>CM035406.1:231524612-231672112 GCA_020310875.1 Ceratopteris richardii | reverse complement strand
CTGCTATGGGTGTAGGTGGGCGTGGCTCACGTAGTGCCCTCCACGCGGTGGCACAATCCCTACTCATGAGAAGGTCGATCAACTCTGCCTCCTGTCGCTCCTCGAAAGCTCGCCGCTTTCGGCGTATGAGAGCTCGCGTCTATCGTCGTGCCTCCCTCTCTGTGATGGATCCCAAGATACTCTGTGCTCTGAGATGTCGATATAGTCGCCTACACTCCTCATCGTACCATCTATTCTGGGGTGTATGCCCGAGCCGTGTCGAATGTGCAATGCTGTGGGTGGTGTATGGGAAGCTGAGAGTAGCAGATGTATGGAGGATCGAGGAGAAGTGGGCGGTGAGGTGTCCAAGGAGGCAGAGGGATCAAGGGAGTAGATGCGCTCTCGAACATGGGAGCTATGGATATGTGCTAGCTCATGTCTAAAGTGAATGGTGGTATGGGCTCGTGGCTGTATGGTGACGGGGTGGGATATGCATGATGAGCTTCGAATGGATAGGGCAAGATATGCATGATCAGCTCCAATCGGTAAGGGTGGGATAGTGAATGAGGTGATGAGATGTGTCGCCTCTGGGGTCCGATAACATAGTCTACCACACTGCCCCCCTGTGGTGTCGTGGGTGGAATGCAGGTGAGACCGCTGGAGGTGGGCCAGGTCCCCATCCCATTATATATAACGAGACGATGTGCTGCTCCCATCTAGAGTAGGTGTCGGCCGTATGAGGTGGGTGTGGCGGTGTCGGTTGAGGCTCTGAGTGTAGGCATGTTCTCTATGGTATGAAGCATCTCCTGGTCGTCAAAGTCGTAGATATCACACTCGTGGCTCTGAGTGTGGGCATTGAAGTCTCCTACAAGGAAGACTTCACCCATCCCAGTATACTCCATAATCGTGTGACTAAGGCAGTCATATGGCGATATGGTGTCTGGTCCTTCCCCCCCTGATAGCTGCTCAAGGGAATGTGTGAAGCGCGAACCAATGGGTGCAATATAGCATACGGCGAAGTACCCTGCTCTCTCCTCTGATAGCTGTAGGCGTATCCACATGAAACGTGCCTCTGGGTCTCTAGCTACCACCTGAACCCTGTGCTGTAGCGACTGTCTGTAGAGCACGGCTACTCCTCCTGATCCTCGTGTGGTGTGCTGTCTCATCTGGCGGCGGTGAGCTGATTCCTACATATAGTCCTCAATCCTCGGTAGGCTCCTCCCCGGGCTCTCATGTGTCTCTATCAAGAAGATAATGTCTCTTCCCTCCATCACTTCCTCGAGGCGCCCTGGATGTGTCCACAAAGATCCATTGCAGTTCCAGACTGTAATGTGCACCTCCTGTTGTGCTGTCTCATAGGCCGCGAATCCCTAGTCAATGGGCTGCCCATCAATGATGACCCGACCGTCTCTGTAGAGGGCACGATGCCCCTCTCGTCTCGCCTTGAGGACACGTGGCATGCATGCCCGTATGTGCTCTACGTGCATCCGTGTGAAGTCGTCATCCAAATAGATGGGGTGCCCGGTGTAGTGCGTAGTACTACCCGTCGTCTTAGGAAGTCTCTCCTCCCGGCCTCATCTGAGAACTAAAGGATAAGTGCTCTGCTCCGTGTGGTGTCCCCTCCTTCTCTCCAGGCTCTGGTGAAAGGGAGAGGCTCATCCGCGCGATATCCAAGTAATGTGCACAAGCGACACCCGTCCTCCTCTGGTGATCCGTCTGTCTCTGTGAGGCCAGAGACGCGAACATTGAGCCTGCGAGCCTGCCGCATCCGCTCCTCCTCAATGGTGGTATGCACTATGTGGATCTCCTCATGGTGGTGGTTCTTCTTTGCCTCCTGTTGAAGGTTCTTTTTTACAACCTCGACCCATCCATCTTTCTTAGTCTCAAGCTCGCTCTGCACCACCTCCATACACTCCTTCTTGATAGTCATCCGAATGTCCTCTAGCTGTGGAGCGATCTCCCCCTCCTCGTGCATGCTGTCCAGTTTCGTTTTCATATCAATGAGCTGAGTGTGCAATTCCTCCAGGTCCCGTGAGTGCTGCTTACGGGTAGCAAAAAGCTCTTCCCGAAGGGATTTGTTTTCTTTCTCCAAGGTTGCCACCTTGGTTTCGAGGGCGAAAACTCTGCGGGTAACTCCGTTCAGTGTAGAATCTCCTTCTTTCTTGTGGTTTCCTATCAACTCTCGGAGGGCATGCTCTAAGGTGGCTAGCTGTTCCTCCAGCCTGAGAGCCATTAGAGAGAGAGAGAGGATTAAGGTTAGGGCTCGGAAAGAGGGTTAGAGTTAGGGTTCGAGTTAGGGTTGGGGCTGGGGTTTAGTGTTTTGACTTAGGGTTAAGGTTAGTTTGGTTTGAGAGATTAGATTAGGCATTTTGGCTGGGTTTTAGTTTTTAGGATTAGGGTTAGGGTTAGTTGCCATTTAGGGTTCGGGTCAGTTTCGAGTTAGGGTTAGGGTTTCGATGTCTAGGGTAGAGCTGTAGAGGGTGTTGGGGGAGCAGAGCTTAGGGCTGTGGTGGTGCTTACGAAGGATGGGGCATGGCTGACGAGGTTTAGGGCCGAGATGGAGCTGGGCGGCGCCGGGGAGGCCTTCTCTTAGGGTTCCATGGTGCTCAGGGAGCAGAGCAGATGACGGGGCAGAGCACAAGCTGACGGACACTGACGGGGCGGGGCAGAGGCTGACGGGGCTGAGCAGAGTCGGACGAACGACCTGCTCTTAGGGTTCCGACGGAGGAAAAGGCTGACGAATGATGGAGCAGAGGACGACGGAGCAGAGAACAGAGGACGACGGCGACGGTCATGGATGACGGCTGCTGACAGAGGACGACGGCTGCTGCAGCAGAGAGAGAGAGAGAGAGAGAGAGAGAGAGAGAGAGAGAGAGAGAGAGAGAGAGAGAGAGAGAGAGAGAGAGAGCTCTCCATGGTCAAGAGTCCCTTTCCTATAAGAGCTCATAGGGGGGATTATAGCCTTATATGGCTCAGTGATGGGATATGTATACACACTAGAGGGTATCTAACCTTGGGTCACTCCACTATTGGAGTGAAACAAGGGTGTCCACTCTCCTTTATTTGGCATGTAGGTGGATGAGGCTTTTTGCAACATTGAGGGACTAGGTGATAGAGAAGCCGAGCTAGCAGGGACATGGATTCCACTTGTAGTGTGATGCTGAATTGTATTGAGCTCTGACTTCCCATAAGGCATGGAGTACCATTTGGATGCCTTACATGCGTATGCAAAGGATAGTGAAGTGTCTGTAAACGTTAGTTAAATCAAGGTTGTGGTGTTAGCACCACATCATAGTGGGTAAGAAAATCAGCCTCCATTTTTACCTATGGATGGGCAATGTGGAGTGAATTGATGTGTATGCATATTTTGGAGTAATTTTCGATGAGGAGAAAAGATGGAGCAGAGCTTGTGCAGCCTTTGCTGGATTGGATAGGATGTGCTAACAGGTTCAGCTTGCTGTTGAATGCTTCGGTGACATCAACTATGCTGTATGGGGTGCAAATTCGGGGCCCTCATTTGGAGGCTACGGCAGAGCTGGCCACATGGATGGATGAAGGATAGAGAGGCCTTTGATTTCTATGATTTCCTGGATGATTAGAGCCAAGGCCCCTCAGTACCTCGTGAGATTATTAGAGCATAGCCAGTGGCTGCCCCGGTGATAATTGATTCACTTATTAGATCCATCCCTTTCTTAATAAATAAAGAAAAGAATCATGATCAAATATACAAATAAATAAGTACGGTAGGGGCTTGATAGCAAAAAGCACCTTCATACCTGAAAGGTTAGCATGAGTTGATGGGATGGAGGGATCTAGGTGGAAGAAAGTGAGCAGGACACCTATGGATTTGAGTGTTGCTATGATTTTCTTACCATTCAGTGGCTTCATGTTGTTATGCTTTATGTCTACTTTGAAGGTGCTTTGGAGTTGCTTGAAGATGAAACAAAAGCTGGTGAATGCCTTTGGATCTCAAATCGGCGTGGTCTTGAATACTGGCCTACTGCGGAGGAAAAAAAGAAGTATCTGTTATCTAAACCTTCTTAGAAATCAGAACTGCAAGACTTGCGAGAAATATACAGTGTTTCACTGCCAAAAAACTTCAGAAAGCTGTAAGTTCTTATTTAATACCATTTGGATGAGTGTCCCGTACTAAAGCCTATGTAGTGTCTATTATTTTCCCCATTATTTTTTCAATTTTTTAATTTATTCATTGATTTGCTGGGTTGTTATTTTTGTGCTGGCCAGCTATGATATTCATGTTTTTCAGTTGCAATGGAGATTCGTGAAGCATATTTGATTTGCAAAGGATTTTGAGGTCTTAGAAAAATCCATGCTTAAGAAAACTCAATGCTAGCTTCTACCTTGCATTATCTCTAAGCAATCTACAATACAAATGATATACATATCTGCATAAGCATGCGGTGATAATTTGAAAGAGCAAGAAGACGATGGTTGGGTGGAGAGGGTGCTTTTATTTATATTTGCTCCTCAATTTATTCTGGAATCAGTGCAATAGCTCATGTAAAACCTCTTGAGCAGCCCTGTTGAATCACTATTTTTCTCAGGTTGAGTGCATCACAAAATTTTCTTCCATATTCATCACAGCACTGTCCATTGACAATATCTGGGGCATTGGCGATCTATTTAAAACGCTTCACCTTCAAACTTAGCCTAGCATGCACACAATGATCTTACTTGGAGCGTTCTGGAGAAAAGACTTTCACAATCGCCCTTTTGTCTTTGTATAGACTATAATATGTGTTGAAGTTTGTTGATGCACATCCATAGTGGCTTTTAGTGTGTTAAAGGGATATGCTGCTGGTGAAGCACTTAAGATTTTTACAGTTCTGTTGCATGCCTCTGAATGAATTTTGTTACTGAAAATGATTTCCACAGAATTGTGCACAAGTTGAGCAATAGGTTCAGGGAAGCAACAAAGATCATTTCAGTTCCTTTGGGTGCTGTTAAAGATGGTCATGTGCTAGTGAAATACATATATGCTGGCGTGAATGCGAGTGATGTAAGTCTCAAGAAATTTTGGAAAAAGGAGTCACACATGTTTCTTTTAGTATCTGAACATAGTGCATGCTTTATTTTTGCAGGTTAATTACACGGCTGGGCTCTACTTTGGTGGTAAAGAGAAAGCAGTTTCGAAACTTCCTTTTGATGCTGGTTTTGAGGTTTCTGTCTGCTTTTGAACTATCATACTTGCTCTAATAACTTCGATAGTTGTGATTATATATATTTTGAACATAAATAACGAGGGGAAGTGTGTTATTTGTCTTCATAATAATAGCATTTCAGGGTGTAGGTATTGTTGTAGCTATAGGCAATGGTGTAACTCGAAAAGATTTGTTTGTTGGAGGTCCTGTTGCCATTCTAAGCTATGGATGCTTCTCTGAATATTCAGAGTTAAAGCTTTGTTATTGCGAAGTGGCATATTCCTTGTCTCAGCATCTGAACACTTTTTCTCCACATTTCAGGTTTTGGCAACTCATGCAATGCCTGTTCCTGCAGCCATTCCCGAAGTAGTTCCAATGCTCACTTCTGGCCTCACAGCTCTCCTTGGTTTAGAAGAGGTTTCTCTTCATCGGTACCTAGGCCTGTGTTTTTTTGGATATAAATATTGTGTGTGCCTAAAGTTCTTTCCATAATCCTGTCAACATGCAGGAAAGATGAGGAGAGGAGAAACTGTACTTGTGACTGCCGATGCAGGGGGCACTGGACAGTTTGCAGTTCAGGTAGACTGTATAGTGTAGATTATCTGAAGTTCCTTATGAAGGTTCTATTATGCAGAGAAGGGAATAATATGCATGCCTATTCAGTTCAAAATCGAATAATCCATGCAGCCATGGGAAGAATACGAATAGAGCCATTGTAGTCTCTACCAGTAGAGTTGTAGTTTATAAAATGATGTGGCTAGATACTTTGCGAGGACCCACAATGGAAAAGTCATTGTCTTTAAACTGATAAGATTCTGGCAATTTGAGCGAAATAGTTCCTTTGTCTTCTACGTGGGAAGGAGCACATTGTATAAAGTGTGAATGGTCAGTATGTGTCCAAGGCAAAGTGGAGGACAGAGCTCAAAAATAGATACTCTCTCTTGCCTTTTTTTCTTTTTTTTTTTTTGGGGGGGGGGGGTTGTTTCCTCTCGTTTCAGATTTCTGAATCAGTAGCAAGAGATAATGGAATCTAAGAACAACTCATAAATGAAAAATGAAGATGTTTGAGTGAAATCTGCAGTACTAAAGATCTGGCGATGTATTGTTCTTATTTAGTTTATGCTCAAGAGAACATTGGTCCAGAGGACTAACACATGATCCAGTAGTGCATTGATTTTTTGAAAAGAAAAGAATGTTTGCAGAAGCACTTCCATGATGACTTTTAATACAATATATTATTAGGTCTGTTGGAGGCCATGAAGCTACCACCAGGGAGCATATTCTTTATTTTATAGCAATGCTTCTTTAGTTTTTCTGTAATTGTAATTTGAATGCTGATCATAAAAGATAAATTTATCTTTTTTCTATTTCTCAGCTTGGAAAATTGTCTGGAAACAAAGTTGTGGCCATAGGGCTGACAGGGTTATAGATTACAGAACAGAAAATGTCACTCAGGTATGCTCACTGTATTTGTAGATGCATATTGAAACACAGTAATCATGTAGAGACCACATTGAAATGGAAAATGACATTATAATGTTTAATTTAGTATAATTTTATGCATTGATACACAGATTTATTTTTTCTTTCTGCATGTATTTTTGAAAGGGTTCTGAATGATGTTAGAATCCTGATGTCAGTATAACTTTTTCCGAGCTTAAAGATCAATGTGAATGCCTTTAGAAGTAGACTGACATCTATGGTGGAGTAACATGCACCATTAAATTTAGTCAATTAGATTATAAATGAGCTATGTAAGTAATACATTCAGTAGAACAAATGTGATGGTTGAAGCTGAACTAAGCTAGAAAAGACCTTTGAATTTCTTATACCATACTTCTAAGATACACTTTGTATAATACTGAGCTCTCTAAGTGTTCCAAGAATCTTAAACCTTTAATACTAGGGATTTTTCAAATAAATAGCCGTTTTTGTACAAGAATGAATGATTGTTTGGTTATTCACCATGGACCATCTACTAATTTTTTTTTTGTATGTAGAATGCAAAATCGATTAATGGTCGTTCTTCCACTCACTATTTTGGTTAATGAGATGTTGGGATAAAGTCCTAACATTTATTGTGCACTACTTTTAGAGGTGGTACCTTGATTTTCGTGCATTTTGCCCAAAATTTCAGCACATTAACCTCTTATTTGTGCAACCATGGCATCGTCGTCCTCAGATATGAAGAACCTTTTTGAGATTCGTCGCTTTGAGGGCACATGTTTTGATCTTTGGAAGGAGCGAATTCAGGGAATTCTCTTCCTCAAAGATTGTGATAGGGTGTTGGAAGTAGGAAAGCCGAAAAGCATGTCAGATGATGCATGGAATAATCTAAATAGAAGGGCAATCACTTACATAAAAATGACGATGTTAGATGATATTCTTGTAGACCTCAAAGGCATCAATACAGCTTTAGAGTTGTGGGCCAAGCTTAAGGCCACTTATGAGAACACTGCACCTGTTAGTTAGGTACACCTGATGAGGAAATTAGTTGCCATGCAGTCGGACGAGTCCAAGAGCGTTGCAAAGCACTTGTCTCAGTTTATAGGTACTCTATCACAGTTGCAGGACTCAGGGATGCCTCCCTTAGATGATAAGTTGAAAGCTATTTTTCTACTTATGAAACTTACTGATGCTTGGGAGACCTTGGTGGTCTCATTATCAAATAACCCAGTCTTACTTTTGATGGTGTTAGGGGTTCTATATCGAATGAAGAGATCAAGAGAAGAGCAAATTATGAAAGAGGCACTTCTGCCAACATGGTCAGAGGTAGATCATAGAACAAGGGCTCTTATTCATAGAGAAGTAAGAGCAAAAGCAAAGAAAGGGGAAGCTCCAGCAACAAGCAAGGTAGTGATGTGACTGCAGATTCTATAGAGCAGAGCTTGAGAGGAAGAAGAATGCTGGAGACAAAAAAGGACAAGAAAGAAGACAGGCGGATGGACAAGACAACCAGATAGAGAAAGAGAAGACCAATGTGGCCTCTAGTGTTGTTATGGAGGAGCTTATGGAAGATATCCTATGTGCTACGATATCGGCGGATGATGCTCATGCACATGATGCCTCTTGCAATGTTCATGTACAGGACATGTTAATCACTAAAAGTGATTTAATTGATGCTTTATTAAACTATAAATGATGCATTATCCCAGACATGGATTGTTGATTCCGGTGCTTTGTTTCATGTGACTTCTGTCAAGGAATGTTTTGTTACTTTTCACGCGGGCAGCCATGGCCATGTATATCTAGGGAATAATCATGCGTGTCCCATTGAAGGTATTGGTACTTTGCATCTTTCAACAGATGGCACAAATGAGTTGGTCCTGCATAATGTAAGATATGTACGAGGTATCAAGAAGAGTTTGCTCTCTGTTGGCCAAATGGATATGCATGGTTACAACGTTTTATTTGAAAGAGGCTCATGGAAGATGACCCAAGGGTCACGGCTGATTGTTAAAGGCACGAAAAGAGGAACTTTGTATTGCTTGTATGGAAAGGCCTTGTTTGGCAAATTTATTGCATTGGTTGAGATTAATTCTCATATGGAATTGTGGCATAAAAGACTTGGCTATATGAGCCAAAAGGGTTTATCCAAACTTTGCAACATGAAGAAGCTTGATGTTAAAGGCATTGAGGTAGATTTTTGTAATGATTGTCAATATGGAAAGCAACTGAAAAGTTCCTATTATTCTGGTGTGTCTCGTAAGTCTTGTATATTAGATCTTGTCCATTTTGATGTATGTAGCATGCCCACCAAATCTATGGGGGATGCTTTATATTGTATTTCTTTTGTTGATGATTTTTCTTGGAAGATTTGGGTCCAACTACTCAAATCAAAAGACAAAGCGTTTGCTGTGTTTAAGAGATTTCATGCATTTGTGAGTATCCAAACAGGTAGAAAGTTGAAATGCTTATGTACGGATAATGGGGGTGAGTTCACAAGTGCTGAATTCAAAAAATTTTGTGAAAATTTGGGTGTAAAGAGGGAGCTTACTGTTCCATACAACCTCTCTTCTAATGGTGTGGCTGAAAGGTATAATCGGACTCTTTTTGAGAGGGTGAGATGCATGCTCTCCAAAGCTAATCTCCCTCATGTTTTTTGGGAGAGGCTCTTAAAACTGCAATACATATATGCAATCGATCTCCTCACATGTTCTTGAAAGGCGACATCCCTGAAGAGGTTTGGTCTGGCTAACCTGCTTGATATGATCGCTTAGGCGTCTTTGGCTGTGAAGCTTTTGTACACATAAGGCTTGAGTTGAGGCGTAAGCTGGATGCCAAATCCATTCAAGGCCTCTTCATGGGATATGGTGAAGAAGGTGAAATGTGTTATAGAATATGGTAATCTCAGCTGAAAAGGGTCATACGCAGCTTGGATGTTGTTTTTAACGAGGCAAGACTCCTACAAAATATATATATATATATATATATATATATATATATATATATATATATATATATATATATATATATATATATATATATATATATATATATATATATATATATATATATATATATATATATTTTGGAGAGTACAATGAATTGGAAAGACACACACACTCTACCTCGTAAGGTAGAGGCACCCATCTTGGGGAACTTCATGGACACCCATCTTTGGGAACTCGTGGATATGTCTAGCGAGGATTTGAACTCAAGACTTCCTCCTTGAGACTCAAAGCATCAACCACTACGCTATGCGGGCTTGGACTCAACAAAATAATGTTGCCTCCAAACATGACCATAAAAAGGTCACATTTCTGCAAGATCAACCACATGTTAGGCCTATTTCAGACCCTTAGGATGCACCACATATGGCTGAAAATGTAGATCATCCAGTGGTTTTTGAGCCAAATGATGTTGGACAGCAAGAAGAGGCTCCAGAAGGGTGTATGCAGCCAAAAAATAATGCTGGAAATGATGTACAACAGCATGTAAATGATGATTTTATTATACCACATGATGTAGATCCATTACTAGAGAATGAGGATCATTGGGTGAGACGATCTACTCGTACTAGGCGTAATGTGAGTAGATATGACCTCTTGCTGCACTATATTATGTTGACTGATGAGGGAGAACCTCTTACATATAGAGAGGCAAAAGCATGTGAGCACATCAATAAGTGGGAGCTTGCTATGCAGAAAGAAATTAAAGCTTTGCATTTTAATAATACTTGGAACTTGGTTGAATTGCCCAAAAAAGGAAAGCTATTCCTAACAAATGGGTATATAAAATCAATACGGTTGATGAGAAACCCAAAGCAAGGCTGGTTGCAAAAGGATATGCTCAAACTAAGGGCATAGATTTCCAAGAAGTGTTTTCTCTTGTAGTGAAGATGAGCACTTTGCGGGTACTTTTTGCCATAGTGGCTGCTCTTGATTGAGAACTGGACCAAATGGATGTACATATAGCTTTCTTGCATGGTAATGTTGAGGAAGAGCTATACATGAAACTACCAGAAGTTTTGTTATTCCTGGAAAGGAACATCTTGTATGTAAGCTCAATAGAAGCTTGTATGGGCTGAAGCAAGCTTCTAGGCAATGGTACAAAGTCTGATGCTTTTATGCTCAAACATGGGTACAAAAGAAGCCATGCAGATCATTGTTTGTACACAAAACATGATGAAGATGGCAGCCCAATCATTCTTGTGCTCTATGTTGATGATATGCTCATTGCTGCCAAGAAAAGGAGCACTGTTGATGCCCTTAAGGAGCTGCTGAAATCTGCATTTTCAATGAAGGACCTTGGGGCAGCTGAGCATGTACTTGGAGTAAGGATTAGGAGGCAAAGGGAACAACACATATTGTATTTATCTCAAGAAAAATACATTGAAAAGGTGCTGGACAGATTTAACATGGCTAATGCAAAGCCTCTTGGAGTGCCATTACAGCCTTATGATAAGATCTCCAAGGAAGATTGTCCCAAGACAGAAGAAGCAATCAATGATATGCAAGGCATACCTTATGCTTGAGCTTGTGGTTCACTTATGTATGCTATGGTTGCTGCTGAGCCTTACATTGCCCATGCAGTGGCAGTTGTAAGCCGATTTATGGCTAATCCAGGCAAGTCACATTGGAATGCAGTAAAGTCCATTATGAGGTACTAAAAACAAATGCCTTTGTTATGGAAAGGACCCATTAGAGTTGAAGGGATTTTGTGATTCTTACATGGCAGGTGATGTGGATACAGAGGAATCCACAAGTGGCTATGTTTTCAATCTTGCAGGTAGTGTTGCATCATGATGCAGTAGATTGCAAAAGATTGTTGTTTTGTCTACTATTGAGGCTGAATATATTTCAGCCACTGAGGCTTCCAAGGAAGCAATATGGCTAGCACGTCTTGATTTGCCTGACAGAGCACCTATGCTTGGTTGTGATAGCCAGAGTACCATATGTTTGGCAAAGAATGCCATGTTCCATGCATGCACAAAACATATTGATGTGCGATATCACTTCATTCGAGAAGTGCTTGAGGATGGCCTTATCACATTGGTTAAGGTCCATACATCACAAAACCCTGCAAATGTTCTCACTAAGTGCTTACCCAAAGCACAACATCAGTTATGTATACAGATGGTGGGAGTCACGTAGCTTAAAGGCGCCATTTATGTCTTTAAGTGGGAGGTTGTTGGGATAAAGTCTTAAATGACCCCTTTATAGTGTATATATATGTATAGGCCTATTTATAAAGGTTATGTCACTTATTCTTGGCCAACCCTAAAAGGGTCCTATATAACATAACTTAATAAGACTTTGGGATAAGTCACTCATTTTAACCCCTCCAAAAGTTGGTCGACTATCTCTCTCTCTCTCTCTCTCTCTCTCTCTCTCTCTCTCTCAGCAGCTACACCTCCATTTCTGCCTATCGCCCTCCATTCTCATACCAGCTCCTCCATTTTTGAGGCGCGCACACACACTACATCAAGTCCTCTACCCCCTTAGCACCATACTCAAACACTTTCAGGAGATTCATATTCTTCAGTGTTTTGGTTTGCATCTATCATGCGTGATGGTTTGTTTTTATGCAATATAATTATTTCAGCCCCTCTCTAGATGCCCTAGAGTTTTTTCCATCATGATGCCATGAATGTTCAATTATCATCAAGAATATAACTTCTACTCAAGCTTAGTACGACGCTCAAGGCACAAAATCTGCATTCTATGCTAGTTTCCAAAGTTTGGAATGAAGGATGAGCACCTATGTATTAGTGAAGATATTTCAAAGTGGGTTGATATGCTAAAAGTCTGTTTGATCAGGAATGTGGTTCTCCACTTATAATTGATCATTATGCCCAAGCTAAGGGCCTAGAGAGAAACTCGTTTTGACCTAAACTAGAGATAGATTCTGTCAAGAAAAATGTACATGTATAAATCTTAATTGTATATTTTTATGCTAGGGAATCATATTCGTTGTATATATTCATGAGCAATTACATTAGATCATATCATTAGTCATTTTAGGGTTAGGTCAAATAAAGGGTAAAAAATGATGATTCTGGTCATGAAAAATGAATTATCAATCATATTCGTGAAGTACTCAAAGGTAGCAACCTAGCTATATATAAGGCTTTGTCCGAAGTCCATCATTTTGTTGGAAAACAATGTCAGAATGCTCAAAATTGCCAAAAATTCCAGCAACCTTAATTTTGGTACTTAGTCAAAATTTGGTAAAAGTTGTTAAGAATTTTCATTGAATGATTGGAAAGTACTCATTGAGAGCTTTCTAATGATATATAACATTCACCATATGGCATCAGAAAGTCCACCAAAATTCAAACCCTAATTCTGCTTTTCAAAGTGCCTTTCACTGATATCTAATCAATGGCTGAGTTTTTTCGTACAAAAAGCGCATCAAAGGCTTCCTAAAAGCTGGGCAACTATTTTTTGGATCCCCAAAAGAAGATCGAATGCTTAAAAGGCACTCATGCATGCGTTTATAAAAACTTACGCAAAATATGCTTTTCGTAAGCCTTTTAAGCTTTTTGAAAGAGATTTTCGTGGGTAATCCGAAACCTATATAACGAGGAGCATTAGAACCTCATTATTCATCAGCTCATAAGTTACTCAATCTTACAAGCTCTAGGGTGAAGAGCTAGGAGGACTCAAGGAGGAGTATTTGCAGATTTGGAGGAGATTTCGGGGGCTAATCCTTGTTCTTCTTCACACTCCATAGCATGCATGCTGATTTTAGAGAGTAGTAGCACCTATTTTAGGGTTTCTTCACTTGTTGTCATTGTTCTAGGTGTTTATAAAACACCAGTGTATAGTGCCATATACACCTCAACAGAATGGAGTTGCTAAACAAAAGAACAGGTCACTCA
Source organism: Ceratopteris richardii (assembly GCA_020310875.1). Classification (NCBI taxonomy): domain Eukaryota; kingdom Viridiplantae; phylum Streptophyta; class Polypodiopsida; order Polypodiales; family Pteridaceae; genus Ceratopteris; species Ceratopteris richardii. Next base: position 231,658,645 of record CM035406.1, on the reverse strand, counting down.
TGGAGATGGCGAGATGCATGGTCAAGAGTCAGGCTTTACCACATAGTTTCTGGCTTGAGGCTGTCATGTGTGCAGCATATGTACTGAACAGGTGTCCCATTAAAGCGCTGGAGTCTATCACTCTATATGAGGCTTGGCATGACCGCAAGCCATCTGTCGCTCATCTACGTGTTTTTGGTTGTTTGGCATATGCACTAGTGCCTGAACAACATCACAGAAAATTGGATGATAAGGTAGTAAAATGTATTTTTGTTGGGTATAGTTCTGAAAGTAAAGGCTATCGTCTGTATCATCCACATACTAAACGCATTCTAGTTAGCCGTGATGTTGTCTTTGTGGAAGATGCTATTCAGCCATTACTTTCATGTACTAAGGAGACATCTGTTAGCTCCAAAGACATGTATGATACATTGATGCCTCTTTTTACAGGTGGACAATCTAGTGCTGGTCCAATCAGGCAACTTCTCAGCCTTTGCAGGTTTCATATGATGATGCACATCATTGTATTTCTGATGCAGATTTACATGATGCACTTGTTGATGAGAGAGCTGATATTGAGAAGGCAAAAACTATGCCAAAATGGCTGGCGCAGACTTTGCGTGACAGCAAATTAGATGCACCTTTGTCATATCATACTCGTTCAGGTCTCATAGTGCCTCCTTTGCATCAGATTGCTATGCTATGGTTGCGTCTAGTCTCTGTGATAAGAATGAGCCTGTTTCTTTTGATGAAGCACAGAATTCAAAAAATTGGATGGCTGCCATGCAATCTGAATATGATGCTATAATGAAGAATGGTACATGGTCTTTATGTGACTTGCCTCCTGGCAAGAAGGCCATTGGCACTAAGTGGGTATACAAGCTGAAGCGTAAACTTGATGGTAGAGTTGACAGGTATAAGGCTAGGCTTGTTGCAAAGGGTTATGCGCAGGAAAGAGGCATTGATTTTGATGAGACCTTTGCATCTACATGTCGTATGACTACTGTTCGGAGCATTTGTGCACTTGCAGCCATCATGGTTCGAATGTACATCAGTTGGACATTAAAACAACATTTCTGAATGGTGACTTGCATGAAGAAGTGTATGTTTTTCAGCCCCGTGGCTTTGTGCAGAAAGGGCATGAAAACCAGGTGTGCAGGTTAAAGAAGGCATTATATGGTTTAAAGCAAGCACCACGTGCTTGGTATGAGAAGATACATGCCTATCTGATTGCACATGGTTTTGAGAACAATCCAACTGAGAGCACCTTATATGTTAAGCGTGCTAATGATGTGCTTCTGATCATTGTTTTCTATGTTGACGACATGCTGCTCACTCGTCCTATTGAGAAGCATATTGCTGATTTTAAGGCTGATTTGCATGCCTCATTTGAGATGTCTGACTTGGGGCATTTGCATCACTATTTGGGCAGTCAGTTTATGCAAGTTGATGATGGAATAGCTTTGTGTCAAACGAAATATATTGACACATTATTGCAGCGTTTTGGCCTTGAAGACTGCAAGCCTATTGCCACTCCTATGGAGACAGGTTTACGATTGAGTCTTCATGATGCTGGAGATGCATTTGATGCTATTCTCTATGAGCAGGCAGTTCGATGCTTGATTTACTTATGCATTACTCGGTCAGATATTCAGTTTGCTGTATCACAGATGAGCAGGTTTATGCATTGCCCAGGAGTCACGCATTGGAAGGCGGTTAAGCGCATTTTTCACTACTTGAGTGGTACTCGGCTACTTGGGTTGTTTTATCCAAAGGGGGGATCACTACCGCCAGATTTGCATGCTTTTTCTGACTCAGATTGGGCTCGTTGCTATGACACTCGTGTGTCCACCAGTGGTTTTTGCTTCATGCTTGGTAGCTCATGTATATCTTGGTTGAGCAAGAAGCAGCCTACTGTGGCCACTTCCAGTTGTGAGGCTGAGTATAGGGCAGCTTTCACAGCGACTGTTGAGTGTGTGTGGCTCAGACGCCTTATGGATGATTTGGGTGTTGGCCAGTCTTCTGCCACCACGATCTTCACTGACAGTCAGAGAGCATTGGCAGTTGCGAGGAACCCTGTGTTCCATGCTCGCACTAAGCACATTGAGGTGCATTATCACTATGTCAGGGAGAGGTTCTCTGCTGGGAGATTAGCTTGGCATATGTGCCCACGCAGGAGAACATTACAGACCTTTTCACGAAGGCTCTGCCTAAGGAGAAGTTTGAAGCTTTCCGCAAAGCTTTGGGCTTACTTCCTTTTGTGGAGTGATTTCCACATAGCTTGGCACTTCCTTATACATGAGTGCCAGCTACTTGTTCACCGCATCACTCCCAGGGGGATTTGTTGATATATTTAGGTAGTGATGTGTGTGAACACACTAGGACCGCCGGGGCACTTTTTTCCCTCTTTAGGAGGTTTTTTTCCCCGGCTTGTATATACGCCTATTGCCCTAATGGGCTACTTATCTTTGTACATTCTCTAGTAATACATTCAGTATTGTGTGTTTGTGCTCCAAGCTTCTTCTTCTTCCTTCTGTTGTTCGCGTGCTTCCACAGACGTATAACTCCAACACTCTCACATCTAGATAAGTGAAAATCTTCTACAACCAAACTGACTCTAAAGTAGCTGTAAATGTTGCACGATATTCAGCTTCACACGATGAAGTCACAATAGTGGGTTGTCTTTTCGAAAGCCATGAGATAAGAAAATCTCCAAGATAAAAACAATGACCACTTGTACTTCTTCTTGTGTCTCTATCACCTTCCCAATCAGAATCTGAAAATCCTTTTAGTAACAAATGTGTAGATTTCGAAAATATCATAGCATAATTTGAAGTTCCCTTCAAATATCTGAAGATCCGCTTTATTGATTTCGAATGTAACGTTGTCGAATTCTGCATGAACTTTGATACTTGAGAAACTGCAAACTGTATATGAGGACGTGTATTACAAAGATATATCAAGCTTCCAACTGCTTGACAATATAAAGTAACATCAAATGACTCTTGATCTGTTACTATTTGTAAAGACGCGTTCTGATCCATAGGTGTTTGCATAGGTTTAGAATCAGTCATCTGAAACCTTTCTAATAGTTTCTCAATGTACTTCTGCTGTGTCATATAGATGCACTCATCTTTAAACAGAAACTGAATCCCAAGATAATAATGCAAGATTCCTAAATCATTCACATCAAATGTTTTCTTGAATTGTTCTTTGAACATTTGCAAATCTTCATCTCTAGGACTTATGACTATAATATCATCCACATAAATGATTCCTATAATCATCATACCTGTTTCAGCTTTGACTCCATCGGAGTTATGAAAACCAATGGATAAAAGATATGTATGTATCTTTTCATACCATGCTCTAGGTGCCTGTTTTAATCCATAAAAGCTTTCTGTTTTAATCCATAGAAAGCTTTTATAAGCTTACATACCAAATGTTCTTTACCTATTTCTTCAAAACCTTCGGCCTGTTGAATATATACATCTTCATGTAAATCACCATTTAGAAAAGCAATCTTTATATCAAGTTGATATACATGCCGACCAAAATGTGCTGCCAAAGCAAGTATTGACTTAATAACTTTCATCCTAGACGTAGGAGCGAATGTCTCATCATAATCAATACCTTTTTGTTGTGCATATCCTTTGACAACTAATCTGGCTTTGTACCTGTCAATAGTACCATCTGCTTTCCATTTGATTTTGAAGATCCATTTTACACCTATAGCTTTCTTTCCCTCTGGTAACTCACATAGCTGCCAAGTTTGATTCTTATGAATAGAATCAATCTCTTCTTGCATAGCTTTTCTTTAAATAGGAATGTTAAGTGCATCTTTAACACATGGAGGCTCATCTTCAACCGTCGTGAGTGATAAAATATCATGAATCTCAAAGTCTTCAGCAAAACTTACATGATCTTTTTGTTGTTGTTGTCTAGTCTGACTCCTTGTTCTTCTTATAAAAGTCTTTGTACCAATATCTTTCCAAGTCTCATATAACCAAGTAGGTGTATTCTTAAATAGTGGTGAAACTCTTTTTGACCCTTCAGCTTCCACAGGTTTTGGAACTTGTCCTTCTGAGGTACTAGGACTTTCTGGAACTCTAGTACTTTCATCCATTTTCGGAACTAAAGTCTCATGTGGAACTGAATTTGTAGAAGGTTGTGAAATTCCTCTTTCTTCAATCTTTTCTTCAATCCTAGGAATTTTAACTCCCTCCTAATATGGTTGAAAAGGTGTCGAGTAATACCTTTCTCTTCAAGAAATGTCTGGAACTCATTTGACAAGTATTCTCCACCTCTATCACTTCTGAGAATCTGGATAGCTAACTGACTTTCATTTTCAACCATAGCTACAAATTTCTTGAACATAGGAAAGACTTCTGACTTCAACTTAAGACCATAGATCCATGAATATCTCGTAAAATCATCAACAAATAAAACAAAATACCTAAAACCTTGAGAAGAGTCTGCTCTTATAGGTCCATTCACATCTGAATGAATAACCTACAATTTCTTGGTAGCTGTAATAGGACCATGTTTCTTGAAAGGTAGTTTATGCATCTTATCTTCAAAACAACCTTCACATATATCTGAATCATCTGGTAGCTCGAATGAGGGTAAACTCTGAACCATACCTCTGTCTTTGATACTCTTGAGAGCTCCAAAACTAATATGTCCAAATGTTTCATGTCATAACTTCACATCTTCCACCGGTGACGAAGATTTGACAGCATATGCTTGATTGATTTTTGACAAAATAAAAATCCCTCCTTTGTGCTCACCTTGCAAAATACACTTCTCTTCTTTGTGTGACAAGATCTTACAAAGATCTCTCTCAAATACAACTTTGTAACCACCAAAAATGCAGATATAGATAACAGATTCTTCTTCATGTCAGGTACATATAAAACATCTGAAATCTGAAAATTACCACCTTCTCTTGACTTTAGGGTTACTGTACCTATTCCCACAACATCCAAATCATTGGCATCTGTAATAGTAACTCTTCTACCTTAAGAATATAAAAGAGAAGAAAATACTTCTCTGCATCCTGTCATATGCTTTGTAGCACCTGAATCAAGTATCCAAGGATCTGCTCAAAGAAGTTGTAAAGCGCCTGATCAAAAGCTACTTCTTCAATGGTGATACAGGCATAAGAATCACCTTGAGATTTCCCTTTTTTCTCATCTTTTGCAACATTACCCGACGCATTTCTCTTTTCTGCTGCAATCCTTTTCTGACAAATTGCAATGAAATGTCCAGGTTTCTTGCAATAGTGACATAATGCTTCCTTCTTCTTAGAAGACTTCTCTTTAGATGTAGTAGAAACAGAATCTGAAGTAGAAGGTAAAGAGAACTTACTTTCCATCTGGGATTGCTTTTCTTTTTTATCCTTCTTCTTTTTACCCTTTGATGAAGATAAAAGTGCTTCTTCATTCTCTTCCATTCCCTTCAACCGATCTTCATCTTGAAGTAACAAGAACTCTAACTCTTCAAATGCAACCTCTCTATCTCTTGTTGTAAGTGTAAGAGTGGTTATAAAAGACCGATATGAGATAGGAAGTGAATTAATCAGCATATTTACCATTTCATCATCTGATATCTCAACTCCTACATTTAGAAGTTGATCTCTCAAGTCAACGAGCTTCGTAATGTGGGTTTGAATTGACTCACCAGCCTTCATCCTTGTATTTGCTAGTTGTCTTCTGAAATGAGCTTTCCTAACAGGATTTCTGCTCTGAAAAAGATTCTCAAGCTTTAACCAAGCTTGTCTAGAACTTTTGCAAGATCTGATTTGTGGTAGAATATGCTTTTCGACGCTCATTCATAGTGCTAAAGCATCTCTAGAACCCATCTTGCTTGATCTTCAGTAGTAGGAACTCTGGGTAAGGATCTACTTGTGACTCTGGATGTAGAAGTGGTTACCTCTTCTTCAGTTGGTTTTGTGATTGCAACACCAGTACCTCTTGAAGTTGTTGTATCCTCTTCTTCGCCTTCTCGTCTTGGTCTTGTTAAGGATCCATTGATGATACTCCATAAATCCTTTGTCACTAACAAATTCATCATCTGAAACTCCACATGGGATAATTAGATAATCCATCTAACTTGTCCTCGATCTCAATTCTATACTGACTCATCTTAACTAAGTGTGTATGTCAATTATGCTCTGATACCAAGTGTTGGAATTTGGGGCCCTAGGATCTTCGAATACTAAAAACCTTTGAGCATACACACTTAATTAAACAAGATGATAAGTGAGAGATCGAAAGAGATCTTGAGACAAGAGTAAGTAACGTAAGCAAAGTGCTTACTCATTAAATATAGATAGCCGAATTACAACATGGGAGTACTACTCAACCATATAATTGTGCACTCTACTAGATGGACGAATAGCCAAGAAGATGATGATGTACAAAATTCAGATTATGCTGTTATAATCTGAGTGTGTGTGAAGTAATTGAGCAACGAAGTGAACCTAACCTCTCAAGAAAGTGCAACAAATCTGAAAATCAGCAAACCCTAATTCTGAAATTAGTGTTCAGAAACCCTAAAAGCAGAAAATAAGGTTAACTTACAAAAGATAGCTGCTACCACCTTGTAGAAAACTCCTTGCTCCGAGAGAGTAGCCTCTCCTTCACCTTCCTTCACCTCCAAAGCTTCAGAACTCCAAAATGGACACAAGTAAGCATCAACTCTAGCTCCAAGATTATCAAAATAGTGTCCCAAGTGCTCCTTATATAGGTTAGAGTCTCCCAAAATAAAGCATGCGATCAAATTTGCGTAAAAGCTGCTCGTAAGATAAAAAAGCCACTATCGTTTTTTTTTTATCGCAATTTTGCTTTTCGGTTTAAAATAACTCTATCGCAAAAAATTGAGTTTGCTTTTATTTTTATCGCCAAAATTTATAAGCTTTTTCCACCTTGACTTCATAACCTATCTCCTTTTGGGTTTGGACCCTCAAAATTGTTCATCCTCCATTTTGGGCAAAATTAGGGTTTGACTTTTCTCCCAACTCTGACCTCTGATGAAGAAATGAAGAATCACTAGATAGCTCTCGCCAAGTTCTATCTATCTAGCCTAAAAAAGTTTTACCCAAACTGTAAAAAAAAATGCTAAGTCCAAAATGTGGATTTGCTGAAAATGGACCATATGTACATTGACTTCCAACAATATTCGCATTGCTAAATCATAACTTGAGACTTGAGTATTGTAATAAGCATGAGAGAGTCGATTGCGTGTAGTAAAAATAGAGAAGTTTTGCTTACATAAGAGTTTATTTGTGCTTAGTCTTTCACTTTCACAAAAAATGTGTTTATTTGTGACTGTAAGAGAACTTTCTTGAGTACTTGTGAATGTACAAATCTTGTTTTTTATTTATTTCCTAACCATCATGTGAATGGTTGTAATGTGGGTCTTGCAACTTATGTGATCACTATGAGCTCTTACACATCTTTTAATACTCACAATTGTTTGTATGACTCACTTGCACTTGCTACTTTTCTTGGTATCCCGATTGCACAAATTTTAAGCTAGCTAATCAAAGGAATGCAAGGAAGAAACGCAATTCTGATTTGTGATTTATCTAATGATGATATTAAAAATCGTGTTTTTTATTGATTTTTTGATCATCATGTGAATATTTGTACTCTGGATCTTGTAACTCATGTGATCATTGTGAGTTCTTACACATTTTGTAGTTTCCACAATTGTTGACATGATTAACTTCCACTTGTTATTTCTCTTGGCTCGATTGCAAAGATAAAGATTTGTATATTTGAAGACAAAGAAAAAGAAAAAGAAAGCGAGGATTGGATTTTTGTGATAAAGAGACATCCACAATTCTTTATGAAACTCATCTACCATGGAAGATATACAGTTATGTTCTTGAGAAGATGGTGAACAAAATCCTTTTACAAATCTAATATGAAGCTAGAAGATTGTGAGAGAAACCTTGAATACTTCAAATTCAATCGGACTTGAACTTCAATCACATGAGAACGTAAGTTTGTCAAAAAGAGAAGGCTAGAAAGATGTCAGAATATGTTTCTGAAGTGTTTTCTAGTTCTCCCTTCTACTCAAAAAGTTTGGGATTATTGAACCTCATGAAGTTGATAATGTAGGGGGAGAATTATTAGGATTCAAGCCAGGGGGAACCACTATACACATCCTATTATACGTTGATGATGGGATCTTCGCTTTTGAGTGGGATGAGGGGTTACAGAGCCATTCATTTTCATGCATTAGATGATTTCTGCTCATTGAGAGGTCTTTAACTGAACCTTGGTAAAACCAAGGTACTTATTTTTGGCACTTTCGCTTAGATACAGAGGCAGAGCATATTCGCAGTTGTGGGTGGACACATCGAGATCATCGGATCACCCTTGGATACACAACATTAGCACCGATGGAGAGGCAATGTCACCAAGCACACTTTCAGGAGCCCCACACGAAGGGGTGGCTATTTGACACACTAATCACACTTGCACCGATGTACAGGTCATCCATTTGTGGGCCAGGACTAGCAGATTATATATGGATGTCGGTAGAGAGACACAAATACTCATGATTTAGGTCTTATACATAGTAAGTCATCACTACCACACGACATCATTAGAGCAGAGTTGGCGGTACCCCCGATGATGGTGGAGGCTTTGTTCCAGACAGTATGTTTGCTACATAGACTCTAGGGCATGGATAGTGGGCACACTACATACAAGGCTTTCCATGCATCACGGGATCTAGCCCTACCAGGAGATACTTCATGTTGGTATGCCCAGACTAGAGATTGGCTGGTTAGTTATGGATTCCCACATATTCTCTCTCTCTCTCTCTCTCTCTCTCTCTCTCTCTTTCTCTCTCTCTTTATAGGAGAGAAATAGGATCATTCGACAGGAGTTATGACACAAATATATAGAGAGGGGGTGGATCCTACCTAGCAAGACACTTTGAGTGAAAAAGCTCCATTATCAGGAGCTTTTTCTATGGATTTCAGATCAGGGGTGATTCCTCCTTGGTGCCTACCATAGATGTGGGACTTTGATACAGCCTACTACACACAAAGCTGATGATGGGATACAGCAGAGGATCACTCATTTTGTTCAGAGGATTGAGACACGATTGATCCCCAATGGCTCAAGAGACAACCTCGTGTTCCCGGATATATGAAACCCCAGTTTTACGAGCATGAGATCTGGAGGATCCGATCATTACATGAACAGGAGATGAAGTGGAGACGTGCATTCATACCTTGGGACACTATATTCCACTAGATTCTTCATCCACCACATATGTATCACATTTTACATTCATCCCCCCATACTCTGCCCTTAGGTTTTGTGATTGCTTCCTTTATCTTCTCGTATAAGACATGGTAATTTTCTGCTGAGTCAGAGCCATGCTTTCTTAGTTCAGGTTATGTTTTATGTTTATGTTCCATTTTGACTTCCGATTTCTCAGCTGACTTGATCATTATCGTTGTATATGGCTTGTCTCATAGGCCAACTTTGGCCGTTAGTAGACATTAATGTACCTTTTTTCTTTCTCTCTCTCTCTCTCTCACTCACTCACTCTCACACACACACACACAGATACACACACTTGGAGGAGATCTTTATCATGCTTGGAGGAGTTGGAAGAGCTAGTGTGTGCTTACACTCTTGGAGGTGTTGGAGGTCTTGGAGTAGTGTATGCGCATACACTTTGAGGCTCTTGGACTTAGTATTCAGCCTATAAACCTTTTCATGCCTTACCTCCCTATCTTGTCACTTGCTCTCTTTGGTAGTCTTGAGTTGTATGTTTCTCTAGCTTGAATTTGAATCATAACATTATCTTGCACCTACTTGATCTTTAGTTGGACATAATATTTTTTACCTTACTTTGTGTATTGTGTGTACTTGTCCTCTTGTCTATGTATGCATGTTCTCTTATGTGTGGTATTGTTTGTGTATCTAGGTTGACAGATTAAGATGTTCAGCAACATAAGATATGGTAATTAACATGATGTAATTGCCACAAACATTGACAGTAATTGCATTCTCATTTAAGCTCACAAGATCAATGTTTTTACATCATTTTGCATTTATTATGGAGCTTTCAAACAATTTTTTGATGATAAGAATGATGTACATAAATTTTCTGTTTTATTATAAATTTAAACTTTATGATATGCAATTGGCTTAAGGTGGTCTTGGGCAGCCATGTGATGGCATGCCAGTTGACCATCTGCCACATGCCTAGACTACAAGCTTGTCCAGTCTTCTGAACTATCCTTCTTGGGCATTGGACTCCTACTCTGGCCTAGGGCAAGCTCCTTTCATCTGTGTGCTTTTTCACGTTAGTATGTGCATTTGCACATCTGCATAAACCCCCCCCCCCCCCCCCCCCCAAAACCCACCCACCCACACACACCACACACACACACAAAAAAAAAAACAAAAACAAAAATCCCCCCAAAAAACTCTCTCTCTCTCTCTCTCTCTCTCTCTCTCTCTCTCTCTCTCTCTCTCTCTCTCTCTCTCTCTCTCTCTCTCTCTCTCTCTCTCTCTCTCTCTCTCTCTCTCTCGTCAGATCCGCGCGTCAGAGGGCGTCAGACCCGCGCGTCAGAGAGCGTCAGACCCGTGCGTCAGACCTGCTCTACCTGTGCGTCAGACCCGCGCGTCAGAACGCGTCAGACCCCCGTGTCAGAGCGCGTCAGACCCGCGCGTCAGAGAGAGAGAGAGGGGAGCAGCCCCCCTCTTTCTTCATCTCGAGGGAGGGTGAGGGAGGGGACCCTCTCCTTGAGCTTTCCAGCACCCCTCTCCTCGCTCCCTTGTCTACAGCAACAACATGGAAGGAAGGAAAAGCTTTGCCTCTGCCCTGTTGCACCAGCCGCTTTCTATACCAACCCCAGTCAACAAACCAACAGCATGGGAGTCTTACTTACTCCAAGAACTGAAGAAACTCCAAGGAGAAATGGCAGCAATGAAGCAGGAAATTAGTAAGAAAGATGAACAAATAGCCAGATTGCAACAAAAACTTGATGAAACACAAGGAAACAGCCAGCAAACAGGAGCTGAATCAACAAATAAAGTCGACTTGACAACACAATTATCCGAGGTAAAACTATCCAGCTCTACACATTTTTCAAAAGAAGTAATGGCTGTGGTAAAGGAGCAGGAATTGGTGGACGGCAACAAGAAAGTTATCAGGATTGGAGGCCTCCCCCTAGGATGGGACAGAGAGGACATCGCACCCGAGTTAAAAGATGACTGCATCCTTGAAACAGAAGTACTAGAAGCACAACTAACCAAGGTGGTCCCCTTCATCAATCTTGGGTCTCCGGTCTTCATCACACCCAAAGGAACTCAGGCAAGGGTAAGCTATTTTGACATGTCAGATAAGATAGCTGTCATGAAGCAAGCAAAGTCACTACAAGGTACTAAAGTATGGATGGCAGATGAACTCACCCCACTCCAACTTAAAAATCGACCAGCAGAGTTAACTAAAGTCAGAGAAGCCAGGAAGAATGGAAAGTGGGCAGTATACAGAGGCGGTCAAGCTATTATCAGAGATTTCCATACCCATACCACATAGGAAGAAACAGCTATCTCCCTCATTTGTAATATAATATTGATGTAATTTTGAAACTCTTATGAGTCATAAGAGTGCTTTGGAAGCCACATCCCCCCCTTTTATTTTGATTTTTCCCTTTTATGATAGCCCCTTGAGGGCTTCCCCCCAAGTGGAATGTAATGTTTTGATGTACCTGATCGGTCCCATAGGTCGATTTCGGCCTCCCGTGGACGTTAATATATCTTTCCTTTCCTTTCCTTTCTCTCTCTCTCTCTCTCTCTCTCTCTCTCTCTCTCTCTCTCTCTCTCTCAGCCGACACCGCCACACCCACCTTATATGGCCGACACTTACTCCAGATGGGAGCAGCACACCGTCTCGTTATATATAATGGGATGGAGAGCTGGCCCACCTCGCGCGGTCTCACCTGCATTCCACCCACGACACCACAGGGGGGCAGTGTGGTAGACTATGTTATCGGACCTCCAGAGGCGACACATCTGATCACCTCATTCACTATCCCACCCTTACCGATTGGAGCTGATCACGCATATCTTGCCCTATCCATTCGAGGCTCACCATGCATACCCCACCCCGTCACCATACAGCCACGAGCCCGTACCACCATTCACTTTAGACATGAGCTAGCACATATCTATAGCTCCCATGTTCGAGAGCGCATCTACTCCCTTGATCCCTCTGCCTCCTTGGACACCCTCACCGCCCACTTCTCCTCGATCCTCCATACATCCGCTACTCTCAGCTTCCCATACACCACCCACAGCACTGCACATCCGACACGGCTGGGGCATACACCCCAGAATAGATGGTACGATGAGGAGTGTAGGCGACTATACCGACATCTCAGAGCACAGAGTATCTTGGGATCCATCACAGAGAGGGAGGCACGACGACAGATGCGAGCCCTCACACGCCAGAAGCGGCGAGCTTTCGAGGAGCGACAGGAGGCAGAGTTGATCGACCTTCTCATGAGTAGGGATTGTGCCACCGCGTGGAGGGCACTACGTGAGCCATGTCCACCTACACCCATAGCAGATCCTTCGACTTGGCACACCTACGCCCAGAGGTTATATGACGTCCCAGGACAGCCACCATTACCGATTCCTTCCACACCGCGTCCGGTGATATCCACCCTCTTCACAGCAGGCATGGTACGAGAGGCCATCCATAGGCTACAACATGGCCGTTCTGCAGACCACACGGGGCTACAGGGAGAGCACTTTATATACGCAGCAGATGTAGTTTCCCACTTGATCGCCCATCTCTTCAACCGTGCTTTGGTTGAGGGATTACCCGACTCATGGACTATGCATACCATTACGCCTATCCATAAGTCCGGCGATATGATGGACCCAGGGAACTACAGGACTATTATGATAGGCCATATCCTGGCCAAGATCTATGGGGCAGTACTAGAGGCAGAGCTCAGTACACACACTGAGGCATCGGGGATCAGAGCACCTCGCCAGGAAGGCTTCCGCCGCACTTTCTCCACCATCGACCACATCTTCGTGCTTCGTTGCTTGATTGAGAGCGCGAAGGCCAGGAAGCAGAGACTATACTGTTGCTTTGTGGATTTCCGCAAAGCCTTCGACATGGTCCCTCAAGAGAGACTACTACGGAGGCTCCAGGAGTTATAGCTTCCATCAGACATGCTATGGGCCATCCACGCTTTATATGCACGAGTCACAGGCAGGGTACGCTGCCCCGACGGTCTATCAGACAGCCTTGTTAGCACCATTGGTGTGAAACAAGGTTGCCCTCTCTCACCCACTCTCTTCGGTCTCTACATCGACGAGATCACGGAGTATATACAGCGAGCAGGAGGGCGAGGAGGAGACCTCGGAGGTACACCAGTACATATCCTATTATATGCTGATGACATTGTCCTGCTCTCAGAGTCACAGGAGGGGTTGCAGTCACATTTACAGGCGCTCGATACCTTTTGCATGGAGAGAGGACTCACAGTGAACCTTGGCAAGACCAAGGTCATGATCTTCCATACCTCCAGGACAGTACGCCATCGCGCCTCTTTCACAGCAGCTGGAGGACAGATAGAGGTAGTGGACTCCTACGTCTACCTAGGTATCACCTTCTCGGGCAGCAGAGGGGTATTCTCCATGGCACAGGCTGCGAGAGATAGATTGACGCGAGGTTATGCGGCACTTGCAGGATTGGAGAGACGCTGCTTTCAGACACATTTTCAGGAGCCCCGGACTAAGGGGTGGCTCTTTGACACTCTAGTGACACCCGCATTGATGTACGCAGCAGCAGTATGGGCACCAGGGATCACAGAGGCGATGTGGACGCAGATTGAGAGGCCCCAGATCACCATGATATCACGCTTGCTGCGCAGCAAGCCCTCTGTTCCACATGACATTATACGAGCTGAGCTTGGCACACCACCGATGCTAGTGGAGGCCCTCTTCCAGTCGGTGACCTTTATTCTGAGAGTCAGAGAGCTCCCCACTAGCCGACTCACCAGGCTTGCATTTGAGAGCTCTAGACATTTGGCAGAGACAGGGCATGAGAGAGTATGGTATGCACAGACTTACCGATGGCTAGCAGACCATGGCATGAGCATTACGGATCTCCCCCCTTTTCAGTATGACCTCTCTTCCCCCCACATTACCCTCTCTCGTTCGGAGAGGAATAGGATCATCCGTCACGACCTACTACAGATACACGTCAGGGAGACATGGATACCACCACGGGGGCCTCTTCCCACAAAGAGGCAACACTACAGAGAGCACTTCCTGACTGTGACAGCGGATGGTTTCATTCAGGGACCACGATACATGGATACATATATGGCACCAGCTGAGAGAGTGGCCATTGGGCAGCTCAGAGTATCATCACATGAGCTCGAGATTGAGATTGGGTGAGCCACACATACCCCCAGGGATGAGCGATTATGCAGGATATGTAGAGAGGAGGTGGAGGACGAGGAGCACTACACATGTAGATGCCAGGCATATGAGGACATCAGAGACCGCTACCCACAGCTCTTCAGGGGGCCTAGAGAGATCAGGGCTTTATTGGGGACAGAGGACCAACGCCCTCTAGGTCGTTTCCTAGTAGAGCTCCAGCACCGTCGCGCATCACTTCTCCAGCAGCAGATGGAGATACACCTGACCCCCCCCCTCAGACTTATATTACAGATTTTTTCAGACCCACATACACTCGAGGGCCCAGCTCGATGCGGGGTGTCACGTTACACAGAGCAGAGAAGCTTAGACGACAGCGTCGACGACCGAGACCCCTTGTCCGGAGAGCTCATCCACATCAGAGAGAGATTCAGGCGATTCACGCACGCCATGACATGGAGATACAGAGATGTCAGCAGCGCACCCCTATCGATTTGGACGCCCAGAGCATTTTGAGGATCGCCATGATGCCTTACCCACCGATGCATTATATCCTACACCCACTCCGAGCATTTAGGGGGTTGTGATACCATCGAGCCTCCCCTCCCTATGCATATCATATTTGTATCTCACCCATTGAGCATATAGAGTGCATACCCATAGCACCCCACACCCTTGATACGAGCTACTATCCCTCCTTTTATACCCGTTTGCAGTACTCACACTTTATTTTCGTTTTGGATCACAGTGGATTGGATCATACTGATGTATATGTTTTGTCTCATAGGCCGATTTTGGCCTCTAATATACGTTAAAAAGTCTTTCTTTCTTTCTTTCTCTCTCTCTCTCTCTCTCTCTCTCTCTCTCTCTCTCTCTCTCACACACACACACACACACACACACACACACGCACACACACACACACACAGACACACACACCCAACCCACCCCCCCAACAAACACCCAACCCACCCACCCACCCACCCACCAAGTTACTTACATGTATTTGAATGGGGTTGTGCATGCTACTCTCCAAGATAATAGACACTTCTTCAATGCATCTTGAAATGCTGTTGCTTCTCCTAATTCTTATTGTTACTTAAAATCCAGGATAACCAAGCCGATAACACCATGCTCTTTGCATAAAAAAGGTATTGGATTATGAATTTCCTGCATTTGAATTCGCAGGTTTTGAAGAAAGAATTTCCTGAAGGTGTTGATCTTGTTTATGAAAGTGTTGGTGGTGAAATGTTCCAGACATGTTTGAATGCCATGGGGCTGTTTGGTTGATTAGTGATCATTGGTATGATGTCACAGGTAAGTGGCCTGGGTGGTCTGATCAAATCTATATAGTTATACACACATACAAAGGTGCATAGACATGCTCACACACATACAGACATGCACACATTTGTTTGATATTCAAGTTTTGTATGTCTGCATTAAGATTACCACAGAACTTGGCTTCCATGGCTGTGTATTGTGTAACATCTCTGAAAATTTTATTTGCGTTGTATCTTGTACAAAAGTAGCTATTGCAATATTTGACTCTGGCATGTTATTTCAAGATATCGGCATTATATTCTTGTTTCAATGTTGGCAGTATACAAATGGAGAGTCTTGGGGTAAATCTGTCTACAGTGGCCTTTGTGAGAAGCTTCTGTGGAAGTTCCAAACACTCGTAAGATACATCTGTTTGCTTGAGATTGTTGCTTAGCTATTTATAATTTGGTTTAGTAAGTGAATGTTCACCTGATGAAAGATTTTAGAGGCTTCAGGATTTTAAGTAGCACCT
Source organism: Ceratopteris richardii (assembly GCA_020310875.1). Classification (NCBI taxonomy): domain Eukaryota; kingdom Viridiplantae; phylum Streptophyta; class Polypodiopsida; order Polypodiales; family Pteridaceae; genus Ceratopteris; species Ceratopteris richardii. The sequence continues at coordinate 231,642,427 of CM035406.1, read as the reverse complement.
GATTATTGACATATATGATTTTGGATGTGTAGGTTGGTTTTTTTCTCAATCATCATGTCAGGAAATGGCAGCCAGCAGTTCAAAGGCTTTATAGATTATACAACAGTGGAGAACTAAAGGTATGGAAATGACATCTTTCTATGCTTAGTTTCTTTCCATTTCCACTAGTGGGAATTGTTAATTTCGACCTTTGGTATGCATGTTTCCTTTTTTACAGTGTTGCTGAGTTAACCAACTCCATTCTCAAGTAAACTGTTAAATTTGATCATTGCTACAAAATAGAGGGAACATCTACTTTAAGCCCACGAATGCTTCAAAGCGATAGTCACTGAAACTGATAATATGTAGCTCAGTCATGTTGTTGTAGTCATAAAACTTGCACAGTATCAATTTACATATTATCAGTACACATGCACTTCACTGGCGCTTCATTGCATAAGCAAGAACTTGTGATTACAAATGTTTCTGAAGGTTCCCTCCAATAATTGATATGATGAAGAGTAAATGATAGTGAAAACCAAGGGTTGAGGTAACCAAGAGAACACGATAGAAAATGAGTACAACAACAGAATAAAACTTGAATGAACTCTCTAACATTATTTGGAGGATTATTCCTTCATTATTTAGACCCTTACACATTAGAACCAAATGTTTATGAACTGACTACATAACCTTAAGCATAATCGACTTGATTATGTACTCTTCAGCCATTGATCTTAAAGTGATGAAAAGCTCTTTTAAAAGCAGAAATTAGGGTTTGGCTTTTGGTTGACTTTCAGGGTGCCTGATGATGCAATGTTATATATAGCATTACAAAGCTCTCAGAGAGTACTATCCAATGAGCCAATAAAATTTTTTGACTATCTTTGACCAAAATTTGACTGAAGTACTAGATTTAGGGTTGCTGGAACTTTGGAACTTTTGGTGCTATTTTTTTCCCTCAAGTACAGATAACCTCTTTCTACAAATGAGAGCTCCAATCCAGAATTTGGGTCATCCTGGCTCATTGTTTGAGGCACACAGTAAGGCGCTGGCTCATTGTATGAGGCACACAATAAGGCTAATTACCATGGAGGATAATCATGAATTCGTCAGGGACCAATGCAGAGCAACCTATGACACGAGTGACTCTCTACACCAGCAACTAGCTATACACCCCTTTGTGAACAATTTTACTTATTGAACCAAGCATCTGATATCCAATGGATATCCACTCTTCAGTAAATGAGTCCCAAGTACACATTTCCCTTCGTTTTCTTTCCTTTGTTTTGTTTTGTTTTGGTTTTTTTTTTTTTTTTCAATTGATTTATTTAATTTGCAACCCAGATATTCCATCAGATACCCCATTGTGTAACTCAGTGGTCATATAAATCATTTTTGCCTTCTGAAGTCTGTCGTTTAATGAATAATAAGTATGCTCACAATTCATGGCCTCTTCAAGTTTGTTCACGGCTCTAGTCCCCCCCCCCCTTATTTTAGGGTGTTACTTTTTTCTCGAACAAGTCCATGGTGGAACGCCTGGATTATGATTATGAATGTTTCTGGACCACTGAGCTAATCATCGTCAAATATCTGTGGACTGCCAGGCCCAGCCTATGCTTGAACACAACAACAGGCACCTTTTCAAATAATTTCCTGTTCAGAGTCGAAAGCGAATGAAAATTCCCGAGTCTTTGATTTCTTAAGGTTTTCTTGGTAAGGATTTTCTAGGATTGCTTAGGGATTTGCGAGCAAGTAATAAAACTTTGTCATCGGGAATGATAATTTCGACAATCATTGTCGTTTTACTTCTTTATTCATGCCAACTGTATATGCAACACAATTTAAAAAGATCTTTGTGATTCCTCAATTAATTGGGTTGATGACAACATGTAATTATATTTCCAGACTAGGAGCTCCTCTATGTGATGCGATTAGGCCAAAGCATTAACGCCTTGTTTGGATTATTCCAGATCACAATCGACCCAGCTTTTCTTATCTTCGCAGTTTCGGGAATTGATTGGCTTGGAAGAAGTTCCAGATGCAGTGGATCATCGCAGTTTCGGGAAGGTCTGCTGCTCTTCTTATCTTCTAAGACTTTTGACAGCTTTAATAAGAGAATCATCTACGTTTTTTGATAATCCTTGCAATCAGGTGATAGTGAAGATTCAATCAAATGATTTGGCTGCTGGCCAGTCTCGCATGTGACGAGATGCTGAGGACTATCGATTTCACTTATGCCAAGCTCGAAGCATGCAGCGTTGGAACACGGCAGAAGTGATGTGGACAAAATGCTTAATGAAGGAAGGACACTAATATGTACAAATTGGCATTCTCATAACGTCTCCTCATGGCATGCATTTGGAGATCCTTTTTTTTTCCTTTTGTGCAGGAGACTTATCTGTATACCTTATTATATATATAATTTTGAGGTGAAGCAATCCCTCAAGCCTTATGAAAGTGGGTCATTCCTGTTTTGACTATTCAAGTTCAGTACTGCCGTGATAACATCGAATGTGTACACTTCTGAAAGATTTTAACCTATAAGTCTGTGTCAATATTAAAAGGTCAAAAAACCATAGTCTTATTATTTACAAGTATTGGTGTTTTGGAGATCCCAGGAAGACTAGTGAAATAAAAGGCCTGTCTCATAGAAACATTCAAACAATAATGAATCCATAGATATTGACATTTTTTATTATTACCTTGTCATCTTTAGTTCAACGTGGGCATCGTTGGTTACCTACAAGGTAGGATCTCATTTGTGAACAAATCATAGATCAAAGACTTCTTTGAAGCTTACTTAACTTACGGTTTGCTTATAAGTAATACTTGCTTGCGTATTGGACAAGATTTGGATCTTGTAGCTTTTGATGTAGCTCCTTATTTTACACATTGAGAGCAATTTGGTGCAATGTTGACTATACACTTTGTGGTTGCTTTGAGATTTAAGCACATAACGACAAATCAATTGGAGTTTAGAAATGAGATATTATGGAGCTTTTGTGAGCATCTTTGTATGATATATATAGAGATCATATGTACATGTTCAAATGGCATTAACCTAGTGATTACACCTTGATGAATTCTTTATAGAACTATAAGAGGATCGTTTTGAGGGTTTTCTAGTTGGGAGATACTTAGATATTAGGGTCTCTTTGATGATGTAGGTAGAAGATATATGTAGTTGTTTGTATATGATCAATGCCCATCTATCATAATTGTATATTGCATTATACATTTGGAAGCCCCCAATTATGATTAACTCCAATCTTTGCATTGCCTTGTTAGTGGGAGCCATAATTTATATGGTAGATGAAAGACATATTGGACCATTTATACACTAGTAGATGGTCTAGGAAGAGTTGCCTTGTTGCTAAGTGAGATTTTGATTAGTTTGATATGTAACACAAGTAAAAATGATGGTGCTTAAACTTTTGGGATCCATTTTGAGGTTTAGATGTTTCCATATCATGAATTTGAGCTTAATTTTGAGCCATAATCTCATGAAGTCATGATTGGTAGGATGTATCATACATTGATGGACCTTGTCTACTACCTATGTATGAGTGGTGGTCGCCCATGTGGGCGTGATTGTCCATATAATGAAGATAGATTCATGCAATGCTTGCTAATATAAGTACTTATATGCTTATTTTACTTTAGCGCACCATTAAAGGGCATGAAGCTTGGGGCATATTGGCTTGCCAATATAAGGGAAAGAATCATACTCGAACCTAAAACTATCAAAGTTAGCTTGCATTGAAAAATTAAAGAAGGTTGATTTTCTCATCAAGTAATTCAGACATTTACAATATCAAATGGTTGTTTTTAGTGTTACCATAACACTTGAAAAACTAGCTCGAAGGCATATTCAAATTCTTTCACCAATGTATGATGGGCTATTTACATGTCTAAACATTTACATTATAATCCCTAGGCTTTGAAGAGTTTTGTGCAATGGTGTTAGTGAAGTGGTGTGGTGGTGATGCACCACATTGCATGCTCTTAGGAGAGCTTTGCCAAGATGCTCTCATAGAAGAAAACCGAGCTCCGGGCGATATACATAGGATTGTGTATAGACCTATAGAATACGTAGAAAGTACATAGTTCATAGAGAGCTCGAAGAAAAAATTCCTAGGTTGTACAAATGTGGTCGAACTTAAAGTCTATGGTTGACCAAGCCTCTATATATTTTATTAAAGAACATAAACAAAACTGTTTGCTAGCCATTTGGCCTTTCACATGGTCACTAATAGTAATAATCTTCCACTAGGTCAATGTGGCCAAAGTGAACTATGGGAGAAAAAATAAAGAATGAGAAATGATACTTGAGAGTAAGTATACAAACTATACCTCCCACTTGAAGGGCATGTTGTCATGAGGAAGGAGATAAGGAAGAGAGCTCACACACACTCTCAAAATCAAAGAGAAGCACACACTCATATTGAGGCAAGGAAGAATGATCTTCTTCTTCTTCTTCTATTACATAAAAAGGAATGTACAAGAATGACCTAAAAAACAAAAATACAACTATTGCAATATATAAAGACCAGTACATAGAGTCGTCACAGAGGGAAATCCAAATTCCTCATCAACACTCTTTTATGAACCGTTTGAATCTCCATCGTCTTCAAAACCTACACATGTTTTATGACCAACAGAAAGTTTTTCTTTACCTTTCTTGGATGTATTTGATGAATTTGCTGGACTGAAATTTCCACGCAATCTTCCACTCCATGGATTTGAGTTAGAACTATTGCTTGGTGATGCATCCAGTCCACTTAAAGCTTGAGATTTTGCACTTGATTTTTCAAGATTTTCTTTGTCATTTGGTTCAAGATTCACTCCTCCTTTGGGATCTACATAGAAGCTTGGCATTTCATCAAAATACCACATCTCTGCTCACCTTCACCTGTCGTGTGAGTGGGTTATAACATTTATATCCCTTTTGCTCAAGGAAGTATCCAATGAAGACACACTTTTCTACTTTTGGATCAAGCTTCACCCTCAATTCATCTAGAACATGTACATATGCAAGCAAAAAACTTTCAAATGTGATAAGTTTAGTTTTTTACCTGTAAACTTGTCTTCAGGTGTAACTTGATGTACAACAGCAATCGGAGTTCTGTTCATGATGCATACAGCAGTATGAATAGCTTCTGCCCAATAACAATGAGGCATATTCTTCTCAGCCATCAAGTCTCTTGCTATTTCTGCAATATGTCTATTTTTCCATTCAGCAACACCATTTTGTTGTGGTATGTACCTGCATGAAAACTCTCGTCGAATTGCATGACTTTTTTAAAAATTGTTGAACTCATTTGACATGTATTTACCTCATCCATTAGATCTTAATGTCTCAATATACTTCCCTATTTTCTTTTCCACCATAGCTTTAAAATTTTGGAAGTGAGTGAATACCTCACTCTTCTCTTTCATGAAATATACCCACACTTTCCGTGTATGGTCATCAATGAAAGTAACATAAAACATGCAACTGCCCATAGATGTGGTCTTTACAGGACCCCAAACATTTGTATGTACTATTTCTAGTATGTTCTCACTAACATGCTTGTCATGTGGAAATGATGCTCTTGATTGTTTTCCAAATTGACATGCTGCACATACCTTTTGCATCTCTGCAACCTTGAAATTTGGTAGTCCATGGACAATCTCCTTTGACTACATCAATTTCAGCCTTTGCAAGTTTGCATGTCCAATCCTTTTGTGCCAGATCTCTATATCAACAATGATTCCTGCACCTTTTGCAAACATGGCTGCATTTATTTCAGAAATTTTCACATTTAAAGTGAACATCCTACCCACTTTGTTTCCTTTGGCAATCAATCTTCCACCGCATTTGTTTCTTCTACATATAAACCATCAGCATTGAACCTGACTTGTAATCCCTGGTCAACCATTTGTCCAATAGAAACTAGATTCTTTGTTATATTTGGAACATGCAAAATTTTCCTGTATGCTCGATAGGGTGATGTGTTATCACTTGTTTCAACATATCCAGAAACTGACCAGACATTATCATTCGACTTTGAAACACCAACAAACATCATATTCATCATGTGATGCTGAACCATGAATAACTTCTCAGAATCATCTGCACTTGTGGATGCATAGTTGTTTTGTTGCCTTCTATTATTTTGATTCTTCAACCTGCAATCACGTTCAAAGTGTCTAGGTTTACCACAATTCCAACATCCTTTAGTGTCGTTACCTCTTTGGCTCCCCCTACCTCGAAAATGTCCTCTTCCTCTTGCATGATTTTGTTGTTGACCTTGGTCTTGCTTATTGTTTCCTCTTCCACTTTCGAAACCTCTAGCTCTACCTCTTCCTCTGCCAGAGTAGAATACCTGCTCAGAACTGGCTTTCCTTGGGAGTTTGAATCCTCACACAAGATTCTTTTCTTCAATAATCAGCATGGATACCAAATCAACAAAATTCAGAATATTTTCTCTAGTCTGTATAGAAGTTCTGAACTGCTTATATGCAGCTCCTAAACCACGAAGGCACACTTCCACCTTATCATCATCATCTACATTCACACCAATAGATGCAAGTGACTCACATATGCTTTTGATTTTTAGGGTGTATTCACTTACCGACATGTCCTTCTTCTCCAATGTATTTCCGTGAGTTGCAACTTCTGTGCCTTTGTATTGGTCTCATACAATGTGACCAAACTGTTCCAAGCCTCTTTTAGAGTCTTGGCATTCTGTATGTGCCCAATCATGCTATCCTATATGCTAATAGATAGCCAATACATTACCTTTCTCGCTCCTTGATTCCATTCCTCATATGCTCTTAACTGGTCCGCAATCCGATTCCTCTCTGGTAACTGTGGAGCATTTGCGTTCTCTCCTTCGGTGTACTTCTAGTAGCCACAATACACAGAATCGCTTGAAATTCTCGATCTGGAATATATGGGTGTTGCCAAACACAACGCAAGTTACAATTTTTAAAACTGACCTAGTTTTTTTGTGGGCCCCACCTTGCGGTCTCGAAATCGAGGTCACGATGGCTCCAAAACTTTGATCTGACAAAAACAAGTGACCCTAAAGGGATAATTCTCAAAAATATTTTGAGATCTTCTACCTTCACGCCAATTTTCGTAGCAATCTGAGGTCGTTTATGAATCTCGCTTTCTCCACGCCTTCTCACATACTCTTCACCGTCGGCCTTCTCCATGAGCTCTCTACAGCCACACTGGCTCTGATACCATGTCACGAGGAAGGAGATAAGGAAGAGAGCTCACACACACTCTCACAATCAAAGAGAAGAACACACTCAGATTGAGGTAATGAAGAATGATCTTCTTCTTCTTCTTCTTCTTCTTCTTCTATTACATAAAAAGAAATGTACAAGAATGACCTAAACAACAAGAATACAACTATTGCAATATATAAAGACCAGTACATAAGAAAAAACCTAATGTTCGCGAATGAGCGAGCTGGCAAGAAACAAATGTGCCATCACTCTCGGCAGATAAATCTAATAAAGCTCAATGAAGTGACAATATTTTCAAAAGCTATTGTTGTCGAGCAAGGAAAAAAATGGGGAGAACAACATGTAGTAAATCAAGCAAGCACAAAAGTTGGAGAAGTACATGAAAGAAGGCTCATAGTTTGAATTTTGCAAAACATTCTATTCTTTGTAAAAAGAGATTTTCATCACTATCTTATTGTATAAAATTTCATTTTTCTAAATATGTGCTTTTTTGTGTAAGCCGAGGAGTCTAGAGCTTGAATAGCTTAGGTAGAAACTACTTTCTGAATCTCATAACTTTTGGAGTTTAGTTGAGTCTCCAAATTAGTATTAAAACCTAAGTCTTAACTACGCTAGACACTAGGTTTGAACTGACCAAAACTCACTTGAAAACTATAAAAAGTTCTAGTGAGCTCATTTTTTAGGCTAATTTTTTGAGAGCAAGAGCTTGTATGAGCAAATAGAGAGATTGTAGTCTTCACTATGAATACACTCCATTGTTACATCTCATTGTCTCTACCTTGTGTATGTGTGTGTGTGCATCTAGTGTGTTTCTCACCTTTACATCTACACACATCACTTGCTCATGATTTTTATATCATTCTCACATATTCATGGATAAACAATAAAGAGGTGAGTGTCCATCAATGTTTATACTCATAATTGTTTTATGAGTGACAACAACAACTATGTTGTGGTGGTGCTTCAGTCAAAGCATCTCAACATTATCTCGGGTATGAACCTTCTCAAGAATACTATGCTCAGTGGCTAAGCAATCTCTAATGAATTGATACCTCGTCTCAATATGCTTGCTCTTTGCATGATAGACCTGATTCTTAGCTAAAGCAATAGTACTATGACTATCATTGAGCGAACGAGGTACATGCTAAGGTAGATCTATATCACAAGAAAGATGAGAAAGCCAAAAAGCTTCCTTGTATGCCTCACTTGTTGCAACAAACTTTGCTTCTATAGTGGAAACAATTGTACATTCTTGAAGATGAGAACTTCAAGAGAGAACACTTCTAGCAAAGTGAAATATTTACCCTCATACGGACTTTCTATTGTCTACACAACCAACATATTCATAATCAATGTAACCAATAATGGATGCCCCCCAAGCAAAGATACTTATCCTTAGTGCCGCTCAGATATCTCGAAATCATCTTGATTGTTAGAAATGCACATGCTCAATTGTGTGGGAACCAAGGCTTAACTCAAGTGTCATATCACTTCACTTTTTGGTAAAGTATACAACCACTTTTCCACGAGTTTTTCAGCTCATGATTCCATCTAGCTTGATTGACACAATTGGGGGATTTCGGAGGAATGATTTAAATTTTATAAGAAATAGCTTGGAAGAAAGTTGTGGTCATCCTTTTCATTCATTTGTGCACTTTTAGGTTCTCATTAGGAGTGTATACTCCAGTTTTAAGCTACCCCCTAGCTAAGCTAGCCCCTTGCTAGCTGAAGTTTTCATGTAGGTTGAGATTTTTTATCATCCATATCTCATTGTGTAGTTGTCTGTTTCATGCACAAGATAGCTCTTCTTGAAGCTCTTGTTGTAATATGACTTTTGGTTATAAATTTAGTCTCAAGTGTTCCTTATCCTTGTGTATGAAGTATTTTGATGATGATGCACCATACCCAAATCTCCTTTTGGAGAGCTCCACGATGATACCCTCACGGCAGAAACCCGAGCTCCAAGCATTGCACACAATACTTCATGCAAAGGCTAGACAATACACAGAAAATCTCAGTACACAGGAGAATCAAGTAACCCCCATCAAGTGACAACAATGTTGAAAACTATCTTGCAGTATATCTTTAGTCAAACCATTTGCAATATTATCTCGAGTATGAACCTTCTCAAGAATAATGTGCTCAGTGGCTAAGCAGTCTCTAATGAAGTGATACCGCACCTCAATGTGCTTAGTTTTTGCATGATAGAGCCGATGCTTAGCCAATGCAATGACACTCTAACTATCACTGAGCAAATGAGGTACATAATGAGGTAAACTATGATAACTAAAATCTCTCTTAGATTATGAGACTTGTGGATGATGTGTGTGACACTCTCATCAAATCCAATATATCGTCTTGTATTCAAAATAGTAATGGTCTGGAATGGTCTAGTGCCGCCATGTGGCTATCATGCAATACTCATCCCCATTACCATTGAATACCTTAGGATATCCCTCAAGCTTGGGACCTTGGATATAGATGGCCCTTGTCCCACACACACATGGAGTGGTCTCTGTAGACCAATGTCTGATACTCTCTCCCCCTTTTAAAGATCATTGTCCTTAATGATCAATGAGGGAAAGTACTTGTGAACCAGATCTTCTGATTCCCAAGTAGATTTTGTAAGTGGTAGTCCTCTTGAGGCTAATAGGTACTCCTGGATGACACTATTTCACAGCCACTTTTGATTCCCAAGTAGAGTCTGTAAGTGGTAATCCTCTCAAGGCTTATAGATGCTCCTGGATGACATTGTTTCTCAGTCGCTTCAGTCTCTAATCTAGTATCCTATATGAAGAATGATCTATGCTATCACTTTCCTAGAAAGAAACAATACCCTCTATTAGATTATCCTCCCTAGAAATATACTTTCTAAGTTTACTGACATGACACACTTGATGGACTTTGCGATCTAGAGGAAGATCTAATCGGTATGCAACATCACTAAGCTTCTTAGCTATCTTTCAAGGCTCACAAAACCTTGTTGAAAGCTTAGTAAACATTCTTGTGGATAGTGACGTAGATCTAGCTGGCACTTGAAGAAAAACTCTGTCTCCTTTCTCGAAGACTCTAGGAGATCTCTTCTTGTCAGCATTTTCTTTTGCCCCATCATCTGCTTGCTGCATCTTTGCTTTAGCTATTTCTAAATTTGCTTGGAGGTTTACTAAGAAGTCCAAAGCACTAGGACATTTTCTTGGCATTCCTATGGTACTGGGAGTAGTGGGATTCATGCCATAGTTCATCTCAAAAGGAGACATTCCGGTCACTTTATGAGGTCTATTGTTATAAACAAACTCTACTAAAGGCAAGTAACTATCCCAATTTGTCTCCCTCTCAGACACATATGCACTCAACATGTCTTCTAGAATTTGGTTAACCCTCTCAGTCTGACAATCTGTATGTGGATGATCACCACTACACATTTTCAATGACACTTTCACTTTGTTACATACAAACTTCCAGAAGTATCTTGTGAATCTGATATCCCTATCTGAAACTATGGATGTTGGTTATCCATGCAATATGAAGAAATGCTAGGTAAACAACTCTGCTACATGTGGAGCTTCTATCGTGTCCTATGTGCATATGAAATGAGCCATCTTTCTCAATCTATCTACCACAACTAGGATAGTATCCCACTTCCTTTGGGTCCATGATAGCTCGACTATGAAGTCCATGGATACACTGTCTTAGTTATGCTCTGGAAGCTGTAAAGGATGTAAAAGACCTGGTGTCTTTATCCTTTCCGCCTTGTTAACTTTACACATAAAGCCTTATGGAACATAAGTGTTGAGATCTCTGCCTAATCGAGGCCACGAAAATGTTCTTCTAACAAGCTGAATTCTCTTGTCAACAATAGGATGCCCTACACAATGGAGATTTTCTTCTCAAACCTTGGGAATCTAGTATGCAAACCTTTCCTTTCCGTTTTACTATTCCATTCTCCTTTGAGAAATTGGAATAAGACTTGACTTGTTTTCTTTACTAGGGGAAGAAACAACTAGAACTGTTTAGTCTCCTATGATAGAGTCATCACTGATGGATGATGACGGATCTAATGATCGGTAACAAATGTGGATCTTCCACCTATGCTTTCTTTATTTCTTGAAGCAATGAGCTTTCTAGAACTGTAAAGCTCATTTGGTACAATATTTGTGATAATGCATTAGCTACTATATTCTCTTTGCCTCTTCTGTACAGGATTTCCATGTAAAACTCTTGCATGAGCCCCAACAAGCTTGTCTGCCTCGAAGACCTAGTTGACTACAAAAGTAGCTAAAGTTGTTAGGGAAACGGTTTCGGACGCGTTCGAACGGTTTCGTCAACTTTAGCCAACCCGATTACTTGAGTATATGGTGATCTGTGTACACCTTAAAGTTTGCACCATAAACATAGTGTCTCCAGACTTTAAGAGCATGCACCATTGCATACAACTCCTGTTCATGCATTGGACAATTGCACTGTGCACTACTCAAATTTTTGCTTTCAAAAGCTATTGGCCTAAGATCTTGGCCCAAGACTACCCCTATGGCCATGCCACTAGTATCTGTCTCCAACTCAAATGGTTTTTGCCGATCTACCACTTTGAGTATAGAAGCCTTTGAAACAACTTATTTCAGAGTATCAAAACTTTCTTGTTGCTCTTTCTTCCATGCAAATGATATTTTGCCTTGAAGCAAGTTCTTCATAGGCATTGCTATCGACGAATAAGAAGAGATCAATTTATGATAGAAATCGAAAAGTCCCAGAAATGATTGTAACTGCCCCTCATCTTTAGGAGTGGGCCAAGCTAGTATAACTGAGACCTTGTTGGGATTCATCTAGATCCCATTGATCGATACCACATGCCCTAAATACTCTATCTTTGGAAGGAATAACTTAATCTTATCTGGATTCACAAACAACTTATTTTCTTTTATTTTATTTAATACTAATCTCAAATGAGTTTCATGCTCATGAACATACCTACTATACACTAGCAAAATCCACAACACACTTTCTAATAAACGGTCATCGTATCATTTATTAACATTATGAAAGTAGCAAGTGCATTAGTCAAACCAAATGGCATAACTAAATACTCATAATGCCCAAAACAGATTCAAAAAGCTGTTTTATTTATATCTTGATCTTTTATCCTAATCTTATGTGTGTGCCACTCACCTCCCATCCAATATATCTTCTTGCATTCAAAATTGTAATGATCTCGAATGGTCTAGTGTTGCCATGTGGCCATCATGCAACACTCATCCTTATTACCATTGAATACCTTAGGATATCCTTTGAGCTTAGGACCTTGGCTATGGCTAGCCCTTGTCTCAATGGTAATGGGGATGAGTGTTGCATGATGGCCACATGGCAACACTAGACCGTTCCAAATCATTACTATTTTGAATACCTTAGGAGATCCCTTGAGCTTGGGATCTTGGCTATGGCTGGCTCTTGTCCCACACACATGGAGTGGTCTTTGTAGACCAATGTCTGACATAAATCCATTTCACAAGCAAGATGAGAAACCTCCTTAAGGGGTTGTTTATGCATCTTAGACTCATTGAAAATGACATTACTACTTTTGATCACTGATCATGCTTCAAGATCCCATAAGCGATATCCAAATTGGCATTCTCGACCATATCCAAGAAAAAAGCATATCTTTGACTTATGTTCTAGATTATGTCTAAGGGTCTTGGGTATATGAACATGAACATGTGGCCATCATGCAACACTTATTCCCATTACTATCCAAGTACTTCCCATTACTACCAATGTACCTTAGGGTATCCCCCGAGCTTGGGACCTTGGCTAGTTGACCCTTATCCCTCAGACACATGGACTGATCCCTATGGATCAAATAGATTGATCCCTGTGGATCACATGCACTGATCCCTATGGATCAATGTTTGACACTCTCTCCCCCTTCTAAAGATCATTGTCCTTAATGATCAATGAGGGAAAGTACTTGCGAACCAGAGCTTCTGATTCCCAAGTAGAGTCAATAAGTGGTAATCCTCTCCAGGCTACTAAATACTCCTGGATGACACGATTCCTCAATCGCTTCTGTCTCCGATCTAGTACCCAGTCTGGCGAATGATTTTTGCTTTTGCTTTCTTGCAAAGAAACAATACCTTCTATTAGATTATCCTCCCTAGAAACATGAAACAGTAGACGAAATCTGCAATCTTGAGGAAGATCTAATTGGTATGCAACTTCACCTAGCTTTTTAACTATCTTCCAAGGTACACAAAACCTTGATGATAGCTTACTACAATTCCCTATGGAGAGTGAAGTACATCTAGCTGGTATCTGAAGAAAGACTCTATCTCCCTCCTCAAAGGACCTAGGAGATCTCTTCCTATCAGCATACTCTTTAGCCCTATGAGCGGCTTGCTGCATCTTGGCTTTAGCCATTTCTAAATTTACTTGGACGTTCGCTGAGAACTCCAAAGCACGAGGAAATTTCTTTGGAATGCCTATGGTATTGGAAACATTGGGATTCATGTCATAGTTCAAACTCAACTAGTGGCAAATAACTATCCCAATCTGTCTGTTTCTCAGACACATATGCCCTCACCATATCCTCTAAAAATTGATTGAACCTCTCGGTCCTATGAATCTCACATCCCTATCTGAAACTATGGATATCGGCAACCCATGCAATCTGAAGACATGTTGGATAAACAAATCCGCTAGCTATGGATCAAAATGAACTAATCCTTGTGGATCAAATGGACTGATTCCTGTGGATCAATGATTTCTATGGATCAAGTGGATTGATCCTTGTGGATCAATGTCTGACACTCTCATCCCTGTGTGGAGTTTCTATCCTCTCCTGCATGGGTATGAATTGATCCATGTGGATCAAAGTCATTATCCCTGTGGACCAAAGTCATGATCCCTGTGGATCATCAATCTATCTATCATAACTAGGATAGTATCCCACTTCCTTTGGGTCCACGGTAACCCGACTATGAAGTCCATGGATACACTATCCCAGTTGTGATCTGGAATCTCTAAAGGATACAAAAGACTTGATGTCTTTACCCTTTCTGCTTTGTTGAATTGACACATAAAGCCTGTTAAACATAAGTGTGGATATCTCTGGCTATCCGAGCCACCAAAATGTTCTTCTAACAAGTTATATTGTCTTTTCAATACTAACTATTCCATTCTCCTGTGAGAAACTGGAATATGGAATGGACTTGTTCGCTCTGCTAGGGGAAGAAACTTGGAACTGTCCTCATCACTGATGACTCGAATGTGGATCTTCCACTTGTGCTCCCTTTATCTCTTGAAGTAATGAGCGCTCTAGAATTTTAAAGCTCATTTGATACATCATCAGTGATAATGCATCAGCTACCATATTCTCTTTGCTTGTCTATACAGGTTTTCCATGTGAAACTCCTATATGAGCTCAGCCTAATGGGCCTCTCTGCCTCGAAGATTTGGCTGACTACCAAAAATACTTAAGTGTATGGTGATCTGTGGATACCTTAAAGTCTACACCATAAAGATAGTGTCTCTAGACTTTAAGTGCATACACCACTGCATACAAATCTTGTTCATGCACTGGAAGTGGTCAATTTCTTACTCTCAAAAGCTATTAGCATGTTGCATTGTGCACTAGTCAATTTCTTACTCTCAGAAGCTATTGGCCTACCAACTTGGCTTAAAACTGTCCCTATGGCTATGCCACAAGCATCTATCTCTAACTCAAAGAGGATATGTGAATCTATCACTTTGAGTATCAGAGCCTCTAAAATAGCTTGTTTTAGAGTATCAAAACTATCTTACTGTGCTTGCTTCCATGCAAATGGGACTTTGCCTTGAAGCAAATTCGTCATAGGCACTGCTATCGAATATGAAGAGATGAATTTCCGATGGAAATCGGAGAGTCCTAGAAATGATCGTACTTTCCTCTCATCATGAGGAGTAGGACAAGATAACAAAATTGAAACCTTCTTGATATCCATCTGAATCCCATCGATAGATACTCTATCCTCAGAAGATACAACTGAGTCTTCTTTGGGTTAACTGAGTCTTATCATGATCTCTTACTCTAATATGATGGTAGCCACTTATAGCATTTGTTTTACTAAATACAATGGCTCCACCTAGAGCGTCTAAAAGATCATCAATCTGAGGCATATGATATCTATGTCTAATAGTAATCTTATTGACTGCTCGGTAATCGATGCACATCCTATAAGATCTGTCTTTCTTCTTCACTAGAAGAACTCATACTACAAAGGGTGAATAGCTGGGTCTGATCAGCCATTTTCTATAATTCTTTCAAGTACAACTCTTGGAATTTTGCTCTCACTTTCATTGAAAGTGCTATAGCATTCCAACTAGAGTCTCCATGATTGCATGAATTCAACATACTGCACGATGAATGCATAAAATATAGAAAAGAAATAAACATACAATCAACTTTAAGCAACTTGATAGCATTTATCAATCATGTCTCTTGGAGATCGGGTTCTCCACAGATCAATAGTCGCCTCACCTCATGCTCAAACTTGATCACTTTACTTGGATGCACTATAAATAGAAACATCAAACTTGTTTCTCAACTTGTCTTCCATTTGAAACTAGCTTTCTTACTTGTAGACCTTGCATTGTTGTCTAATTACTCCCTACTGGAGACAACCTTGATTTGTCTAATAAATGTAAACTATGCCTTTCTATATAACCTTGTCTTACTCCCAAGTAGGGACTTAGACTATAGCCTTGCCTTTTTTACTCTTTGAAAACCTTGGCTTTTTGTATATCTTGGCTTCTCTTAAGTATTTGACCCACAAACTTGCCTTGTTTGCTCTCTGCAAACTTTGCCTTTCTGTGTATCTTGGCCTACAGACTTGCCTTGCTTGCTGAATGAAAATGAATCCACCTAGGATCTCTATTCTTCATTCTTAGGTAGATAGGTAGATCGAAGTACCTCGTCTACCCGTATTACACAAGATATGATTCCATTAAAACTAGTAACTCTAAAGTCTATGTCTCAACTTCCAAATCTAGGAAGCTCTTACACAAATTTTGTTTTACTATTTCTAACTATGGTATGCTAATCATTTGCCCTTTTTATTCCACAAATGTGAAGTCTATACTTCCTGCAAAATAAACTCCTTTGTTCTATACACATAGAATTGTGCACTAGAACTCATAGCTATGAAATTATAGGAATGACTTATGAACTAGATAGTTAATTTATAAGCATCCTAAACTTGTAGGTGTTCTTAGAGCTCTCTTCTAAGGTTTCAATTTACCTTGAGACCTCTTAACTCTAAGTTTCTAACTCATGAGACCTTGGTAAGAATAATCCTTCTCTCACTTTTTCCCTTTGCAAAAAGGGCAATTCTTTTTTTTTTTAAACTTGAAAATTCTCATCTCTTTCTAAATGTATTACCTTACATGTTTTCAAGTCTTGATGTTATTCCTTTTGATCAAAATGCCACTTGCATTCTTCTAGATCATGGAAACTTTGAGGATTAACTTTCCTCTATTCTAGGTTCTAACAAAGGCTTCAATCAATAATTTTTTTCTAACTAGCGATATCTACTAGATGTCCACAAGCTTACACAATTCTTTGATTAGGATGCTAGTAGCCATTCATCTTGATCATTATATAGTTTGAATATTCTATGGATACTCAAAATAAGTAAGTGACAATGGAAAAGAAACTACTCACAAGCCTTTGCTCAATGAAACATGAAGAAATAAGAAACTTTTAGTATGTTCTATATGCTTCCATTCATATGCATACTAATTTTCTAAAAAATTTGGTAGCATAACGGTGCAATTTTGAAAACCAAAAAAAATTACCACAAGCAATTCTTGTGAGAACAGTGCCATTAGGCACAAATTTCTATCTAAAAATAAACCAAAAGGGGATTACACACCATGAAAAATTTTGCAATGCTGGTAGGCATAATATAACTACAAATAAACCGAAAGGGGAATTACACACCCTGACAAATTTATACTTTTTTCTCCTTGCTAACCTGTTGAGGGACCAAAACATGTTCAAGGTAATGTTAAACTTAGTCTTTCCCGTTCTTTAAACACCACAAGTGTGTAGCTTTGCAACAAGAGAGCTTGTCAGTTAAGCGGGCTCCACGGAGAACAAACTAGGATGGATGACCTTCTGGGAAGTGCCAGTAACCTCCATCTTCCTTGATCATTGAGGTCCTCCCTCGCGTGTAGTCAATGGCACCAATGATGACTAGGATGACAAGGTGTGCCAAGGTCTATGCCTTGGTCACCACCTTAGTCATAAGCTTTGGAGAAAGCGTTGGATGGATGGGTGGGTGCTCGCTTCACTTGCAAAAGGAACAAAGCTTTTGCATCGAAATGATCTTGTACCAATGATGTATTTCAATGGTGATGCACCATGCTAAACTCTCCTTCTAGAGAGCTCCACGATGATACCCTCAAGGTAGAAAACCAAGCTCCAAGCATTGCACACAATACTCCACACAAAGGCTGGAGAATACGTAGAAAAGATAGTATGTAGGGAGCACAAAGACAGATTTGCTAGGTGTTACAAAAGCGGCCGAACTTAGAGTCTATGGCTGACCAGGACACTATATGTTTTATTAAAGAACATATACAAAAAGTGTCTGGTGGCCATTTGGCCTTTCACATGGACACTAATGGTAACAGTGTATATTGAGCTTGAAATCCCTCTGATCTATCTCTGCATATTCCCCAACATATGTGTGTGAAGAGGTACACATAGGTATAAGCTATTTGGTTGGGTCAATTTTGGTTTTTCTTGCGTAGAGGTTGACATATGTCACATTCTCCAAATTGAGCATTATATGACTTGTTGGAAGGCTTAAAGAGTCTATTTTCATTGTGCAAAATTTTATAGGTTGAGTCCTCAGGTCCAGAGAGCAATTCAATTTTTGGTGGACTGTGGTAGTGAATTGTTTGATCCTAGGAAGGGCCTATCATTCTTTTGCTACAACTAGGAGTGGATATACTCCATCAATTTGACCACTTCCCAATGGGTCTTGCCAAGATTAGACATATCTTTGTTGACAAATCCCACTGCAAATGCAATATCTAGTCTTGTAGCTACCATAGCATATAAGAGACTGATAATGAATTTTGATTGTGAATGCATTTTTCTTATCTAATTTGGGGAAATCATCCTTGATCAATTTCATGTATGTAGATAAAGGTGTACTCAATCCCTTTCCATCTTGCATATTGAACCTACAAAGTACTTGAGATATGTACTCACTTTGAGACAAATATATGCATCTTCTACTCCTGTCAGGAGTAAGGTGCATGCCATCTAACAAATCCTTCATATCAAATGCCTCACTGAACTTCTTCATGAGCAATGACATGTCATCAAAGGACTTCCTTATAGTCAACATATCATGGACATAAAGCATCAATCATATCGAGTTACCATTTGAGCATCTCTTAGTGTAGAGAGAATGATCCTCATTGCTTCTAGAATAGCCTTGAGGCTTCATAAAAGAATCAAACTTTCAATACCATTATCTATGGGACTATTTAAGTTCATATAGGATCTTTTTGAACTTACAAACTACAGCCGCCTTGATAGGAACTACGTAACCCTATGTTTGTTCCATGTAGATCTCTTTTATAAGATCTCTATGAAAGAAAATAATTTTCACATCCATTTGGATAATCTCTAAGTCCTCGATTTGAATGGATCCAAGCAACATGGGCAGTGTAGTTACCTTGACTACGGAAGAGAAGATTTCCTTGAAACTAACATCATGTTGTTGCTTAAAACCCTTTGCAACTAAACTTTTTTTATATTTTAGAGAAGCATTATCCAATGTGAATTTGAACTTATATACCCATTTACATGGTAAAGCTTTCCTTCCCTTTGGCAAAGGTACCACATCTGAAGTATCATTCTTGTGAATAGAATCCACTTCACTCTTCATGGAACGCTCCTAGTTGACATGATCCTTTGTTAGCATAGAATCTTTTTAGCAAGAAGGCTCACTAGCATCTGTCCACATAGAAAAATCCAAACCTGGATCATATCTATCAGGTCGATGTGAGACACATGCAAAATGTCTCAATGGTTGTTGAACATGCATAATAGTAATCATACGTCTTAGCTTTCATATAGTTGAATGTAAGTTTTATCTCTATGGAAAACATCACTAATCTTGTTTGAGACGTTATTGTATTTGGATTACCATCCTTTTGCATCTCTTCATCCTCATCTAGATCAGTCCCTCCCTCTCCATCCCCCTCTGAATCAGTTTTTTCCATTGATAGTAATCTAACCTTTAGTGAAGGTTAACATATAAACATAATCTCTTAAATTAAGAAGTAAGACATGAAGATTTATAATCTGAATTTATCTCAAAATCTTTGGATTGTCTCTTCCTTCCTTTTTTAAGAAAGAAGAAGAACAAAAAAAAGTTCCATCGACATTCCCTTCTATAGTGGTTTCTTGAGTTTGGATTGTTTGAAAGTCATGGGCACATGCATGAGCACGTCCACAAGCACACATAGAAGAAGAGGAAGCACATAAAAAGAAACCCACATCATTATTCTTTTCAAATCTCAATTTTTTTCAACAATGATTTTCATCACTAACCACCTATAAAAAATACATTTTTTGTAAGATTGAAATCCGTTTTATCTAAGTTGAGAAGTCTCTTCACTTTATGATTTTAGGTAGAACTTATATACAAAATTTCATAGTTTTTGGAGTGTGTTTGAGCCCTCAAATTAGCTCAAAAACTTCTTTTTAAAACTATATGGGACATTAGAAGTAAAACCGGCCAAAGCTAGTCTAAAAATATAAATAGAGAATGTAGGCCTATTTTGAGAGGTTGTTTCTTCGTTGATTCTTAGTGTAATGGATTCTTACAATATCTTTCTTTTAATGATAAGACTCCATTGTTCCACTCGCTTGATTTTCCCAACATGTGTGAATCTATTTTGTTTGGCACATGAAAATCTACATGCATCACTTGGTCACAATTGTCATATCACCCTCATGTCTTTATGTTTCATACTTTAAGGTACTATATCATACTTGAAATTGGTACTCAAGATTTTCTACATTGGTACTTTGGAGGCATTTTTTTGACATCATTGTTGGGCAGATTTACTCAAGGGACGAGCATATGATGGTAAGAGTAAGGAGAGAAGAGGCATTGGATTTGTTTGGTAAGTAATTTTTGGTTTTCTTATTCATTTGCAACTTCTCTAACATGCCATATACACTCTTATCACCCCCATTCAGGCTCCCAAACCTCCTATTTCCATCTTCTTCCTCCCAAAATCATCCCCTAGAGCATAAAACTCCCTTATCAATTCACCTTGCTCATGAGAGAGAGAGAGAGAGAGAGAGAGATTGAGGGAGAGAGAGGGAGAGGGGGAGGAAGAGGGAGAGAGAGAGCATATATATATATATATATATATATATATATATATATATATATATATATATATATATATATATATATATATATATATATATATATATATATATATATATAGAGAGAGAGAGAGAGAGAGAGAGAGAGAGAGAGAGAGAGAATATTGTACTTTGGCTATTTCCTTATAGATTTCAGGCTATCTATTGCTCAAGCAAGCCACATAGGTGTGATGGATCCTTACATAAGTCTCCCGATGATTAGGTTGGTTTGAACTTTAGATCTAGAAAAGTGTATTTTTGAAATTGCATGTAGACCATGACAAGGGCCTACACAACATCTTTGTTTGCAAAAAAACATGGTTACAAAACTCACAAGATTTTGGATTGTGATGATAGAGGTCCTCCATCATGTGCATTCCATCGCTTAGACCATGTGTCCATCTTCACAAAGCACCTATCTATTATGACAGACCACCCTATCCATGAAAATATAGTACCCTTGGCAAATTACTGGACCATCATGATAAATGCCTTCTAGTCATGATAGACCACCTATCCATTATGATAAGTCGGTACCTAATAGACCACTCTATCATGATGGATATGCTCTATTGTGACAAAGCCCTTTTATTGTGATGGACCAAAATATGATAGACCTAGAACTCATTATACCTCCTACATCATGATATACATATTCTATCCTAATAGGTCACTCTGTTGTGAAAATTAGACTCCATCATGATAGATCATCATGACAGACCACCTCTCTCAACCCTTGACCATCCTAGTAGAGGCCCTTTATTGTGAAGGTCCACTCCATGAAAAGAAAACACCCATCATGCACGTGCCTCCATCCCAATTGAATCATTTGATTGTGATAAAACTCCTCTATCATGCTAGACTTGGATTATCTCATTAGACATCCAATTTTTTCAAAAACAAGCAAAACCCTAAACATACTAAATTCAGATGGAGGAGAATAATATTTCTCCCATGATTTTGATTCTTATCTCCAAAAAAAAGGATCAAAAGCGAAATCACCACTTGGTATACTCTAGAGAAAAATGGAATGGCAAAGAGAAGGAATAGAACAATTGTGGAGGCCGCAAGGCCAATGCTCAATGAGAAGAGGTTACCCAATTACTTGTGGGTAGAAGTAGTATCAATAGCTACATACTTAATCAGTAGAATCCCATCAAAGGATTTGGATGGTATGACACCATATGAGGCACAGAATGGAATAAGGCCTAGCCTTGACAGGATCTTTGGGTGCATTCAAAAATAAGAGGCAAGTTGGATCCAAGGCAGAGAAATGCACCTTCATTGGCTATGAACTCAATTAGAAAGGTTACAGATTATACACTCCAAGCAACAAAGGCTTCATTGTAAGTAGATGTGTTGTGTTTGATGAAAACAAGTCATGGTTTGAAGATGATTGCAAGAAAATAAAACTCCCTTATGACTTAGGGGAATATTTTCCAACATTTTTCAAGAGGAATGAGCATACACTTGAAGCATCACTTGATTCTGATGATGAACAAAAGACTCCAAAAAGGGAAATCAATTCTTGGAAATCTAAAGGTAAAGCCAAAGTACAAGAGGTGAGAGATGTGGTAGAATCCTCTCAACAAACTAGTAGAAGATCAATTAGAGAGAAAAGGAAGCCAAATGGGTATGGATATGATACTTCATTGATCATTAAACATTCAATATATCTAGCATAGGATTCAAACCGTGAAGAGACTTCAACTTATGATGAAGCAAAGGAAAAACCTTAGTGATGAATTCCATGGAAGAAGAGATAGAAGCTTTACAAGAGAATCAGACTTGAGAATTGGTACACAAGTCTCCATCTATCAAAGTCATAGGTTCAAGATGGATATATACAGTAAAGGAAGATTTCTAATGGTTCAATGAACATGTACAAAACAAGGCTAGTGGCCAAAGGACATGCACAAACACAAGGTATTGATTATGAAGGAACATTTTCACTTGATGGAAAGATGCCTACGATTAGAGTACTCATGAGTGTAGCATCTTCTAAGAATTAGAAGATTTATCAAATGGATGTTAAACATTCTTCTCTCAATGGATGGATATCAAAGGAGCTATACATAGATGAAACTTTTGGTTTTGAATATCAATCATGTCTTGAATATGTGTGTAGGTTTAGTAAAACATTATATGGATTGAAGCAAGTCCCTAGGGCTTGGAATCATAGGCTTGTCACTTACTTTTAGGATAAAGGATCCAATGTGAGTAGGACAGATCCTTCCCTCTTCATTAAGAGGAACCAATCAAAGGTCATGTAACTATGTGTATATGTTGATGATATAATCATTACAGGTAATGATGCATAAGGAATAAAAAAGATCAAACTCCAAATGAAAGAAGAATTCAAGATCAATGATCTTGGTGTGCTTACGTACTTCCTAGGTTTGGAAGTAGTGTATACAAAAAGAGGTATGTTTCTTACCCAGGGAAGTGCATCAAAGATATGCTTGTCTAATTCAAAATGGAGAACTCAAAGGTTACAGGTACTCCCATGGAGACGAACTTGAAATTGAGTGCTCATGAAGGTGAGAAAATTGAGGATGTAACTAGCTATTAGAGTTTAGTTGGAAGTTTGAGTTATTTCATACTAACTAGAGTGGATATTTGCTATGGAGTAAGTGTCTTGGGTTAGTTCATACATACTCCAAGGAAACCTCATATGGAAGCAGCCAAGAGAATCATCAAATATTTGAATGGTATAATCAATGAAGGTTTGTACTATCCTTACAAATGATAGGAAAACCACATCTCTACACCTCACCTTTGTAGGTAGAAAGTTGATTTCCCTATCTTCAAATAAGTAACCAATTGTAGAACTCTCATCAACAAAGAATGAGTATAGAGGACTAGCAAATGCTACCTATGAAGAAACGTGGATTAAGACTCTATACCCTCATCTAGGGTTAAAGACCTCCACTCCACACATCTTTGGAGATAATATTAGTTCTTTACAACTTTTTGTTAATCAAATATTTCATGCTAAACACATAGAAGTACATTATCATTATGTTAGGGAGAAGATAACAAGCAAGGAGATTCAACTTTCATATGTGTCAACACATCAACAATGTGCATATATGATGACAAAGGCATTGGATGAAAGTAAATTAAACAAGTTCAAAGCAATGAGTGGATTGCAAGAGATCTTGAAGGACTAAAGAATCAAGCATCTTAGGCTTGAGGAGGAGTTTTTGGTGCAATTAGGAAGCCTAAGAGCTTTGGTAAGCTTCAAGGACTACTCTCATAAATTACTCCACTCAAAAGAACTCACATGAGAACCCATGCTTGTTAGTTGTCATTGTATTTACCTTGGATAGTTGTAAAAGATAAATGAAGAAGAGGAATCTCATGATATTAGGAAGCCTATTCCACGAATTTAGTTGATTGGAATCAAATTCAAACCATCCCAAAATGTAGGATCACTTTTAGCTGAGTTATGCACCAAGTTCAAATTCAAAAATCATGTATAAATACACAACTATCTAGTCCTGTGATGATCATGCCTATTCAAGTGCGAATGAGCTACATTCTTGATCATACATTATGCTTCATTCATAGAGTAGTCCTCTACACCACCCATGTATCATATGTTCAATATCATATACATTTTGATACATTACTTTGAGTAAGTTATTCTCTACATGCTATTGGAGTACATCATGCACATAATGCTGTTGTCTTATTTGATTTCTCTATGTGTAAGCATCCATTTGCTGTGTTTTGACTTGGGTTAGTTAGATAGAAGTTTCATGAATCTATATATCATGTTTTAGCACCATTGGGTGAGTAAATTTTTAAATATGAAGCCTTGAAGTTGGTTGTGTGTGCACATCTTCTTGTTCCTAAAAAGTCAGGGTGACCCCCTAGACATGTAAGATTTAAATACGATAGGAGAAGCACACTCGGATACCTCACTTTTGCAGGGAAAAAGTTCATTTCTTGGCCTTCAAAGAGGCATTCAGTATTGTGTATTGTGCTCCAAGCTTCTTCTTCTTCCTTGTGCTGTTCGTGTGCTTCCACAAAAAAACTCCAACAATTTATTTAAGAGCAAGTCACCATTTTGTCGAGAGCATCGTTGACACCCCCCCCTTTGAAAATATCAGAATCACACAAAAATATTCAAGGTGATTAGGAGTTCAAAATAACTCCATTTAGTCATGTCAAAATCATGATTTGAGCTCATTTTGGCCTCTGAACACACTATCATAGTGTTTGTGGAGTCAATTTCATCCTTTTGTGCCAACCATATATACAAGTTTTTGTTTGCCAATATAAGCACCTCAAAGTCTACTATATACTTAGCAGAGCTTCATAGGATAGTTCTGTTCAACTTTTTGAGATGCAGTCATTTTTCTACATCAGGGTATTTTAGTTAGTGGCCATGGCTGAAAGCAATGATGTATTCCATATGTTGGTTGTTGAGGACAAGTTGGATGGTACCAATTACCCATTATGGGCATATATGATGCTTCATGTATTGGTTGCAAAGGGATTGTGGAATACTATTTAGGGTGTTGAAAAACGACCTACTACACTTAAAAATACAATTAATGAAGGTGATTCCGATGGCATTGAAGATGACGATCTTCAAGTTCATGTATGTATCGTGATCCTTATTGCACCTAATACAGAGAATTGTTTTTGGGATGGAGAGATGCTCATGCACTTGCATTGATAGCTTTATCTATCAAATGTGTCATTATCCCTCATATTCACTCTTGCAAAACAAAAAGGGATGCTTGGGATACACTTATACTTTGTACCAGGCAAGAAATGAGGCTCATGTTGCTCACCTCAAAAAATACTTGGAGAGTGAGCCTATGAATGAAGGAGATTCCATGGACAATCGTTTGACAAACGATTAAAGATTTGAAGGAGTAGTTGATTTCTATAGATGAAGTATTGATCGATAGATCACTTATGCAAAACATTCTCAATGGTCTTCAAGATTCATATCAAAGTTTCGTTTGTACTCTCTGGTTGATGATGAAAGGAACTCCGAATGCGTTAACATTTGAGGGATTAGTCTCTGTTTTCTTACACGAACTAGGAAAAACAGGTCCATTATGCATGTTGCACTTTCTTAGCTAGTTAGATGGGAAAAGGTAAATGGAGCTCACCTACTAGTAAGTAGAAATATGCTAATTTTGCACAAGAAAGAAAGGAAGAAAAAGATGAGAAGAAAATAGAAAAGTAGAAATTGTTTTGCAAATATTGTAAAGGAAATGATCATGTCATAAAGAGTTGTCCAAAACTGGTTGCAAAAGAGGCAAAGGAAAAAGAGGCAAGAATGGTTTTTGTAGATGCCTCTACACCTGAAACAAAGTTTGCTAATCTTGTGAAAAATGAAGAATGATTTTATTCTACTGTTTGCACTTATGACCCAGCTTCTCATGAATAATCTATGTCTGTAGTGGATGTAGATATTTGGTACTTTGATAGTGGGGTAACCAAACATATTACTCCTAGTGCAACTTCTTTAGTTCACTTGAGCCTGACCCTATAGGGAATACAATCACAAGCACTAACAACTCATCTTATCGAGCCATGGGAGTTGGTAAGATCATTTTGACTACTAATGGTGGTAGTCTTTTACATTGCCAGATGTTTTTTTTGTGCCAAGGATCAAGAAAAAATCTATTGTTAGTTTCAATCTTAGCCAAGATTGGCTCAATTGTGAAATTTGTTGATGATAAACATACACTTCATAATATGCCAAATGGCAATGACATTACTGCTTTTAACATTTTATGTTGTGGGCTCTATAAGCTCATAGATTATGCAAAATTCATGAATGATTCAACATTGCAATTGACGATTCTCAGGCTATGTCTGATGCAAAGCTTTGGCATGCATGCTTTGTTCATATAATTTTTGCTAGTTTGCTATGGCTCTAGAAATTTGAAATGGTTTCTCTCTGCACAAACTTGAGGCACCTAGTAACATGTCTGTGAAGTCTCTATTTTGGGAAAGTTTGAGCTACTTAAAAGTTGCTGCTTGTTCATAGTGATTCTGTGGTTCTATGCACACATCTTCTTTTTGGGAACTACCTTTACTTTGTGAATTTCATTGATGATTTTTCTAGGCATGCATGGGTGTATCCATTGAAAGAAAAGTCTGAAGTGTTTATGTGCTTCAAAAAGTTTTTTGTTTCGGCTGAAAATTTATCAGCATGCAAAAGGGCACCCTCCAATCTAATCGAGGGGGGAATACATGTCTTTTGATTTTAGTGCATTTCTAGCTCAATGTGGGATAAAACATTAGTGTATATCGTCATATATACCTCAACATAATGGAGTTGTTGAAAGGAAGAACAAGTCACTCATGAAGATGGTGAGGTGTATGGTCAAAATTCAGGCTTTACCATATAGCTTCTCGCTTGAGGTTGTTATGTGTGCATCATATGTTATTAACAGGTGCCCCACCAAGGCAGTGCGGTCAATCACTTCATATGAGGCTTTGCATGATCGCAAGCCATCTCTTGCTCATATGCGTGTCTTTGGTTGTCTAGCATATGCATGAGCCTGAACAACAATGCAAAAAATTAGATAATAAAGTAGTCAAACCTATTTTTGTTGGATACAAATATGAAAGCAAAGGCTATCACCTATATCATCCACAAACTAAACACATTTTGTTTTACCATGATGTTGTTTTTGTGGAAGATGGAATTCAATCATTATTTTCATGTACTAAGGAGACACCAGTTAGCTCCAAAGATGTGTTTGACACTTTGTTGCCTCTTTTTATAGGTGGAGAGTCAAGTGATGGTCCAAATGAGTCAATTTCTCAGCCTTTATAGCTTTTATATGATGATATAGATCATACAATTGTTGATGCAGATTTACATGGTGCACTTGTTGATGAGAGGCTGATATAGAGGAGGCAAAAACTTTGCCCAAATGGCTAGTGTAGACCTTGCCAGATAGAAAATTAGATGCAACTCTATCATCTCATACTCGTTCAGGATCATAGTGCTTCTTTTGCATCAGATTTATATGTTATGGCTGCCTCTAGTCTTTATGATGAGAATGACCCTCTTTCTTTTGATGAGGAACAAAAATAAAAAAATTGGATGGCTTCTATGCAATCAAAATATGATGCTATTATGAAGAATGGGTCTTTATGTGATTTTCCTCCTAGCAAGAAGGCCATTCGCACTAAGTGGGTATACAAGCTGAAGCGTAAGCTTGATGGAGCAGTTGATAGGTATAAGGCTAGACTTGTTG
The DNA here is from genome assembly GCA_020310875.1 of Ceratopteris richardii. Classification (NCBI taxonomy): domain Eukaryota; kingdom Viridiplantae; phylum Streptophyta; class Polypodiopsida; order Polypodiales; family Pteridaceae; genus Ceratopteris; species Ceratopteris richardii. The sequence goes on along the minus strand of CM035406.1, from coordinate 231,614,530 downwards.
CAAAAGGTTATGGTCAAGAAAGAGGCATTGATTTTGATGAGAGCTTTGCTCCCACATGCCGAATGACTACTGTTCATGGCATCTGTGCACTTGCAACTCATCATGGTTGGAATGTACAACACTTGGACATTAAAAATCCATTTTTGAATGGTGAGTTACATGAAGAAGTGTATGTGTTTCCACCACTTGGTTTGGGCATGAAAACAAAGTGCATAGGTTGAAAAATGCATTGTATGGTTTGAAGCAAGCACCACATGCCTTCTATGAAAAGATACATGCCTACTTGATTACACATGGTTTTGAGAACATTCCAACTCAGAGCACCTTATATGTTGAATATGCAAATGATGTGCTTCTGATCATTGTTGTCTACGTTGATGACATGTTGCTCATTTGTCTTAATGAGAAGCATATTGCTAATTTTAAGGCTGATTTGCATGCCTCATTTGAGATGTCAGAATTGGGGCATTTGCATCATTATTTGGGTTTTTAGTTTATACAAGTTGATGGAGGAATAGATAACGTCAAAAAAAAATATATTGAGACATTATTGGAGCATTTTAGCCTTGAAGACTAGAAACCTATTGCCACTCTTATGGAAACATGTTTATGGTTGAGTCTTCATGATGCTAGAGATGTTTTTGATGTTGTTCTTTGTGAGTAGGTGTGAATGCTTGATTTACTTATGCATAACATGACTTGATATTCATTTTGCTATCTCATAGATGAGGAGGTCTGCACATTCCCTAGGTGTTAAGCATTAGCAAGCAATTAAGCACATCTTTTGCTACTTGAGTGGTACCTGCCTACTTGGATTGTTATATACCAAGGGTGGATCACTAATGCTAGATTTACATGCTTTTTTTGACTTTGATTGGGCTAGTTGCTATGGCAATCATGTGTCCACTAGTGGTTTTTGCTTCATGCATGGTAGCTCATGCATATCTTGGTTGAGCAACGAGTAGCCTTCCATGGCCACTTTGAGTTGTGAGGTTGAGTATAGGGCAGCTTTCACAATGACAATTGAGTGTGTGTGGCTCAGATGCTTTATGATTGATTTGGGTGTTGGTTAGTCTTCTGCCACTATCATCTTCACTGATAGTTAGAACACATTGAAAGTTGTGAAGAATCCTATGTTCTATGCTTGCACTAAGCACATTGAGGTGCACTATCATTATGTTAGGGAGAGTTCCCTACTAGAGAGATGAGTTCGGTGTCATGAGGAAGGACATAAGAAAGAGAGATCACACACACACTCTCAGTCTCAAGGAGAAGCACACACACAAATTGAGACAGGGAAGAATGATCTTCTTCTTCTTCTTCTTCTTGTATTACATAAAAGGAATGTACAAGAATGACCTAAAAAACAACAATACAACAAGTGCAATATATAAAGACCAGTACATAAGGAAAAACCTAATGTCCACGAATGAGTGAGTTGGCAAGAAACAAATGTGCCATCACTCTCGGTAGATAAATCTAATAAAGCTCAATGAAGTATCCCTGACATATACGGGCGTGACCACTATACATGTCAGAGAAACGAAAAACTGGTACATGTCATCCTGGATCATCACATGTTGAGCTTGATATCTCAACACTCCCCCTCAAGCTCAACGCCATATCCTGTAATCCAAGCATCTTCCGAAACTTCTTCAACTTCTCAGCTCCAAGTGCTTTGGTGAAAATATCCGCAACCTGCTCATCTGTTATCACATAAACAAGATCAATATCACCTGCTAATACCTTCTCTCTGATGAAGTGATAATGTACCTCGATATGCTTTGTTCTAGTATGGAAAAGAGGTTTCCGTGCTAACTGTAGGCTGCTAAGATTATCACAATAGATAGTGATAGGCTTTTGCACTTCCACACCTAAATCTACAAGTAACATCTCCAACCATGATGCCTCACATGCTGCCATTGCAGCACCTCTAACTCAGCCTCTGTACTCGACAAAGCAATAGTGGGTTGCTTCTTACTGCTCCATGTAATAGCTGCACCTCCAAGTGAGAGAAGAAAGCCACTAGTAGATCTTCTATCTGGAGTACTACTAGCCTCATATGCATCGGTGTATCCATGAACCTGTAAATCTACACCAGCTTCATAAAACAATGCATAATCCAAAGTAGCACTCACATAACGTAGAGTGCACCTCAGAGCATCCAAATGTGGCTTCTTGGGAACCTGCATAAACTGACTTTCAAGTCCAAAAGTGTAGCTTAAATCAGGCCTTGTAATTGTAAGATATATAAGACTTCCCACAATTTTCATGTACATAGTAGCATTTTCCAATGCTTCACCTGATGTAGTGTCCAATTTCAAATTCTGATCTAAAGGCATAGAAATTGGCTTACAATCAGCCATACCATACTTTTGTAGCATATTCAAGGCATATTGCCTTTGCGACATCCATATACTTGTTTGTGTGTATATAAACTCAATGCCCAAGAAATAGCGCAGCACATCAAGATCTTTCATGTCAAATTCCTGCATAAGAAGTTTCTTTACCTCTTTGATGCTTTCTTCATTATCACCACCTACAATCAGGTCATCAACATAAATAGCCACAATAGTGATGCCATAATCAGCCTTCCTTGCATATAGTGAGTGATCTGCATCACACATAGAAAACCTAATGCTGGTTAAGTAATTAGCAATCCTTGCATGCCATGCACGCGGAGCCTGCTTCAGCCCATACAAAGCCTTTTGCAACCTGCAAACATATTCTGGATGCTTTGAATCTTCATATCCTTGTGGCTGGTCCATATATACTTCTTCCTGTAACTCACCATGTAGGAAAGCATTCTTCACATCCATCTGATGCAAAGTCCATCCTTTTGCTGTAGCTAATGCAACAAGTGTCCTAACAGTAGAAATTTTAGCTACAGGGCTGAATGTTTCCTCATAATCAATGCCATATGTTTGTGCATATCCTTTAGCTACCAATCGTGCTTTATACCTGCTTATGCTACCATCAACATTATGCTTTACCTTGTAAACCCATTTACAGCCTATGGGTTTCTTTCCTTGCGGCAATGGAACCAGCTTCCATGTATCATTTCCATAAAGCGCAGCCATCTCCTCATCCATAGCTTTTTCCCAATCTGGATTACCAATTGCATCTTCAAAGCAAGAAGGTTCAGCATCTTGTATTACCTTTGTCATGTAGGCACAATGGCGAGCCATGTAACTATCATATGTCAATCGTTGCACTGAATTACGCATCCTCCGAGATCTTCTTGGTCTTGGGTCACTTCTCCTTGTATCATCTGCATGTGCCCTTCTTACTCCTGGAGTCTTCATAGAGGGCAATCCAAGTTCCTCATCAAGAATCTTTTCTAAACCACTTGAATCTCCATCAACGTCTTCAAAACCTGCACATGTTTTATGACTAGCAGAAAGCTTTTCTTTACCTTTCTTGGATGTATTTGATGAATTTGCTAGACTGAAATTCCCACGTAATCTTCCACTCCATGGATTTGAGTTGGAACTATCGCTTGGTGATGCATCTGGTCCACTCAAAACCTGAGATTCTGCACTTGATTTTTCAGCATTTTCTTTGTCATTTGGTTCAAGACTCAGTCCTTCTTTGGCATCTGCATAGAAGCTTGACATTTCATCAAATACCACATCTCTGCTCACCTTTACCTGTCGTGTGAGTGGGTTATAACATTTATATCCCTTTTGCTCAAGGGAGTATCCAATGAAGACACACTTTTCTACTTTTGGATCAAGCTTCATCCTCAATTCATTTGGGACATGTACATATGCAATACAGCCAAAAACTTTCAGATGTGATAAGTTTGGCTTTTTACCTGTAAACTTCTCTTCAGGTGTAACTTGATGTACAACAGGAGTCGAAGTTCTGTTCATGATGTATACAACAGCATGCACAGCTCTTGCCTAATAACAATGAGGCATATTCTTCTCAGCCATTAAGGCTCTTGCTATTTCTGCACTATGTCTGTTTTTGCGTCCAACAACACCATTCTGTTGTGGTGTGTACCTACATGAAAACTGGCGCCAAATTCCATGATTTTTTAGAAAACTGCTGAACTCATTTGACATGTATTCACCTCCTCCATCAGATCTTAATGTCTGAATGTACTTCCCTGTCTGCTTTTCCACCATAACTTTAAAATTCTAGAAGTGAGTAAACACTTCGCTCTTCTCTTTCATGAAATATACCCATACTTTGCGTGTATGGTCATCAATGAAAGTAACATAAAACCTGCAACCACCCATAGATGTGGTCTTTGCTGGACCCCAAACATCTGTATGTACTACTTCTAGTACATTCTCACTAACATGCTTGTCATGTGGAAATGATGCTCTTGACTATTTACCAAATTGACATGCTGCACATAGCTTTTGCATTTTTGCATTTTTGAAATTTGGTAGTCCATGGACAATCTCCTTTGACTGCATCAGTTTCAGCCTTTGCAAGTTTGCATGTCCAATCGGTTTGTGCCATATCTCTATATCTGCAATAACTCGTGTTGGTGCAGGACAATCACCAATTGATGTTTTGACATGCAAATGAAGTCAAGATTTGAAGGAAAGATTCAAGTTATGAAGCAAGGAAGAAGTATACATTTAGAAGAGGAAGACATGTACACATATGTACAGATAGTTCAATTATGTCTTTAAGAAGTCATAAGGTTGTAAATTTTTGTATATATATGCTATGAAAGTGTCAGGGCAAATATGAGAGAGCACGAGAATAGAGAAATGAGAAGCTGTAAGAGTCATTAGACATATGAGAAGTTAGTTGAACTCTCTCTCATCATTCAGTGGTAAACTCCTTCAGAAATGAAGATTTTTGCGCCCGATGTTTCTGAGTTTTCTCTTCCTGTGTTAGATCTTTTGTGAAATGCTTTTGTAAAAGTCTAAGTCTATAGGTGATCGACCTCTGTACAAAGTTTTAGCTTCCAATTGTAATCAGGCTAAGAGAATTATGTGTAGGAACATTTGTATGTGAAGAAGTGTTCACTGATTCCTGAAACAGGTGCAAAATTCGAAGTCAATGATTTGATCATTTCTCACTCCACAGTTTAAAGTTTTGAGCAAGCAAGCACTCAATCTTTAAGTTGGAAGGTAAGCTACTTGTGGCTAAAAGCATTTGCTTAAATGGGTTCTATTCTTGGAGAACCATGTCTTAGAAGTTATAGATGTCTAAATCGACTTCTCAGAAGTACAGTTTTAGACATAGGTGACTTGTCAAGTTAATTTCTCATAATCTACTTAATCTTTTGGAGTAATTCAACTTGGAGGAGGTGCGCAATCTTTAGGCGACACCCCATGCAAAGTTTTATAAAAAACTTTACACATTTGCTTAGTCAATGAGAAAGATAAGTGCAGCATACTTTCTGTAGAATCATCCTCTTCACAGATTTTCCAAAATCCGTATAATTGAATGTTGATCCTCTAAATTGGTGAAGATTTTGACTTACTCTTGATATAGAGGTGCTCTAATTTCAAGAGTAGGTTTTTCTTTTGGAGATTAACACTCTCCATCAGTGGTATCAGAGCAGGAAGCATCAGAATTGAAGGAATGAGGATCCCGACTGCTGCAGGTGCAAAGAATTCAACATCTGAAGGTTCAAAAGGTGAAAGCTTGAGGATAAAGCTTGAGAAGGAGATCATACGATATCAAGGAACTCAAAAGGAGTGTCATTCGAAGTAAAGGTAACCTTATAATTTATAAAGATTGAAGAATTCAATACACAAGTGAAGGAAAGATGGGAGATTCTCTTCAGATAGAGAAATTGGATAGAGAGAACTATCCTGCATGGTCAATGAGGATGGAAGCTCATCTTATGAGCAAAGACTTGATAGCTTACATTACAGGTGAAGAAAAAAAGCCTCAATTCAGAGATCCTAGTGTTCCAACTAGGGAGGAATTGTCAGATTTGAAGAATTGGATGAAGAGAGATGCTGAAGCTAGGACCATTATCTATATGGCAGTCAATGACTACTTGCTACCTCACATTAGAGGTCTTGAAAGTGCAAGTGATATATGGAATGCTTTGGAGGAGCATTTCCAAAATACCACAAAGTCAAGGAAGGCATCTTTGTGGGCAGAATTTACCACTTTCAAGAAGAAGGCCTCTCAATCCATCTCAGATTATGTAACCAGAATGAAGGACATTGCAGATGCATTAGGAGCTATTGATGAAGACATTGAGGAGGATAAATTGGTAAGGCAAATACTCACAGGTTTGCGAGGTGATGACAAATGGAAGCCATTTATTCTGTCCACTGAATTATCACTTGATCATTTTACTCCTGACTTAAATCAGTTGCTAGGACATATGTTAACCTTTGAGCAGGATGTTAAAGGTGAAAGTGACAAGAGTACATGTCATGCAATGTAGTCAAAGGATAAGAAGAAAAGTAGCAAACGAAAGCAACAAGCAAATGAAGATGAAGGCACAACTAGTCAAGCCAACTTCCTAAGAGGAAGAGGAGGTGGCAAAGGTAGAGGAAGAGGCAGGAACAACAAAGATGGAGTCAAAGCTTGCACAAATCATTTAGCTAATGATTGTTGGCATAATAATCAGAGTAATGGTGGATATAATCAGAATTTTAATTCAAGAGGAAGAGGTGGCAGAAATCAAAGAGGTAATTTTAGAGGTAGAGGTAGTAGGGGTTACTTTGGAAGAAATGCAGGTTGAGGATTCCAAAGTCAACAATACAATAATACCTACTACAATTATGCTTCAGATCAGAAGGAGGATTCAACATTGATAATGAATGCAACTTGTGAAAGGCAAAGTGAAGACCAAAGAGTCTTCTACATTGACTTAGGGTGTAGCAATCATCTGAGTGGTAACATAGCATTGATGACTGATTTGGAAAATAAGGTGACTAATCATGTTGTTCAAATAGGAGACAATACAAAGCACAATGTGAAGTCAATTGGATCAGTAAAGGCCAAGGATGGTAGCACCTTATTGAGTAATGTCTTGTATGTTCCTACAATTCCTAAGAATCTGATAAGTGTAGGACAAATTGTTGAAAAAGGTTATGAAGTGAGGTTCACTAATGAACGAGTGTTTGTGGAAGACCCTAGCAATGGGTATAAACAAATTGTTTCAAGGAAGAAAGAAGGAAGATTGTTCACATTGAAGATTCAAGGTAATGTTGGTCATGCCTTGTTCACTTATGGAGGACATAAGATCTCTGAGTTAGATCTTTGACACATGAGGCTTGGACATTTCAATGAAAGAGGTATCAAAGACATGAGTAACAATGGTGCAGTGCTTGGATTGCCTAATGTTGCAGGTCAACATATGACATACAGATGTGAGGCATGTCAATTAGGTAAGGCTCATAAGCAATCTTATTCCAAGCATGGTTTTATGTATTCAGAGAAGCTTGAGTTGGTACACACAGATGTGTGGGGACCATCAAAGGATTTCAGTATCAATGGTTCAAGGTATTATGTGATTTATGTTGATGATGCTACCAGATGGATCACTATCTATGCGATCAAAGATAAGTCAGAGGTATTCAATACATTCAAGAATTATCATGTGATGCAGAAAGAATTACAGGTCATAAGTTGAAGAGACTAAGGTCAGATGGAGGGGGAGAGTATTTCTCTGATGAGTTCAGTGATTACTTGTGGAATGCAGGTATAAAAAGGGAGGTTACTTGCAGGTACTCTCCTCAACAAAATGGTGTAGCAGAAAGGAGGAATAGGACTCTTGTTGAGTTTGCAAGATCCATGATGAAGGAGAAAAATTGCCCAAATTATTTGTGGGCTGAGGCTGTAAATACAACCACTTATCTGGTCAATAGGCTACCATGTAAAGCCTTGTAGGGTATGACACCATATGAGGCATGGTGGGGTAAGAGACCTACATTAGACCATTGCAAAGTATTTGGATGTTTGGCATATGCATATGTGCCATCACAATTAAGACACAATATTGGAACCTAAAGCTGAAAATTATGTGTTCATTGGTTATGATGATAAGTAGATGGGATATAGGTTGTGGAGTCCATCCACAAAACAATTCATTGTGTCTAAGGATGTTACATTTGATGAGCAAGGTACTTGGTATGCAGGTACTATCAATATTAATACAGGTGATGAAGAAGTTGAGTCAAAGGAAAGGTAATTCAAAGGTACACATATTTGATGAAGAGGATAATAATGAAGTGCAGGTTGAAGTTGAAGAAATGCCAAGATTTGATCCTGAGTGTGAAGAACCAGAAACCTCAAGGAATGGAGAACTTAGAAGGTCATCAAGACACAAGTGGCAACCTACAAGGTATAGCTATGATACTTCTTTTTTGGCTACCAAAGATTATGCTTACATGATAAAAGCAGATGAAGACCCTTCTACATATGAAGAGGCAAAAGGTAAAGAAAATTGGGAGAAAGCTATGCAGGAAGAATATGATGCATTGATGGAGAATCAAACATGGGATTTGGTTCCAAAACCAAATAGCCAGAAGATCATTGGATGTAAGTGGGTCTACAAGACAAAAAGGTTTGCAGATGGAAGTGTGTCTAGGTACAAAGCTAGACTTGTTGTGAGGGTTTGCTCAAACATATGGTATTGATTATGATGAGACTTATAGTCCTGTGGCAAAGATGACAACCATCGGAACACTCATAGCAATTTCTGCATGTAAAGGTTGGAAATTGTGTCAATTAGATGTGAAGAATGCTTTTTTGAATGGTTATATTTCAGATGATGTTTTCATGGAGCAACCTCAAGGATTCAGAGATGGAAGGTATCCAGATCATGTGTGTAAGCTCAAGAGAGCTTTATATGGCTTGAAGCAGGCCCCAAGGGCATGGAACTATAGGCTTGTAAAGTTCTTAAAGGAACTTGGATTTCAAGTATCTAAGGCAGATAGTAGCTTGCTTGTTAAAGCAAGTGATGATGGGTTCATTTACATCTGCATATATGTTGATGATATAATTCTTACAGGTATAGATGAGAAAGGCATTCAAAGCCTAAAGAAGCAAATGGAGAAAGAGTTCAAAATCAGTGATTTGGGAGATTTGTCATACTTCTTGGGCATGGAGATTTCATACACTCAACATGGAGTGTATGTGACTCAAGAAAGGTATTTGAAGAACTTGTTAATCAAGTTTAAAATGAATGATTGCAATGTAGCACCTACTCCAATGGAGGTGAATCACAAATTGAGCAGATATGGTGGAGAGGAATTCAAGGATATGAAGTTATATCAGAGTTTGGTTGGTAGTCTTATCTATGCTACATTAACTAGGCCTGATTTATCATATGCAATTGGGGTTTTGTCCCGATTCATGCATTGTCCTAGGAAAGAACATTGGATTAAGGGTACACTCAAAGAGGGTTTGTATTATGGTTTTACATCAGATACAAACATCAAAGTATATAGTGATGCAGATTGGGCAGGTAATCCTGATGATAGAAGGTCAACCTATGGATACATGTGTTATGTGGGAGATAAGTTAATCTCTTGGTGTTCAAAGAAGCAACATACAGTTGCTTTGTCATCTACAGAAGCAGAGTACAAAGGAATGGTTGAAGCTGCAAAGGAAATAATATGGCTTAAGACTCTGATGAAGAGTTTTGACACTATACAGAGTACACCTATCATATATGGAGATAACATGAGTTCATTGTATCTAGCTGCTAACCTTGTTTTTCATGCCAGGACTAAACACATTGAGATTCAGTATCACTTTCTGAGAGAGAAGGTGATGGATAAAGAGATTGAAGTCATACATACTTCAACAAAAGATCAGATAGCTGATATGCTTACCAAAAGCTTGGATGGACCAAAGCTACGGAAGTTCAAAGACATGGCAGGCATAAAGAAGATAGAGAAAACCTCAATTGATGATTGAGGGGGAGCTGTTGGTGCAGGACAACAACCAATTGATGTTTTGACATGCAAATGAAGTCAAGATTTGAAGGAAAGATTCAAGTTATGAAGCAAGGAAGAACTATACATTCAGAAGAGGAAGACATGTACACATATGTACAGATAGTTCAATTATGTCTTTAAGAAGTCATAAGGTTGTAAATTTTTGTATATATATGCTATGAAAGTGTCGAGGCAAATATGAGAGAGCACGAGAATAGAGAAATTAGAAGCTGTAACAGTCATTAGACATATGACAGTTAGTTGAACTCTCTCTCATCATTCAGTTATAAACTCCTTCAGAAATGAAAGATTTTTGCGCCCGATGTTTCTGAGTTTTCTCTTCCTGTGTTAGATCTTTTGTGAAATGCTTTTGTACAAGTCTAAGTCTATAGGTGATCAACCTCTGTACAAATTTTTAGCTTCCAATTGTAATCAAGCTAAGAGAATTATGTGTAGGAACATTTGTATGTGAAGAAGTGTTCACTGATTCTTGAAACAGGCGCAAAATTCGAAGTCAATGATTTGATCATTTCTCACTCCACAGTTCAAAGTTTTGAGCAAGCAAGCACTCAATCTATAAGTTGGAAGGAAGCTACTTGTGGCTAAAAGCATTTGCTTAAACGGGTTCTATTCTTGAAGAACCATGTCTTAGAAGTTATAGATGTGTAAATCGACTTCTCAGAGGTACAGTTTTAGACATAGGTGACTTGTCAAGTTGATTTCTCAGAATCTACTTAATCTTTTGGAGTAATTCAACTTGGAGGAGGTGCGCAATCTTTAGGCGACACCCGTGCAAAGTTTTATAAAAAACTTTACACATTTGCTTAGTCAATGAGAAAGATAAGTGCAGCAGACTTTCTGTAGAATCATCCTTATAATTGAATGTTGATCCTCTAAATTGGTGAAGATTTTGACTTACTCTTGATATAGAGGTGCTCTAATTTCAAGAGTAGGTTGTTCTTTTGGAGATTAACACTCTCCATCAACTCCTACACCTTTTGCAAACATGGTTGCATTCATTTCAAGAATCTTCATATTTAAGGTGAACATCCTACCCACTTTGTTTCCTTTGGCAACCAATTGTCCATCCTGCTTGTACTCTTCTACATATAATCCATCAGCATTGAACCTGACTTGTAATCCCTGGTCAACCATTTGTCCAACAAAAACCAGATTCTTGTTATATTTGGAACATGCAGCACATCAGCGAGATGTTTTACCTTCCCGTCCTCCATAGACAATGCTATGTTTCCTGTATGCTCAATAGGACGCGATGTATCATCACCTGTTTCAGCATATCCAAGAATTGGCATTTTCTGCAAACTACTAAACCATTCTGCATGACTGGTCATGTGATTTGAAGCACTTGAATCAACATACCAGACATTATCATTTGATTTTGAAACACCAGCAGACATCGTATTCATCATGTGATGTTGAACCATAAACAGCTTCTCAGAATCATCTGCACTTGTGGATGCATAGTTGTTTTGTTGCCTTCTCTTATTTTGATTCTTCAACCTGCAATCACGTTCAAAGTGTCCAGGTTTACCACAATTCCAGCATCCTTTACTATCATTACCTGAATCATTTCTTTGGAAATTTCTACGACCTCGTTGACTCCCCCTGCCTCGAAACTATCCTCTTCCTCCTGCATGATTCTGTTGTTGACCTTGGTCTCTTGGTTATTGTTTCCTCTTCCACTTCCAAAACCTCTATCTCTGCCTCTTCCTCTGCCAGAGTAGGAATCATCAAAATAGAAGAAAGAAGGACCCCGAGTGCTGCACTCATACAGAAATCTACACTTAAAGGTTCAAAAGGTGAAAGTTTAAAGAGAAATCCTGAGAAGGAGGTCTAAGGCTATCATGAAGATCAAAAGGAACTTCATCTAAAGTAAACGTACACTTATTACTCATAAAGTTTGAATAATTCATTACACAGGTGAAGAAAGGATGGGAGATTCTCTTTAGATATTGGATGGAGAAAACTATCCAGCATGGTCAATGAGGATGGAAGCTCATCTCATGAGAATTGACCTAAAAGGTTACATAAGAGGTGAAGAAGAAAAATCGCAATTCAGAGATCCGAGTGTTCCAACTAGGGATGAACTCTCAGATTTGAAGACTTGGATGACGAGAGATGTTCGAGCAAGGGGCATTATCTACATGGAAGGCAATGACTACTTGCTACCTCATATTAGAGGACTTGAAACTACAAGTGATATATGGAATGCTTTGGAGAAGCATTTCCAAAACACTACAAAGTCAAAGAATGCATCTTTATGGGCAGAGTTTACTACATTCAAGAAGAAGGCCTCTCATCCATTTCTAATTATGTAACAAGGATGAAAGACATTGCAGATGCATTAGGAGCAGTTGATGAAGATATTGAGGAGGATAAATTGGTAAGGAAAATCCTCATAGTTTTGAGAGGAGATGAGAAATGGAAGCCATTCATTTTGTCTACTGAATTGTCACTAGGTGAGTTTAGTCCTAATTTAAACCAGTTGCTAGGACACAAGCTAACTTTTGAGCAGGATGTCAAAGGTGATGGTGATAAGAGTGCAGGTCAAGCAATGTATTCAAAGGTTAAGAAGAAGAATGGCAAAGGCTAGCAACAAGCAAATGAAGAAGAAAGTACAACTAGCCAACCAACTTCCCAAGAGGAAGAGGAGGTGGCAAAGGAAGAGGAAGACGCAGAAGCAATAAAGATGGAGCTAAAGCTTGCTGGATTTGTGGTAAAGAAATCACTTAGCTCATGATTGTTGGCATAATAATCAGAATAATGGTGGATATAATTAGAACTTTAACTCAAGAGGGAGAGGTGGTAGAAACTAAAGAGGTAATTTCGGAGGTAGAGGTAGTAGAGGTTACTTTGGAAGAAATGCAGGTAGAGGTTTCCAAAGTCAATCTTACAACAATACCTACTACAATTATGCTTCAAATCAGAAGGAGGTATCAACTTTGATTATGAATGCAACTTGTGAAAAACAAAGTGAAGACCAAAGAGTCTTCTACATTGACTCAGGATGTAGCAATCACTTGAGTGGTAATATAGCCTTGATGACTGATTTGGAGAATACGGTAACTAATCATGTAGTTCAAACACGTGATAATACAAAGCACAATGTGAAGTCAATTGGATCAGTGAAGGCCAAGGATGGAAGTATTCTTCTGAGTAAGGTCTTGTATGTTTCTACATTTCCAAAGAATCTGATAAGTGTAGGGCAAATTGTTGAAAAGGTTATGAAGTAAGGTTTACTAAATTTGAGTTTTTGTGGAAGACCCTAGCAATGGGTAAAAAAAAATTGTTTCAAGAAAGAAAGAAGGAAGACTCTTCAAATTGAAGATTCAAGGTAATGTTGGTCATGCCTTGTTCACTTATGGAGGACATAAGATCTCTGAGTTAGATCTTTGGCATAAAAGGCTTGGACATTTCAATGAAAGAGGTATTAAGGATATGGCTAACAATGGTTCAGGGCTTGGATAGCCTAATGTTGCAGGTCAACATATGACATACAGATGTGAGGCATGTCAATTAGGTAAGGCTCATAAGCAATCATATTCTAAACATGGTTTCATGTATTCACAGAAGCTTGAGTTGGTACACACAGATGTGTGGGGACCATCAAAGGATTTGAGTATAAATGGTTGAAGATATTATGTGATTTATGTTGATGATGCTACAAGGTGGATCACTATATATGTGATCAAAGTTAAATCAGAGGTATTCAATACATTTAAACATTATCATGTGTATGCAGAAAGAATCACAGGACAATAGTTGAAGAGACTAAGGTCAGATGGAGGGGGAGAGTATTTCTCTAATGAGTTCAGTGATTACTGATGGAATGCGGGTACAAAAGGGAAGTTACTTGCAGGTACTCTCCTCAAAAAAATGGTGAGGGTGTAAATAGAGCTACATACTTGGTCAACAGGTTACCATGTATAGCTTTGCAGGGCATGAAACCATACGAGGCTTGGTGGGGTAAGAACTACCTTAGATCATTGCAAAGTGTTTGGATGTTTGGCTTATGCATATTTGCCATCTCAGTTGACGCATGAATTGGAACCTAAAGCTCAAAAGTATGTGTTTATTGGATATGATGATAAGAAGATGGGTTATAGGTTGTGGAGTCCATCCACAAAGTGATTTGTTGTATCAAAGGATGTTACATTTGATGAGCAAGGTACTTGGTATGTAGGTACAATCAATAATCATGCAGGTGATGAAGAAGTTTTGAATCAAAAGAGAGGTAAATAAGAGAACAATGAAGTAGAACTTTAAGTTGAAGAAGTGCCAAGTTTTGATCCTGAATGTGATGAACCACAAACTTCAAGAAGTGGAGAACTTAGAACGTCATCAAGACACAAATGGCAACCTACAAAGTATAGCTATGACACTTCTTTTTTTACTACTAAAGATTATGCTTACATGGTGAAAGCAGGTGAAGACCCTTCTACATATGAAGAGGTAAAAGGTAAGGAAAATTGGGAGATAGCTATGCAGCAAGAGTATGATGCATTGATGGAGAATGAGACTTGGGATTCGGTTCCTAAACCAAATAGTCCAAAGATCATTGGATGCAAATGGGTCTACAAGACAAAGAGGTATGCAGATGGAAGTGTGTCTAGATATAAAGCTAGACTTGTTGTGAAAGGGTATGCTCAGACATATGTTATAGATTATGATGAGACCTATAGCCTTGTGGCAAAGATCACAACCATCAAGACACTCATAGCCATTGCTGCATGTAAAGGTTGGAGATTATGTCAATTACATGTGAAGAATTCTTTTCTTAATGGTTATATTTCAGATGATGTTTTCATGGAGCAACCACAAGGGTTCACAGATAAAAGGTATTCAGAATATGTATGCAAGCTCAAGAGAGCTTTGTATAGTTTGAAGCAGGCCCCAAGGGCATGGAATTATAGACTTGTGAGGTTCTTGAAGGAACTTGGTTTCGAAGTATATAAAGCTGATAGTAGCTTGCTTGTCAAAGCAGGTGATGATGGGTTCATTTACATGTGCATATATGTTGATATTATAATTCTTACATGTATAGATGAGAAGGGAATTCAAAGACTAAAGAAGCAAATGGAGAAAGAGTTCAAGATTAGTGACTTGAGGGACTTGTCATATTTCTTGGGCATGGAAGTCTCATATACTCAACATGGAGTATATGTAACTCAAGAAAGGTATTTGAAGAACTTGTTAATCAAGTTTAAAATGGAAGATTGCAAGGTGGCACCTACTCCAATGGAGGTGAATCACCACAAATTGAGCAGATATGGAGGAGAAGAATTCAACGATATGAAGTTATATCAAAGTTTGGTTGGTAGTCTAATCTATGCTTCATTAACTAGGCCTGATTTGTCATATGCAGTTGGAGTGTTGTATCATTCTCTTGGAGTGCTTGTATTTCTTCATCAAAATGTTCCTTTCATTTTTCCTTGGTCTTAGCTTATTCATATGAAGTAGGTTCTTGAAGTGGCAAATCCTTCGCAACATAAATGGAATGCTTAGTAGCTAGTGAAATGTCATACCCATATTTGATTGGCTTCTTGCTCTCCCTCTGTAATCTCCTTAGAGCTTGGTTGGATCATTCAGGAAATTCTTCCAACCTCTTCATTTTTTATTTTTCGTTCGATTTACTTGCTTTGAATTCTTCTAAGTTAATGATGCACTCATCATCTGATTTGATGTCTTCAATTTGGCTTGGCTTATCCTTGGTGAGGCTTGGAAAATTCCTCCCGAAGTCACATTGCAACGTAACCTTCCTGCATTCACTTTCAAACAAAGAATCATTCTCAGCAAACACAACATCTCTACTGGCCATAATTCCTTTGTTCGATGGATTATAAATTCTGTATCCTTTTTTATTTAAATCATACCCTATGAAGATGCACTTCTCTGCCTTAGGGTCTAGCTTACTACTGATTCGATATGGAACATGCACATAATGATCAATTGATGGCCTCCTACCATGCCATGCTTCATATGGGGTCATCCCATCAAGAGATTTGGATGGCAACCTATTAATAAGCTAAGTGGCAGTAGATATACTTTCTACCCACAAATAATTTGGCAACCTTTTTTCATTAAGCATTGGTCTATCTGTTTCAACAATCAACCTATTTCTCCTCTCTGCTACCCCATTTTGTTTTGGGGTGTTTCTTTTTGTAATCTCCCTTTTGATTCCTCTATCCTGCAAGAATGCATTAACATCATTTGAGAAGTACTCACCTCCTCCATCTGACCTTAGTCTCTTTAGGCTCTTTCCTGTTTGGTTTTCCACAAGTACAAGATACTTCTTAAAGCAACTGAACACTTCATCTTTATGCTTCATAACATATAAGATAGTCCACCCACCAAAATCATCAATGAAAGACACATAGTACCTTGAACTAGAAATTGAAGGGTCCTTGGTCCCCACACATCAGTGTGGACAAGTTCCAAGTAATCCTCAAGCATATAGCCTTTCTTTGAGAATTGTAACCTGTGTGATTTACCAAACTGACATGCACCACATTTATAGATCATGTGTTCCTCGGATACATTAGGTATCCCAAGCACACATTGATCTCTACATATTTGCTTCAAGGCTGTTTCACCAATATGCCCTAACCTTTTATGCCAAATCTCAAGCTCTAACAATGTTTGGGTCTTTGTAATTGTAAGGTGCAATGTTTCTAGTGTCCTCAAGTTCAAATGTAAATAGTCTACCTGAGTTTTCTCCCTTAGCAATTCTCTTGAATCCATGTTGGGGATCCTCCACAAAAGCTCCATATTTGTTGAACCTAACTTGCAAAACCTTTTCCACTATCTGAAAAAAACTCATCAAATTCTTGGTAATTGTAGATACATAAAGAACTCTGCTCAACAGATTTCTATTCCCATCAGAAGTTTTGACATTTCCTACCTTGAACACTGAATGTTTGGTGTCATCACCTGTTTGCACTTGGTGCTTTCCCTTGGGTTCCTCAAGGTCAGAGAGAAGAGCTACATTTCCTGCTACATGGTTTGAACATCCCGAGTCAATGTAGAAGAGATCCTCATCATTCATACATTGTTTTGAAGTCATATTCATAATGAGAAGAGAATACTCTTTATCCATTGTGTAATTGATGTAGTCCTTTAATGATTTGTATCCTCCTTGATAGTTATTGTAATTGTTGTTGTAGCCTTGGTTGTATCCTTGATTATGGTTGAATTTTCCTCTTGATTGTGAGTAGCCACCTCTTCGATATACACTATTATTAATCAACTATGACGAATTAGCTATTACAAATTAGCTATGGGGAAATAGATATTACAAATTAAATTCAAATTAGGTATTACAAATTGCCAATTGGTATGAAAAATTACCTATGAAGAATTAGCTAGTACGAATTAGCTATTACTAATTAGCTATTGCTGATTAGCTATTAGGAATTAGATATTATGAATTAGCCATTTCAAATTAGCTATTACTAATTAGCTATTACTATTAGCTATTCCTAATTAGATATTACTGATTAGCTATTACTAATTATCTATTATTAATTAGCTATAACGAATTAGCCATTACTAATTATTTTGTTACTAAGTAGCTATTATGAAGTAACTAGTTCTTGGTTATTTGTTTGTAATTAGCTATCACTAATTAGCTTGTTAGTAATTAGCTATGACTAAGTAGCTGATTGTTCGATAGTTGTTAGTAGCTAGCTATTACCACTTAGCTTCTTACTAGTTCGTGATTACTAAGGATCTTGTTTTTTGTTAGTTGTTTGCAATAAGTCATCCATCAACTATCTCTTTATTACTCTTTAACCCTCTAGTCAAACACTAGTCTAGTACCAACAATGTTGATGCTACATACAATAGGGAGCTTGGGACAATTGAGAATGTTGGATGTACACGATTTGATGAAACTAAGACTTATGCCCAATCTTCATCATCAAAAGTTAAAGAAAATATTCATTCCCTCCTCCTAACACCATGTGCAATGGATGCTAGTGTTGATCCTTGTCCAAGTGACAACATGCATGATGCGGAGTCCACATGCATGGATTTTGATAGTCATCTGGACAGAATGGTTGAGAATGTTCTTGATACAGTTAGTAGTTGAGATAGTCATCTAGCTAGTCACACTCCTTAGTTGATAAAGAGGTTGGTCTTTCTATCCACATGTCTATCTCTACTCGGTTTGAATCTAGCCTAGGGTCAAGTACTGATCTTTCAAAGCAAGCTCATCTAGCAATTAATGATCCACTTGTTTGTTCAAACAAAGGTCATCTCCAGAATCCAACTTTTGATCCTAATCAGAGTCCAAATAGAGATGTTCTTCATACGAATGCTCCAAATGAAACCTTCTCGAAGCAAAAATGTTGTAACCCAGTGTCAATTTCTGACATGTATGGATCCCCAACAAAGGCTATGGGTTTTGATGTACAAGAGGATGCCACTATAGCGGTGTTTATGACAAATGCAAAAAGGAATTTGCAAGCACCTCTGAAACGACACAAAAAGCCAAGACATTTGCACCCAATTACAAGGTGTCACACTACTCGGTCACACTTGAACAAGTTTCAAGTAATCCTCAAGCATATACCCTTTCTTTGAGAAGTGTAACATGTGTGATTTACCAAACTGACATGCACCACGTTTATAGATCATGTGTTGCTTGGATACATTAGGTATCCCAAGCACACATTGATCTCTACATTTTTGCTTCAAGGCTCTTTCACCAATATGCCCTAACCTTTTATACCAAATCTCAAGCTCTAACAAGTTTTGGGTCTTTGTAATTGTAAAGTGCAATGTTTCTAGTGTCCTCAAGTTCAAATGTAAATAGTCTACTTGAGTTTTCTCCCTTAGCAATTCTCTTGAATCCATGTTGGGGATCCTCCACAAAAGCTCCATATTTGTTGAACCTAACTTGCAAACCCTTTTCCACTATCTAACAAAAACTCATCAAATTCTTCTGGATTGTCGATACATAAAGAACTCTGCTCAACAGATTTCTATTCCCATCAGAAGTTTTGACATTTCCTACCTTGAACACTAAATGTTTGGTGTCATCACCTGTTTGCACTTGGTGCTTTCCCTTGGGTTCCTCAAGGTCAGAGAGAAAAGCTACATTGCCTGCTACATGGTTTGAACATCCTGAGTCAATGTAGAAGAGGTGCTCATCATTCATACATTGTTATGAAGTCATATTCATAATGAGAAGAGAATACTCTTGATCCATTGTGTAATTGATGTAGTCCTTTCATGATTTGTATCCTCCTTGATAGTTATTGTAATTGTTGTTGTAGCCTTGGTTGTATCCTTGATTATGGTTGAATCTTCCTCTTGATTGTGAGTAGCCACCTCTTCAATATACACTATTATTAATCAACTATGACAAATTAGCTATTACAAATTAGCTATGAGGAAATAGTTATTACGAATTAGGTATTACAAATTAGCTATTACGAATTACCTATTGCAAATAAACTATGACAAATTAACTATGAAGAATTAGCTAGTACGAATTAGCTATTACAAATTAGCTATTGTTGATTAGCTATTAGGAATTAGATATTATGAATTATCCATTTCAAATTAGCTATTACTAATTAGCTATTAATAATTAGCTATTACTAGTTAGATATTACTTATTAGCTATTACTAAATATCTATTATTAATTAGCTATAACGAATTAGCGATTACTAATTATCTTGTAACTAAGTAGTTATTATGAAGTAACTAGTTCTTGGTTATTTGTTTGTAATTAGCTATCACTAATTAGCTTGTTAGTAATTAGCTATGACTAAGTAGCTCATTGTTCGATAGTTGTTAGTAGCTAGCTATTACCACTTAGCTTCTTACTAGTTTGTGATTACTAAGGATCTAGTTTTTTGTTAGTTGTTTGCAATAAGTCATCCATCAACTATCTCTTTCTTACTCTTAAACCCTCTAGTCAAACGCTAGTCTAGCTGGTTTCATTGTTCTAAGCACTTGCTCGTACCTCAATTGTAATAATTACCAACAATGTTGATGCTACATACGATAGGGAGCTTGGGACAAGTGAGAATGTTGGATGTAAACGACTTGATGAAACTAATACTTATGCCCAATCTTCATCATCAAAAGGTAAAGAAAATATTCCATCCCTCCTCCTAACACCATGTGCAATGGATGCTAGTGTTAATCCTTGTCCAAGTGACAACATGCATGATGCAGAGTCCACATGCATGGACTTTCATAGTCATCTAGATGGAATGATTGAGAATGTTCTTGATACAGTTAGCAGCTGAGATAGTCATCTAGCTAGTCACAACTCTTTAGTTGATAAAGAGGTATGTCTTTCTATCCACATGTCTATCGCTACTCGATTTGAATCCAGACTAGGGTCAAATATTGATCTTTCAAAGCAAGCTCATCTAGCAACTAATGATCCGCTTGTTTGTTCAAACAAAGTTCATCTGCAGAATCCAACTTTTGATCCTAATCAAAGTCCAAATAGAGATGTTCTTCATACGAATGCTCCAAATGAAACCTTCTCGAAGCAAAAATATTGTAACCCAGCGTCAATTTCTGACATGTATGGATCCCCAACAAAGGCTATGGGTGTTCATGTACAAGAGGATGCCACTATAGCGGTGTTTATGACAAATGCAAAAAGGAATCTGCAAGCACCTCTGAAATGATGCAAAAAGCCAAGCCATTTGCACCCCATTACAAGTTGTCACATTACTCGCTCACACTTGAACGGAGGCATTCTACCTGATATAGAGGATCTTTTGAAAGAATAGTACCACTCTTCACCCTCTTACATCATTGTCCTTTGTAATGGTTACTATTCCTTTAGGGGTCTACAAAGGTTTTCTAAAGTCACATTGGGAGGTGTAGACTAGGTTTTGTGCAACACCAGTCCATCTCTAGAGTGTGTGCAACCATCGCCTCATAGTGGTATGATAGTTATAAGAACTCAACATGGGAGATGGATTCCCATCAGCCATTGAGAAATTGGATCAAAGCGATTACCCATCATGGTTCTTGAGAATGGAATCATACCTTCAATGGAGAAACCTCTATGGTGACATTTCTGGAGATGAGATGATGCCAATCCCTAGAATCAAAGTACAACCAACAATTGAAGATCAAAAGATCCAAAAACTTGATATGAACTATAGAGCGGGATCACTAACAATATCATTAGGCAATCGATGAAGCCTAAAGATGTATCTCAAAAAAAGACTAGCAGTGGCTACACCTATGATTGGCTTGGTAGCCAGAATGAAGTGTTCAATCTTAGTAAATATATAATCTATAATAAAAATGGCATCATAGTTATGTGACTTTGGTAGATTTATGTTGAAATCCATAGATAATGAAGACCATGGCCTTTCTAAAATAGGTAATGGTTGCAAGAGTCCATTAGGTTTATGTCAGGGCACCTTAGATCTATTGCAAGTGTGAGAGGTTCAGATTTATCATTTGACTTCCGTCCACCTTTGAAACCACCAAAAAACCCTTAATATAAGTTCTATTGTTTTATTCACTCCAAAGTGTCTTCCTGCAAGGTTGTCATGACGTTGTTAAAGTACGTGGATCCTAGGTTGTCTTGGAAGGAAATACAATAGGTTCTTATAGATATACATCGTGAATGATCCATCCTTTTTGGATGGATACAGATATAAAGATCTCCATACGAGCTTTGCAATGGAATCAATAGATTGATGATCCAAGACAACTATCATGGGTCTAAAGGAGTTTTAAGATATTGAGGTTGAGAACAAGGGCCAAGGTACTCCTAGCCGATAGGTCATGGTTTGAATTCCCAAAAAGTTACTCCATTGAGATTGCCTTCTATTGAGGATCTGGCTTGTCATAAAGTCTTGTAAATTCTTATGATCTATGCATAGAGTAACTCTATGAGATTCTCCTTCTAGATGGTGACACTAGGTATCATAGGCATCCAATATCGCATATCATGGATCTTATAATTAATCTCTAGAGGGTATAATTTCCCTCAATGATATGCAACTTGATGTAGGCTTCCATCATCCAAATTTTGGGGTAGAATCACTCCCAAAGCAAAGTCTAATGCATTTGTGGCCATGGAAAAAGTCTTGGTAGAATGAGGGTGAACTAGAATGGGAGCTATGGTAAATGATGATTTTGTAGGCGTGAAAGGCTTTCTCTGCATCTTTGTTCAAGGAGGGTTTTTTTTTTTTGTAATCTTGATAAGAGTTGCCACTATCTTGGATTAATCTCTCATGAATATCATATAAAAATTGTCAAACCCTAGAGAAAATTGTACATCTCAAACACATGAAGGTGGTTGCCAATGAAGGATTATCTTGATCTTCATAGGGTTCATAAAGATTCCTTTATGTGATACAATACACCCTGAAAACTCCACTTCTCTGTGTTGGAAAGAGCACTTCTCTAATTCCACATATAAATCTTTTTCTCTTAGTTTCTCCAAGACTGTCTTCACATGAAATTTGTGATCCTCTAGGAATTTAGAGAATATTCAAATATTTTTGAGGTATATTACAACAAAAAAATTAAAATAATCGCAAAAGATATTGTTCATCATATTTTAAAAGATAGATATTGATACAGAAAGTACCCTTTTTTTCGGAATGCTTGTACATAAAACAAATTAAATAAAAAAAACAGAGGACGGATTTATGAAATATGGAGGTCGATGTTATAAGGTATCTATATAGGGACTTTACATATGAACGCCAGTTCTTGCTCAACTCTTATAACAATGGAGAGCGAGAGTATTAAAGTAGTACTTATGAAATTTTTAATTCGTTTAGACTCATGGAACAAGGTACAATATGAAGGAAAACCGAGAAAATCAGAAAACTTGTTGTGGCATAGAGTTCTATATTAATTTCTTGCAACTTCTATAGCTTTTAAGAGTTGTAAATGTATATTCGAGAGTAGTTCTGTAAGAGAGGACAAGGGCCCTCTCAAGAGAAGATCTATAGTCGACTCCGTTATTTTATGTTTAGGCTTTTCTAAATGTTTTTATAGTTGTACATAGGCACTACAAGGATAATGGGGGTGTAATGATTCCCCCAATCGAAAAAAAAAGAGCGGGGAGCATCACTTATGTGATGCTCCTATTAGAAAGCATTGCAAAATCGATGCTCAAAAAAAAGAATAAACAAACCGAGAATGTGGCATAAGCAAAGTCAAGCATTGCTTATACAATGCTCATAATGACCATTGTTAATAGCATCAGAGCCTAGCGGTGTCTGTAGCGATGGTGGCAAACTAGCTATGATGCCTTAGAATCGCATAAGCGATGCAATGGGACTTGAAAAAGAAAATATTTCTATGGACACATTTGTGCTAGGATCAAGTGAAAAAGCAAAGGAGTAAGGGGAGAGAGAGAGAGAGAGAGAGAGAGAGAGAGAGAGAGAGAGAGAGAGAGAGAGAGAGAGAGAGAGAGAGAGAGAGAGAGAGAGAGAGAGAGAGAGAAGGAGAAAGAGAGGGAAGGTATGTATACATACTCACATATATTTGTACACACATGTGTATATGTATACATACATACACACATGCATATGTATACATACATATACACAAGCACATACACACATATGCACACACATATGCATATGCATACATACATAGACACATGCATACACACAGATGCACATACATACACACATATGAATGAACACACATATGTACACACATATACACATGAACGAATACATACAAACACACATACACACATATGCATACACACACATACACATAAAACATACACATACACATACACATACTTGCACATATACATACACACACATAGACACACACACACATGCATATAGACACACATGCATAGACATGCATATGCATACATACATACACAAATGCACATGTATACACATACATGTATACACATACACATATAGATAGTTGCACATATAGATACACACACATAAAGACACACACATACACTCACATGCATACATACACACATGCATACACATGCATATGCATACATACATAGACACATGCATGTGCATACATTCATAGACATGTGCATATGCATACATAGATAGACACATGCATACACACACATGCACATACATACACACATATGCATATACACACATACATACACATATATTCACATATACACACACATACACATACACATACACATACACATACACATAGAGATACTTGTACATATACATAGACACACACATGCACTCACATGCATACATACACACACATGCATAT
Source organism: Ceratopteris richardii (assembly GCA_020310875.1). Taxonomy (NCBI): domain Eukaryota; kingdom Viridiplantae; phylum Streptophyta; class Polypodiopsida; order Polypodiales; family Pteridaceae; genus Ceratopteris; species Ceratopteris richardii. Next base: position 231,590,395 of record CM035406.1, on the reverse strand, counting down.
GCATACATACATATACACATGCATACACACACATGCACATACATACACACATATGCATACACACACATACATACACACATTTACACATATACATGCACATACATATACACACATACACATATGCATACACACACATACACATACGCATATAGATACTTGCACATATCACACACACACATAGGCACACACACAAATACACTCACGTGCATACATACACACGCATGCATACACATGCATATGCATACATACATAGGTACATATATACAGACACATGCACATACACACATATGCATACAAACACATACATACACAAATATACACACACACATACATACACACAGATACACACAGATGCATACACATACATACACATATGTATATCGAATGAACATTTTTTGTCTGCTCATCTTTTGGAAAACAAGAGTGATCATTCGAAGCATTTTTCCTTTATCACGTTGGCCTTACTTTCATAACATGTGTATGTATGTGTATGTTTGTATGAGTGTATGCATTCATGTATATGTGTATGAAATAGATACATTACTCCATCCAAAATGATTTTGAAGATTGACTATAAGTAAGCTTGCACTTAGTTGTGTCAAGCAACTTCCTTCTTATATATGCTTTAGATATTTTTCTCAAAGATATGTCCCATTTTTAAATATCAATGCTTTTTCTATCATTTTGATACCAATACTCAATAAACTTTTCATGCCATCATCTTCATCATTATCCCAAAAATCTTGTACTTTATTTTCTTTTGAATATAGGTGTTTCAATCTTTCATATTCCATAGGATCACTTTCGCGGAGCCTCCTAGAAGCTTGTGATAAATGAGGTCTTACTAGCAACTCTAAATGGTGTGGTGGGAGATCATCCATATCATACATTAACTTGGAATCTATACACACGAATAGAAATAATTAATATTCCATAAATGAATTAAAACTTAACTTTAAACATAAGTTTAAATATGTAATTCAAATTTTAAAAGAGTTTCAATGAATAGACATTTCAATGCAACACATGATAGGTGGATAGGAATTTTTTATTGCTCTTTGGCTAAAAGATACTGTTGGAGGTCTACGCCATCCATAATTCACTACTAATTCATCACAAACATGTGATGAAGTGATAGCATTGACAAGTATGTATCTTGCTACATCTCTAGTCATGTATGCTGATTCATGACTATTTTCACACTCGTCAAATGTGCAATAAGTCATTGAACTATTATATCCTTCACTACTATTTATTAAACGAGATATATTTCCATGCATGTAAGGTCTTCCATCAGTACATAATCTTTCATTTTCTACATGTGTAGAACCTCTACTACCAAGAGAAGCTGCATTCAGGCATAATCCATAAGTACTCATGCCTTGAACATAATGTGTACATTGACGTTGATCTTTGCATTCATATATATGACCACAAAATCACATATGAGTGACTTCAAAGTTTAGAGGCACATACAAACCCTCTACAATAAAGACATCATGACTAGCACTATTAATAGAGGAGGGAGCAATCATATAGTGTTTACCCCAAAAGTTAGAAACCTCTCCAGCTAAAGAAAATGGTCCTCTAGTCCATCCTCCATATCTTCTTCTATCATATGTTTGTACTAAGGGAGGATCACCGGTTGGCAATGGATACTCAATTGTTGTGGCATAGAGTTTTTTGTTAATTTCTTGCAACCACAGTAGTTTCTAAGACTTCTAAATATATATTAAAGAGTAGTTCTATCAGAGACGAGAAGGGCCCCTTGAAGAGATCTATAATTGAATCCATTCTTTTATTTTTAGGCTTTTCTAAATGTTTTTGTAGTGGTACATGGGGGGAAACATTCTAAAACGGCCAACCTCTTCCTCACTCATGGAAGAGTTTTGCTAGTGTGATTAGTTTTTGGTGCAAGTCAATCACCAATTGATATACATATGTACATTAATTTGTACTTAGCTCACTTATACCTTTTGTATGGTCGTGAGCTTGTACGTATATGCCTATATATACAAGTAAAAAGTTGGGGCAAATATGAATGATCATTATATGAGAAGAATTAATAGTTTTAAGGGTCATTAGACACTTTTAGAAATGAAGAAGATCTCTCTCATCACTTATATATAATGTTTCTTGAATAGAAAAAAATTTCCACCCGATCTTTTACTGAGTACTCCTTCTGTGTTTAATCCTTTGTGAAATGATTTTTTACAAGTATAAGTCTATAGTTGACTGACCTCTGTACAAGTTTTCAGATCCTAATGGTGATCAGGTTGAGAGAATTGAGAGTAGGAACATTTACATGTGTAAATGTGAAGAAGTGAAGTTGGAACATGTGCAAAATTTGATACTAAACTCTTGGTGATTTCTCCCTCTATAGAGTAAAGTTTTGATCATGCAAGCACTCATTCTTTAAGATAAGTTACCTATGGCTAGAAGAATTTGATTAAATGGGTTGTACTTTGGGAGAAACATGCTTTAGAAGTTGCAGGTGTCAAAATCAACTATATTGGAGAACAGTTTGAGAGATACGTGAACTATTTGAATCATTTTTCAAGATCTACTGAGTCTTTTGAGATGATTTAACTTGGAGATGGTGCACAATCTTTAGATGGCACATTATGCAAAGTTTATTAAAGACTTTACACATCTGATCAGTCAATGAGTGAGTTATGTGCTGCAGACTCTTTGAGTAGTGGCTCTCTTCACAATTAGTTCAAAATTTTGATCATCTGGTATTGATCCTTCAAATTGGTAAAGGTTTTGAGTTACTCTTGATATAGAAGTGCTCTAAAATCAATGATAGCTTGTTCTTTTGGAGATTAATACTCTCCATCAATGGTATCAGAGTAGGAATCATCAAAATAGAAGAAAGGAGGACCCCGAGTGCTGCACTCATACATAAATCTACACTTGAAGGTTCAAAAGGTGAAAGTTTAAAGAGAAATCCTGAGAAGGAAGTCTGAGGATGGGAGATTCTCTTCAAAAATTGGATGGAGAAAACTATCCAGCATGGTCATTGAGGATGGAAGCTCATCTCATGAGAAATGACCAGATAGCTTACATCATAGGTGAAGAAGAAAAACCGCAATTCAGAGATCCTATTGTTCCAACTAGGGATGAACTCTCAGATTTGAAGACTTGGATGAAGAGAGATTTTCGAGCAAGGGGCACTATCTACATGAGAGGAAATGACTACTTGCTACCTCATATTAGAGGACTTGAAACTGCAAGTGACATATGAAATGCTTTGGAGAAGCATTTCCAAAACACTACAAAGTCAAGGAATGCATCTTTATGGGCAGAGTTTACTACATTCAAGAAGAGGCCTCTCATCCATTTCTAATTATGTAACAAGGATGAAAGACATTGCAGATGCATTAGGAGCAGTTGATGAAGATATTGAGGAGGATAAATTGGTAAGGCGAATCCTCATAGTTTTGAGAGGAGATGAGAAATGGAAGCCATTCATTTTGTCTACTGAATTGTCACTAGGTGAGTTCAGTCCTGATTTAAACCAGTTGCTAGTACACAAGTGAACTTTTGAGCAGGATGTCAAAGGTGATGGTGATAAGAGTGCAGGTCAAGCAATGTATTCAAAGGATAAGAAGAAGAATGGCAAAGGCTAGCAAGAAGCAAATGAAGAAGGAAGTACAACTAGCCAAGCCTACTTCCTAAGAGGAAGAGGAGGTGGCAAACGAAGAGGAAGACGCAGAAGCAATAAAGATGGAGCTAAAGCTTGAAAAATATTTGGTAAAAAAATCACTTAGCTCATGATTGGTTGCATAATAATCAGAGTCATGGTGGATATAATTAGAACTTTAACTCAAGAGGAAGAGGTGTTAGAAACCAAAGAGGTAATTTCAGAGGTAGAGGTAGTAGAGGTTACTTTGGAAGAAATGCAGGTAGAGGTTTCCAAAGTCAATCTTACAACAATACCTACAACAATTATGCTTCAGATTAGAAGGAGGAATCAACTTTGATTATGAATGCAACTTGTGAAAAACAAAGTGAAGACCAAAGAGTCTTCTACGTTGACTCAGGATGTAGCAATCACTTGATTGGTAATATAGCCTTGATGACTGATTTGGAGAATAAGATAACTAATCATTTAGTTCAAACAGGTGATTATACAAAGCACAATGTGAAGTCCATTGGAACAGTGAAGGCCAAGGATGGAAGTATTCTTTTGAGTAAGGTCTTGTATGTTCCTACATTTCCAAAGAATCTGATAAGTGTAGGGCAAATTGTTGAAAGGGTTATGAAGTAAGGTTTACTAATGATTTGAGTTTTTGTGGAAGACCCTAGCAATGGGTAAAAAAAAATTGTTTCAAGAAAGAAAGAAGGAAGGCTCTTCAGATTAAAGATTCAAGGTAATGTTGGTCATGCCTTGTTCACTTATGGAGGACATAAGATCTCTGAGTTAGATCTTTGGCATAAAAGACTTGGACATTTCAATGAAAGAGGTATTAAGGATATGGCTAACAATGGTTCAGTGCTTGGATAGCCTAATGTTGCAGGTCAACATATGACATACAGATGTGAGGCATGTCAATTAGGTAAGGCTCATAAGCAATCATATTCTAAACATGGTTTCATGTAGTCACAGAAGCTTGAGTTGGTACACATAGATGTATGGTTACCATCAAAGGATTTGAGTATAAATGGTTCAAGATATTATGTGATTTATGCTGATGATGCTACAAGGTGGATCACTATATATGTGATCAAAGTAAAATCAGAGGTATTCAATACATTTAAACATTATCATGTGTATGCAGAAAGAATCACAGGTCAAAAGTTGAAGAGACTAAGGTTAGATGGAGGGGGAGAGTATTTCTCTTATGAGTTTAGTGATTAATTATGGAATGCGGCTACAAAAAGGGAAGTTACTTGCAGGTACTCTCCTCAAAAAAATGGTGAGGGTGTAAATAGAGCTACATACTTGGGCAATAGGTTAGCATGTATAGATTTGCAGGATATGAAACCATACGAGGCTTGGTGGGGTAAGAGAACTACCTTAGATCATTGCAAATTGTTTGGATGTTTGGCTTATGCATATTTGGCATATTTGTTGAGGCATAAATTGGAACCTAAAGCTCAAAAGTATGTGTTTATTGGATATGATGATAAGAAGATGGGTTATAGGTTGTGAATTCCATCCACAAAGTGATTTGTTGTATCAAATGATGTTACATTTGATGAGCAAGGTACTTGGTATGTAGGTACAATCAATAATCATGCAGGTGATGAAGAAGTTTTGAATCAAAAGAGAGGTAAATCAAAGGTTCAGATATTTGATGAAGAAGTGAACAATGAAGTAGAACTTTAAGTTGAAGAAGTGCCAAGTTTTGATCCTGAATGTGTGATGAACCAGAAACTTCAAGAAGTGGAGAACCCAGAAGGTCATCAAGACACAAATGGCAACCTACAAGGTATAGCTATGACACTTCTTTTTTGACTACTAAAGATTATGCTTACATGGTGAAAGCAAGTGAAGACCCTTCTACATATGAAGAGGTAAAAGGTAAGGAAAATTGGGAGGAAGCTATGCAGGAAGAGTATGATGCATTGATGGAGAATGAGACTTGGGATTTGGTTCCTAAACCAAATAGTCAGAAGATCATTGTATGCAAATGGGTCTACAAGACAAAGAGGTATGCAGATGGAACTGTGTCTAGATTTAAAGCTAGACTTGTTGTGAAAGGGTATGCTCAGACATATGTTATAGATTATGATGAGACCTATAGTCTTGTGGCAAAGATCACAACCATCAAGACACTCATAGCCATTGCTGCATGTAAAGGTTGGAGATTATGTCAGTTACATGTGAAGAATTCTTTTCTTAATGGTTATATTTTAGATGATGTTTTCATGGAGCAACCACAAGGGTTCACAGATAAAAGATATTCAGAATATGTATGCAAGCTCAAGAGAGCTTTGTATGGTTTGAAGCAGGCCCCAAGGGCATGGAATTATAGACTTGTGAAGTTCTTGAAGGAACTTCGTTTTGAAGTATATAAAGCTGATAGTAGCTTGCTTGTCAAAGCAAGTGATGATGGGTTCATTTACATGTGCATATATGTTGATATTATAAGTCTTACATGTATAGATGAGAAGGGAAATCAAAGACTAAAGAAGCAAATGGAGAAAGAGTTCAAGATTAGTGACTTGAGAGACTTGTCATATTTCTTGGGCATGGAAGTCTCATATAGTCAACATGGAGTATATGTAACTCAAGAAAGGTATTTGAAGAACTTGTTAATCAAGTTTAAAATGGAAGATTGCAAGGTGGCACCTACTCCAATGGAGGTGAATCACAAATTGAGCAGATATGGAGGAGAAGAATTCAATGATATGAAGTTATATCAAAGTTTGGTTGGTAGTCTAATCTATGCTACATTAACTAGGCCTGTTTTGTCATATGCAGTTGGAGTGTTGTATCATTCTCTTGGAGTGCTTGTATTTCTTCATCCAAATCTTCCTTCCATTTTGCCTTGGTCTTAGATTATTCATATGAAGTAGGTTCTTGAAGTGGCAAATCCTTTGCAACATAAATGGAATGCTTAGTAACTAGTGAAATGTCATACCCATATCTGATTGGCTTCTTGCTCTCCCTTTGTAATCTCCTTAGAGCTTGGTTGGATCATTCAGGAAATTCTTCCAACCTCTTCATTTTTGCTTTTCCCTTTGATTTACTTGCTTTGAATACTTCTAAGTTAATGATGTGCTCATCATCTGATTTGATGTCTTCAATTTGGCTTGGCTTAGCCTTGGTGAGGCTTGGAAATTCCTCCCCCAAGTCACATTGCAACTTAACCTTCCTGCATTCACTTTCAAACAAAGAATCATTCTCATCAAACACATCTCTACTGGCCGTAATTCCTTATTTGGATGGATTATAAATTCTGTATCCTTTTTTATTTAAATCATACCCTATGAAGATGCAGTTCTCTGCTTTAGGGTCTAGCTTACTCCTGATTTGAGATGGAACATGCACATAATGATCAATTGATGGCCTCCTACCATGCCATGCTGCATATGGGGTCATCCCATCAAGAGATTTGGATTGCAACCTATTAATAAGGTAAGTGGCAGTAGATACACTTTCTACCCACAAATAATTTGGCAACCTTTTTTCATTAAGCATTGGTCTATCTGTTTCAACAATCAACCTATTTCTCCTCTTTGCTACCCCATTTTGTTTTGGGGTGTTTCTTTTTGTAATCTCCCTTTTGATTCCTCCATCCTGCAAGAATGCATTAACATCATTTAAGAAGTACTCACCTACTCCATCTGACCTTAGTCTCTTTAGGCTCTTTCCTGTTTGGTTTTCCACAAGTGCAAGATACTTCATAAAGCAACTGAACACTTCATCTTTATGCTTCATAACATATAAGATAGTCCACCCACCGAAATCATCAATGAAAGACACATAGTACCTTGAACCAAGAAATTGAAGGGTCCTTGGTCCCCACACATCAGTGTGGACAAGTTCCAAGTAATCCTCAAGCATATAGCCTTTCTTTGAGAAGTGTAACTTGTGTGATTTACCAAACTGACATGCACCACATTTATAGATCATGTGTTCGTTGGATACATTAGGTATCCCAAGCACACATTGATCTCTACATATTTGCTTCAAGGCTCTTTCACCAATATGCCCTAACCTTTTATGCCAAATCTCAAGCTCTAACAAGGTTTGTTCTTTGTAATTGTAAAGTGCAATGTTTCTAGTGTCCTCAAGTTCAAATGTAAATAGTCTACCTGAGTTTTCTCCCTTAGCAATTCTCTTGAATCCATGTTGGGGATCCTCCACAAAAGCTCCATATTTGTTGAACCTAACTTGCAAACCCTTTTCCACTATCTGACAAAAACTGATCAAATTCTTGGTGATTGTAGATACATAAAGAACTCTGCTCAACAGATTTCTATTCCCATCAGAAGTTTTGACATTTCCTACCTTCAACACTGAATGTTTGGTGTCATCACCTGTTTGCACAAGGTCAGAGAGAAGAGCTACATTGCTTGCTACATGGTTTGAACATCCTGAGTCAATGTAGAAGAGGTGCTCATCATTCATACATTGTTTTGAAGTCATATTCATAATGAGAAGAGAATACTCTTGATCCATTGTGTAATTGATGTAGTCCTTTCATGATTTGTATCCTCCTTGAGAGTTATTGTAATTGTTGTTGTAGCCTTGGTTGTATCCTTGATTATGGTTGAATCTTCGTCTTGATTGTGAGTAGCCACCTCTTTGATATACACTATTATTAATCAACTATGACGAATTAGCTATTACAAATTAGCTATGAGGAAATAGTTATTACGAATTAGGTATTACAAATTGCCAATAAGGTATGAAAAATTAACTATGAAGAATTAGCTAGTACGAATTAGCTATTGCTGATTAGATATTAGGAATTAGATATTATGAATTAGCCATTTCAAATTAGCTATTACTAATTAGCTATTACTATTAGCTATTACTAATTAGATATTACTGATTAGCTATTTCTAATTATCTATTATTAATTAGCTATAACGAATTAGCCATTACTAATTATCTTGTTACTAAGTAGCTATTATGAAGTAACTAGTTCTTGGTTATTTGTTTGTAATTAGCTATCACTAATTAGCTTGTTAGTAATTAGCTATGACTAAGTAGCTGATTGTTCGATAGTTGTTAGTAGCTAGCTATTACCACTTAGCTTTTTACTAGTTCGTGATTACTAAGGATCTAGTTTTTTGTTAGTTGTTTGGAATAAGTCATCCATCAACTATCTCTTTCTTACTCTTTAACCCTTTAGTCAAACACTACTCTAGCTGGTTTCATTGTGCTAAGAACTTGCTCGTACCTCAATAGTAATAATTACCAACAATGTTGATGCTACATATGATAGGGAGCTTGGGACAAGTGAGAATGTTGGATGTACACGATTTGATGAAACTAAGACTTATGCCCAATCTTCATCATCAAAAGTTAAAGAAAATATTCAATCCCTCCTCCTAACACCATGTGCAATGGATGCTAGTGTTGATCCTTGTCCAAGTGACAACATGCATGATGCGGAGTCCACATGCATGGACTTTCATAGTCATCTAGACGGAATGGTTGAGAATGTTCTTGATACAGTTAGCAGCTGAGATAGTCATCTAGCTAGTCACAACTCTTTAGTTGATAAAGAGGTTTGTCTTTCTATCCACATGTCTGTCGCTACTCTTATTGAATCCAACCTAGGGTCAAATACTGATCTTTCAAAGCAAGCTCATCTAGCAACTAATGATCCGCTTGTTTGTTTGAACAAAGGTCATCTGCAGAATCCAACTTTTGATCCTAATCAGAGTCCAAATAGAGATGTTCTTCATGCGAATGCTCCAAATGAAACCTTCTCGAAGCAAAAATATTGTAACCCAATGTCAATTTTTGACATTTATGGATCCCCAATAAAGGCTATGGGTGTTGATGTACAAGAGGATGCCACTATAGCGGTGTTTATGACAAATGCAAAAAGGAATTTGCAAGCACCTCTGAAACGACACAAAAAGCCAAGCCATTTGCACCCAATTACAAGGTGTCACACTACTCGGTCACACTTGAACGGAGGCATTCTACCTGATATAGAGGATCTTTTGAAAGAATAGTACCACTGTTCACCCTCTTAGATCATTGTCCATTGTAATGGTTACTATTCCCATAGGGGTCTACCAAGGTTTTCTAAAGTCGCATTGGGAGGTGTAGAGTAGGTTTTGTGCAACACCAGTCCATCTCCAGAGTGTGTGTAGCCATCGCCTCATAGTGGTATGATAGTTATAACAACTCAACATGGGAGATGGATTCCCATCAGCCATTGAGAAATTGGATCAAAGCGATTGCCCAACATGGTCATTGAGAATGGAATCATACCTTCAATGGAGAAACCTCTGTGGTTACATTTCTGGAGATGAGATGATGCCAATCCTTAGAATCAAAGTACAACCAACAATTGAAGATCAAAAGAGGTTAACCACATGGTGCTGAAAGGATGTTCTAGCCAGGTCATACATTCTTATTTGAGTCTCTGATCTTTTATCTCCACACATTAAGAGTTTAAGACTTCACAAGATACATGGAATGCACTTGAACCATTTTTTTCATCAATCACACAAGCTAGAAAGAATAAACTATGGATGGAGTTTACAACAATCAAGAGGATGCCCAAGAAAAGTGTGAATGGTTTTGTCACCAAGATGAAGGACCTAGCTGACCTACTTTGGAGCATTAGAGAAGTCACAAGTGAAGAGCAAATAGTGACACATGTGATCAATGGAATAAAGGCAGACGACAAATGGGAAGCATTCACCACAACCATGGGCTTATACATGGATATGCAGGTTTTTGATTTTAACAAACTCATGGAACAACTGTTCACACATGAGGCAAAGCTTTTGAAGAATGGAGATAGCTGAAAAGGTAATCAATCCTTCGCCCTATACACAGATATGAACAAGAATAATAGACCCCTTTTGATCTCCAAATGTTATAGTTAAACTTTGCAAAGGATAAAAGCTCATACCAATCATTTTGATGATAGTTGATGGTGCAATGGAGATATTCTTCTAGGATTTGATTCACCCGTTCTATTTTTCCATCACTCTATGGATGACTAGATATAGATAATTTAACTAGAACACCACAAAGCTTGCAAAGAGTGTTCCAAAAACTTGATATGAGCTATAGAGCGGGATCACTAACAATATCATTAAGCAATCGATGAAGCCTAAAGATGTATCTCAAAAAAAGACTAGTAGTGGCTACACCTATGATTGGCTTAGTAGCCAGAATGAAGTATTCAATCTTAGTAAATATATCATCTATAATAAGAATGGCATCATACTTATCTGACTTTGGTAGATTTATAATGAAATCCATAGATAATGAAGACCATGGCCTTTCTAAAATAGGTAATGGTTGCAAGAGTCCATGAGGTTTATGTCAGGGCACCTTAGATCTATTGCAAGTGTGAGAGGTTTAGATATATCATTTGACTTCCGTCCACCTTTGAAACCACCAAAAACCCTTAATTTAAGTTCTATTGTTTTATTCACTGCAAAGTGTCTTCCTGCAAGGTTGTCATGACGTTCTTAAAGTACTTGGATCTAGGCTGTCTTGGACGGAAATACAATAGGTTCTTACAGATATACATCGTGAATGATCCATCCTTTTTGGATGGATACAGATATAAAGATCTCCATACGAGCTTTGCAATGGAATTGATTGATGATCGAAGACAACGATCATGGGTCTAAAGGAGTTTTAAGATATTGAGGTTGAGAAAAAGGGCCAAGGATGTGAAAAAGATAAGTTTGTAGGCAAGTGACCATCAAAAAATGTGTTGAAAAGGTTTAATACACCAAGGTTGAGAGCTAGGATTCAAGAGACCCAGTTTGAGAACAAGAAGGTTCAAGAGACTATGAGAAGGGTGAGGACATCAATTCAAGGGGTAATCAAGGACTCATCATTGCGGAAAATGATCTCAAGAAGTATAAGAGAGTGTAAGAATCAAGAAATGATAGGCAAGAGATGGTTAAACCACACCCTAAGAGGGAGGATTAGGAAGTACTCCTCAACCATGGCTTTTAGGGAAAGTGATTAGCCCATTGTACTCCTAGCCGGTAGGTCATGGTTTGAATTCCCAAAAAGTTACTCCATTGAGATTGCCTTCTATTGAGGATGTGCTTTGTCATAAAGTACTATAAATATTTATGATCTATGCATTGAGTAACTCTATGAGATTGTCCTTCTAGATGGTGACACTAGGTATCATAGGCATCCAGTATCGCATATCATGGATCTTATAATTAATCTCTAGAGGGTATAATTTCCTTCAATGATATGCAACTTGATGTAGGCTTCCATCATCCAAATTTTGGGGTAGAATCACTCCCAAAGCAAAGTCTAATGCATTTGTGTCCATGAAAAACGTCTTGGTAGAATGAGGGTGAACTAGAATGGGAGCTATGGTAAATGATGATTTCGTAGGCGTGAAAGGCTTTCTTTGCATCTTTGTTCTAGGAGGGGTTTGTGTTTTGTGTAAGCTTGATAAGAGTTGTCACTATCTTGGATTAATCTCTCATGAATATCGTATAAAAATTGTCAAACCCTAGAGAAAATTGTACATCTCAAACACATGAAGGTGGTTGCCAATGAAGGATTATCTTGATCTTCATAGGGTTCATAAAGATTCCTTTATGTGATACAATACACCCTGAAAACTCCACTTCTTTGTGTTGGAAAGAGCACTTCTCTAATTCCACATATAATCTTTTTCTCTTAGTTTCTCCAAGACTGTCTTCACATTACATTTGTGATCCTCTAGAAATTTAGAGAACATTCAAATATTTTTGAGGTATATTACAACAAAAAAATTAAAATAATCTCAAAAGATATTGTTCATCATATTTTAAAAGATAGATAGAGCATTTGTGAGACTGAATGGCATAACTACATACTCAAAATGTCCATACCTTGTTAGAAATGCTTTTTTTTCATTCATCTCCTTCTCTGATCCTAAAAAGATTATAAGCTCATAAAATGTCAATCTTTGTGAATAACTTTGCTTTTCCAAGGCATTCCAACAGCTCTGATATGCGTGATAGAGGGTATCTATTCTTTAGTTGCTGATTTTTGGACATAAGACTTGGAAGAAATATTCTTGAAGGTGAGCAATTTACCCCCATAATCTTAGAAAATCAAATCAGCAATCACAAACATGACACAACACGGCAGTAGTATTGCAGTGTAGCTTAGAGGGATTAGAGTGAGTTTTTGTCATTCACAATGGGCCAAGAGAGGAAGGAAGAGTGTGAGGCACACATTGCAAAAAAATAGCTAAGTTTCAGATCTAATTTTGCTCTAGTACCATTGTAGGTTGAGTTTTGGTATCACAATACCGAAACTCCCTAGTACACGATACTTGCCAGACATTGCATATCATGTATCCCCTCCTTGAGGTATCGTGATATCAACAAGTTATCGTTTATTGCTAAGTTGAGGTATCACGTATCACAAATTTAGTGGTATCGTATCATAAGCCACAAGTGATATCGTATCATCAAAGAAGGGTATCCTATATCATTGGCCCTAGAGGTATTGTCTATTGTGAGGTACTCGGTATCGTGTCGTACCATAGTAGTATTGTGTATCACGAGCCTATCTGTATCGTTTATTGTTTGTAGGTAGATATCATATCATTAGAGGAGTGTTATCATATCGCTAGAGACCCAACTATCATATCAAGAGTGACATCAAATCATCTAGAGAAGTATTGCATATCACGAACTGAGCGATATTGTATCGTTCTAGTGGTATCATGTATCGCCAAAAATTGGTATTGCTTGGGTGAGGCATCATGTGTCACTCACATATGGTATCACCTATCATCTCAAGACCGATATTGTGTATGATGAGTTAAGTGGTATCATGTAGCAAGGAATTCGGTATGGTATCATCTTAAGACCGGTATTGTGTATGATGAGTTAAGTGAAAAGTGAGAGAAAAACTAGAAGAGGGAGAAGGGACGAGAGACAATAGAACCAAGAGAAGACCTAGCGACTAGGTGGTGAATGAACTTGAGATGAAGACGAGTGTTGAGGAGTCGAAGAAGCATCATCTCGTCTGTAGGAGGTGCAATCCAACGAGCCATCATTCTATCTACTTTGACACATCTAGTGACTCAAAGGAAGAAATGCCCATGGCCTTTGAAGACATGCATAGCTCAGTCTCAAGGGAAAGCTTTATGTATACTATCAAGGGAGAATACCAAGTGACTTTATTTAACTCAGAATAGTCTACTCACATTTTGAGAGCTCCATCCTTATTCTTTACAAATCGGATAGGGGCCCTTGTAGGAGAGTATGGGTGTTTGATAAACCCCTTGGTTAGTTTATGATCATTATTGATATGCAATATATAAGCTTCTCTAGATATATTCTATTGATTGGTCCAAAGGGCCGATTTGCTCCCTCTTGAATTTCAATGGCATAATCATAAGGTCTAAGCTTTGGGAGGATATCCAGATTCTTCTTCTCAAAGACATCTTGAAAATCTTTGTATTGACTAGGTAGCTTTACTAGATAATCTTTCTTGGACTCTTGAGCTGGTATGGCATAGATCATATATATTGTTTCATTGCTTACTACATGTATGTAGGCCTTGTCAAAATGTCACGAGAGCACTACATTATGCCCTTTGAATAGAGTAGCGAAGATTCAAAATAAAAATTATGATTATCAGTTCACCCAGATAGTGAGAATGATACAAGAATATGTAACTAATACAAGAAGCTCTATAATCGGGGATTGATAGGTATGGATAACTTGACTAGGGATGATACAACAAATCTCATACCCCAAGAGTGTAGGTATGAAGCAAGATATATGGATTACAGAAAATCCCTTAAGGCAAATGAATTAGATACAAAGAATAACTAGAAAGTATCTGGTACTATGAGAATATAGTAGGATAAGATAGGATGTCTAGCATACAAGACTAGACAAGACTAGAACAAGGAACATGACTAGAAATCGAATTCGAACTTGGAGAATAATTACTTAGTGATCATGACTCGTTGAGCTCTCAAGGATGGTACTGTAAAGACTAAGAATGTTTGTTGACAAGCCCTCCTTATATAGGTGTTCAAGGGCAGTTATTAAAGGGGTTTATGAATTCATGATATCATTCATGATGTCAGCAATCCAAATAGGACCTCCAAATGTCGAAATCTAGCCTGTAAGTAGTCGATCTTATGGTATTGGCATGATTCGAACATAATGGAAGCATTAGTTTTCCCAAATTCTGACCCAATCATGAGATACAAAAAGCCACATGGAATCTCAACCAAGAGAAAGATTAATAAAACAAATGATTGTTGGTGATTTATACCCTTGAAAGAGTTTTTAATTGTACGTTAGTTCTAGACATATTGTATTTGTTTATCCTTGATTGAATAATGTGATCTTCATTCATTCATTTCCTTTACTATCGTCTAGAACTTTATATAATATTAGAAATTATGTGTTGTTATATTTGTTCAATCATATAAGTGTATGCACAAATATGCATGTGTTCAAGAGTGTGATCTATCACTGTGCAAGTATGTGCTTAACTGAAGATATGAATCCATGAGCATTAATCACGTGTGTTCATGTGCAATATAATTGTACTATGTTTGTATGCATGTGAATGTGTGCTTATGTGCATATCCTAGCGATTCTCCCTTTCCAAAGATTAGTTTAAGTTTTGTAGGTTCGACCATGAGAAGTCACTTGTGTTTTTGAATTCCACTAAATCTTGATCAAGGTTGAAGTGGCTACTAGTTTTGGTCTATGACAACTCTTGCGCTTTTGGACTAGTTCTTTTATTAATTTAAGCATGAGAGTATAGGCTAGGATCGAACTTCATTTTATGAAAAAAAGAAAAATAGAAATGACAACTACCGTGATGATTATGTGGAGTTTGGTATCATTGAGCACATCCAACAATAATTGTTAAATGTGAATGACCTCATTTTAAGATTTGGGTATCATAGAGTACATCCAACCAGTTTTGTTAGATTTCGATGACCTCTTAACCCTGGAAATTAAAAAGTAATAATAATAATCAAGAGAAGACCTAGCGACTAGGTGGTGAATGAACTTGAGATGGAGACGAGTGTTGAGCAGTCGAAGAAGCATCATCTCGTCTGTAGGAGGTGCAATCCAACGAGCCATCATTCTATCTACTTTGACACATCTAGTGACTCAAAGGAAGAAATGCCCATGGCCTCTGAAGACATGCATAACTCAGTCTCAAGAGAAAGCTTTATGTATACTATCAAGGGAGAATACCAAGTGACTTTATTTAACTCAGAATAGTCTACTCACATTTGGAGAGCACCATCCTTATTCTTTACAAATCCGATAGGGGCCCTTGTAGGAGACTATGGGTGTTTGATAAACCGCTTGGCTAGTTTATGATCATTATTGATATGCAATATATAAGCTTCTCTAGATATAGTCTATTGATTGGTCCAAAGGACCGATTCGCTCCCTCTTGAATTTCAATGGCATAATCATAAGGTCGTAGGTTTGGGAGGATATCCGAATACTTCTTCTCAAAGACATCTTAAAAATCTTTGTATTGACTAGGTAGCTTTACTAGATCATCTTTCTTGGACTCTTGAGCTGGTATGGCATAGATCATATATATTGTTTCATTGCTTACTACATGTATGTAGGACTTGTCAAAATGTCACGAGAGCACTACATTATGCCCTTTGAATAGAGTAGCGAAGATTCAAAAATGATAATTATGATTATTAGATCACCCAGATAGTGAGAATGATACAAGAATATGTAACTAATACAAGAAGCTCTATAATCGGGGATTGATAGGTATGGATAACTTGACTAGAGATGATACAACAAATCTCATACCCCAAGAGTGTAGGTATGAAGCAAGATATATGGATTACAAAAAATCCCTTAAGGCAAATGAATTAGATACAAAGAATAACTAGAAAGTATCTGGTAATATGAGAATATAGTAGGATAAGATAGGATGTCTAGCATACAAGACTAGAGAAGACTAGAACAAGGAACATGACTAGAACTCGAATTCAAACTTGGAGAATAATTACTTAGTGATCATGACTCATTGAGCTCTCAAGGATGGTACTGTGAAGACTAAGAATGTTTGTTGACAAGCCCTCCTTATATAGGTGTTCAAGGGCAGTTATTAAAGGGGTTTATGAATTCATGATATCATTCATGATGTCAGCAATCCAAATAGGACCTCCAAATGTCAAAATCTAGCAAGTAAGTAGTCGATCTTATGGTATTGTTATGATTCGAACACAATGGAAGCATTAAATTTCCCAAATTCTGACCCAATCATGAGATACAAAAAGCCACATGGAATCTCAAGTTCATTATGGTTTCCTTTCTCCATGATAAAGCATACAAGAGAAAGATTAATAAAACAAATGAATGTTGGTGACTTATACCCTTGAAAGAGTTTTTAATTGTACGTTAGTTCTGGACATATTGTATTTATTTATCCTTGATTGAACAATGTGATCTTTATTCATTCATTTCCTTTACTATCGTCTAGACCTTTATATAATATTAGAAATTATGTGTTGTTATATTTTTTCAATCATATAAGTGTATGCACAAATATGCATGTGTTCAAGAGTGTGATCTATCACTGTGCAAGTATGTGCTTAACTGAAGATATGAATCCATGAGCATTAATCACGTGTGTTCATGTGCAATATAATTGTACTATGTTTGTATGCATGTGAATGTGTGCTTATGTGCATATCCTAGCGATTCTCCCTTTCCAAAGATTAGTTTAAGTTTTGTAGGTTCGACCATGAGAAGCCACTTGTGTTTTTGAATTCCACTAAATCTTGATCAAGGATGAAGTGGCTACTAGTTTTGGTCGATGACAACTCTTGCGCTTTTGGACTGGTATACCCCGCTTTGTGGGATATAGGAGGGAACTAAAACTATTCACTATACAATTGTTCTTTTATGAAAACAAGAAAAATAGAAATGACAACTCCCGTGATGATTATGTGGAGTTTGGTATCATTGAGCACATCCAACAATAGTTGTTACATGTGAATGACCTCATTTTAAGATTTGGGTATCATAGAGTACATCCAACCAGTTTTGTTAGATTTCGATGACCTCTTAACCCTGGAAATTAAAAAAAAATAATAATAATAATCACTAGAAAAGTTTCTTCAATATATCGATACAATATACGCACAGTGGACGGACAGGACAAGGATCCAAACAACTTTCCATATTCAATGTGACATGTGAGTGCAAACGTACATACAATATATGTACGTTTTCTTACAATGCAAACGTACATCAACGCGAGAAAAGACGTGAGAAAAGGCATCAACTCTCATGGTATTCTAAAAGACGAGCGAATCGGCATTGATGTCGCTCTGGGAATTCGTAGTCTATCCAATGAGCATCATTCATATATACAAAAAGAGGAAACAATAAATTGGACATGAATTCTCACTATTTGTGGTTCAACGCTACAAGATTTGTGAATTGAGCTAGAAATTACGTTGAACTGGAAAGAACTTCGCTACGCAAGGATCAACGGAGAAAGAGATAGTCTGAGCTCAATTCCTCGTTGGAATAGTGCATGAACCTTCTGCTGGACTTGCTTTGCAACTCATTGCCATAAGTCTAGATGTAAAAGATAGTTATTTGTAAAGGTTGTAGAGAATTTGGAGTTATGGCTAGCTCCATTGTGAAGCAAGCCTTTGGGCTAACTTGCTTTGATACAGAAAGTACCCTTTTTTTCGGAATGCCTGTACATAAAACAAATTAAATAAAAAAACAGAGGACGGATTTATGAAATATGGAGGTCGATGTTATAAGGTATCTATATAGGGACTTTACATATGAACGCTAGTTCTTGCTCAACTCTTATAACAATGGAGAGCGAGAGTATTAAAGTAGTACTTATGAAATTTTGAAATTCGTTTAGACTCATGGAACAAGGTACAATATGAAGGAAATCCGAGAAAATCAGAAAACTTGTTGTGGCATAGAGTTCTATATTAATTTCTTGCAACTTCTATAGTTTTTAAGATTTGTAAATGTATATTCGAGAGTAATTCTCTAAGAGAGGAGAAGGGCCCTCTCAAGAGAAGATCTATAGTCGACTCCATTATTTTATGATTAGGCTTTTCTAAATGTTTTTATAGTGGTACATATGCACTACAAGGATAATGGGGGTGTAATGATTCCCCCAATCGAAAAAAAAGAGCGGGGAGCATCACTTATGTGATGCTCCTATTAGAAAGCATTGCAAAATCGATGCTCGAAAAGAAGAATAAACAAACTGAGAATGTGGCATTAGCAAAGTCAAGCATTGCTTATACAATGCTCATAATGACCATTACTAATAGCATCAGAGCCTAGCGATGTCTGTAGCGATGGTGGCAAACTAGCTATGATGCCTTAGAATCACATAAGCGATGCACTGGGACTTGAAAAAGAAAATATTTCTATGGACACATTTGTGCTAGGATCAAGTGAAAAAGCAAAGGAATAAGGGGAAAGAAAGAGAGAGAGAGAGAGAGACAGAGAGAGAGAGACCGAAGGAGAAAGAGAGGGAAGGTATGTATACATACTCACATACATTTGTACACACATGTGTATATGTATACATACATACACACATGCATATGTATACATACATATACACAAGCACATACACACATATGCACACACACATATGCACACACATATGCATATGCCTACATACATAGACACATGCATACACACAGATGCACATACATGCACACATATGAATGAACACACATATGTACACACATATACACATGAATGAATACATACAAACACACATACACACATATGCATACACACACATACACATATACACATATACACATATACACATACACATACACATACACATACACATACACATACTTGCACATACATACACACACATAGACACACACACACACATGCATATAGACACACATGCATAGACATGCATAGGCATACATACATACACAAATGCACACATATACAGATACATGTATACACATACACATATCGATAGTTGCACATATACATACACACACATAGACACACACACATATACTCACATGCATACATACACACATGCATACACATGCATATGCATACATACATAGACACATGCATGTGCATACATTCATAGACATGTGCATATGCATACATAGATAGGCACATGCATACACACACATGCACATACATACACACATATGCATATACACACATACATACACATATATTCACATATACACACACATACACTTACACACACATACACATATACACATACACATACACATACACATACACATAATTGCACATATACATACACACATAGACACACACACACACATGCATATAGACACACATGCATAGACATGCATATGCATACATACATACACAAATGCACACATATACACATACATGTATACACATACACATATAGATACTTGCACATATACATACACACACATAGACACACACACATACACTCACATGTATACATACACACATGCATACACATGCATATGCATACATACATAGACACATGCATGTGCATACATTCATAGACATGTGCATATGCATACATAGATAGGCACATGCATACACACACATGCACATACATACACACATACATACACATATATTCACATATACACACACATACACATACACATACACATATAGATACTTGTACATATACATACACACAGACATGCACTCACATGCATACATACACACACATGCATATGCATACATACATATACACATGCATACACACACATGCACATACATACACAAATATGCATACACACACATACATACACACATTTACACATATACATGCACATACATATACACACATACACATAGACACACATATGCATACACACACATACACATATGCATGTAGATACTTGCACATATCACACACACACATAGGCACACACACAAATACACTCATGTGCATACATACACACACATGCATACACATGCATATGCATACATACGTAGATACATATATACAGAGACATGCACATACATACACACATATGCATACAAACACATACATACACAAATATACACACACACATACATACACACACATACACACAGAGATGAATACACACACATACACATATGTGTATCGAATGAACATTTTTTGTCTGCTCATCTTTCGGAACCAAATGGGAGTGCATTGCAGGTATTAGGTTGACTAGAAAATGGGAGAAGCAAATGTATCTAGAAGATTCTAAAGGTTGAAAACAAGAGTGTTCATTTGAAGCATTTTTTCTTTATCAGGTTGGCCTTACTTTCATAACATGTGTATGTTTGTATGAGTGTATGCATTCATGTATATGTGTATGAAATAGATACATTACTCCATGCAAAATGATTTTGAAGATTGCCTATAAGTAAGCTTGCACTTAGTTGTGTCAAGCAACTTCCTTCTTATATATGCTTTAGATACTTTTCTCAAAGATATTTCCTATTTTTAAATATCAATGCTTTTTCTATCATTTTGATACCAATAATCAATAAAATTTTCCATGCCATCATCTTCATCATTATCCCAAGAATCTTGTACTTTATTTTCTTTTGAATATAGGTCTTTCAATCTTTCATATTCCATAGGATCACTTTTGTGTAGCCTCCTAGAAGCTTCTGATAAATGAGGACATACTAGAAACTCTAAATGGTGTGGTGGGAGATCATCCATATCATACATTAATTTGGAATCTATACACATTAATAGAAATCATTAATATTCCATAAATGAATTAAAACTAAACTTTAAACATAAGTTTAAATATGTAATTCAAATTTTAAAAGAGTTTCAATGACTTAGAGATTTCAATGCAACACATGATAGGTGGATAGGAATTTTTTATTGCTCTTTGGCTAAAAGATACTGTTGGAGGTCTACACCATGCATAATTCACTAATAATTCATCACAAACATGTGATGAAGTAATAGCATTGACAAGTATGTATCTTGCTACATCTCTAGTCATGTATGCTGATTCATGACTATTTTCACACTCGTCAAATGTGCAATAAGTCATTGAACTATTATATCCTTCACTAATATTTATTAAACGAGCTATATTTCCATGCATGTAAGGTCTTCCATCAATACATAATCTTTCATTTTCTACATGTGTAGACCCTCTACTAGCAAGAGAAGCTGCATTCAGGAAAATCCATAAGTACTCATGCTTTGAACATAATGTGTACATTGATCCTGATCTTTGCATTCATATATATGACCACAAAATCACATATGAGTGACTTCAAAGTTTAGAGGCACATACAAATCCTCTATAGTAAAGACATCATGACTAGCACTAGTAATAGAGGAGGGAGCAATCATATAGTGATTACCCCAAAAGTTAGAAACCTCTCCAGCTAAAGGAAATAGTCCTCTAGTCCATCCTCCATATCTTCTTCTATTATATGTTTGTACTAGGGGAGGATCACGTGTTGGCAATGGATACTCAATTGTTGTGGCATAGAGTTTTCTGTTAATTTCTTGCAACCACAGTAGTTTCTAAGACTTCTAAATATATATTCAAGAGTAGTTCTATCAGAGACGAGAAGGGCCCCTTGAAGAGATCTATAATTGAATCCATTCTTTTATTTTTAGGCTTTTCTAAATGTTTTTGTAGTGGTACATGGGGGAGACATTCTAAAACGGCCAAGCCTCTCCCTCACACATGGAAGAGTTTTGCTAGTGTGATTAGTTTTTGGTGCAAGTCTATCACCAATTGATGTTTTGGATATAGACCTGAAGTCAAAGGATGAAGAAAATATCAACAATTGAAGATTGAAGATAGAGTATGTTCAGGAAATGAAGACTTCTATACATATGTACATTAATTTGTACTTAGCTCACTTATACCTTTTGTATGGTCATGAGCTTGTACATATATGCCTATATATACAAGTAAAAAGTTGGGGCAAGTATGAGAGAGCATTATATGATAAGAATTAATAGTTTTAAGGGTCATTAGACACTTTTAGAAATGAAGACGATCTCTCTCATCACTTAGATATAATGTTTCTTGAATAGAAGAAAAATTCCACCCGATCTTTTGGTGAGTACTCCTTCTGTGTTTAATCCTTTGTGAAATGATTGTTTTCAAGTATAAGTCTATAGTTGATTGACCTCTCTACAAGTTTTCAGATCCTAATTGTGATCAGGTTGAGAGAATTCAGAGTAGGAACATTTACATGTGTAAATGTGAAGAAGTGAAGTTGGAACATGCGCAAAATGTGATACTAATGTTTTGGTTAGTTCTCCCTCTACAGAGTAAAGTTTTGATCAGGCAAGCACTCATTCTTTAAGTTGGAAGGTAAGTTACCTATGGCTAAAAGCATTTGATTAAATGGGTTGTCCTTTGGGAGAAACATGCTTTAGAACTTGCAAGTGTCAAAATCGACTATATTGGAGAACAGTTTGAGACATAGGTGAACTGTTTGAATCATTTCTCAAGATCTAATGAGTCTTGTGAGATGATTTCACTTGGAGATGGTGCGCAATCTTTAGATGACACGTTAACCAAAGTTTATTAAAGACTTTACACATCTGATCAGTCAATGAGTGAGTTATGTGCAACAGACTCTTTGAGTAGTGACTCTCTTCACAATTAGTTTAAAATTTTGATCATCCGGTATTGATCCTCCAAATTGGTAAAGGTTTTGAGTTATTCTTGATATAGAAGTGCTCTAACATCAAGGATAGCTTGTTCTTTTGGAGATTAATACTCTCCATCAATGGTATCAGAGTAGGAATCATCAAAATAGAAGAAAGGAGGACCCCGAGTGCTGCACTCATACCGAGATCTACACTTGAAGGTTCAAAAAGTGAAAGTTTAAAGAGAAATCCTGAGAAGGAGGTCTGAGGCTATCATGAACATCAAAAGGAACTTCATCTAAATTAAAGGTACACTTATTACTCATAAAGTTTGAATAATTCATTACACAGGTGAAGAAAGGATGGGAGATTCTCTTCAAAACTTGGATGGAGAAAACTATCCAGCATGGTCAATGAGGATGGAAGCTCATCTCATGAGAAATGACCTGATAGGTTACATCACAGGTGAAGAAGAAAAACCGCAATTCAGAGATCCCGGTGTTCCAACTAGGGATGAACTCTCAGATTTGAAGACTTGGATGAAGAGAGATTTTCTAGCAAGGGGCATTATCTACATGGGAGGCAATGACTACTTGCTATCTCATATTAGAGTACTTGAAACTGCAAGTGACATATGGAATGCTTTGGGGAAGCATTTCCAAAACACTACAAAGTCAAGGAATGCATCTTTATGGGCAGAGTTTACTACATTCAAGAAGAAGGCCTCTCATCCATTTCTAATTATGTAACAAGGATGAAAGACATTGCAGATGCATTAGGAGCAGTTGATGAAGATATTGAGGAGGATAAATTGGTAAGGAAAATCCTCAAAGTTTTGAGAGGAGATGAGAAATGGAAGCCATTCATTTTGTCTACTGAATTGTCACTAGATGAGTTTGCTCCTGATTTAAACCAGTTGCTAGGACACAAGCTAACTTTTGAGTAGGATGTCAAAGGTGATGGTGATAAGAGTGCAGGTCAAGCAATGTATTCAAAGGATAAGAAGAAGAATGGCAAAGGCTAGCAACAAGCAAATGAAGAATAAAGTACAACTAGCCAAGCCAACTTCCAAAGAGGAAGAGGAGGTGGCAAAGGAAGAGGAAGACGCAGAAGCAATAAAGATGGAGTTAAAGCTTGCTGGATTTGTGGTAAAAAAATCACGTAGCTCATGATTGTTGGCATAATAATCAGAATAATGGTGGATATAATTAGAACTTTAACTCAAGCGGAAGAGGTGGTAGAAACCAAAGGGGTAATTTCGGAGGTAGAGGTAGTAGAGGTTACTTTGGAAGAAATGCAGGTAGAGGTTTCCAAAGTCAATCTTACAACAATACCTACTACAATTATGCTTCAGATCAGAAGGAGGTATCAACTTTGATTATGAATGCAACTTGTGAAAAACAAAGTGAAGACCAAAGATTCTTCTACATTGACTCAGGATGTAGCAATCACTTTCGTAACTAATCATGTAGTTCAAACAGGTGATAATACAAAGCACAATGTGAAGTCAATTGGATCAGTGAAGGCCAAGGATGGAAATATTCTTCTGAGTAAGGTCTTGTATGTTCCTACGTTTCCAAAGAATTTGATAAGTGTAGGGCAAATTGTTGAAAAGGTTATGAAGTAAGGTTTACTAATGATTTGAGTTTTTGTGGAAGACCCTAGCAATGGGTAAAAACAAATTGTTTGAAGAAAGAAAGAAGGAAGACTCTCCAGATTGAAGATTCAAGGTAATGTTGGTCATGCCTTGTTCACTTATGGAGGACATAAGATCTCTGAGTTAGATCTTTGGCATAAAAGACTTGGAAATTTCAATGAAAGAGGTATTAAGGATATGGCTAACAATGGTTCAGTGCTTGGATAGCCTAATGTTGGAGGTCAACATATGACATATAGATGTGAGGCATGTCAATTAGGTAAGGCTCATAAGCAATCATATTCTAAACATGGTTTCATGTATTCACAGAAGCTTGAGTTGGTACACACAGATGTGTGGGGACCATCAAAGGATTTGAGTATAAATGGTTCAAGATATTATGTGATTTATGTTGATGATGCTACAAGGTGGATCACTATATATGTGACCAAAGTTAAATCAGAGGTATTCAATACATTTAAACATTATCATGTGTATGCAGAAATAATCACAGGTCAAAAGTTGAAGAGACTAAGGTCAGATGGAGGGGGAGAGTATTTCCCTAATGAGTTCAGTGATTACTGATGGAATCCGGGTACAAAAGGGAAGTTACTTGCAGGTACTCTCCTCAAAAAAATGGTGAGGGTGTAAATAGAGCTACATACTTGGTCAACAGGTTACCATGTATAGCTTTGTAGGTTATGAAACTATACGAGGCTTGGTGGGGTAAGAGAACTACCTTAGATCATTGCAAAGTGTTTGGATGTTTGGCTTATGCATATTTGCCATCTCAGTTGAGGCATAAGTTGGAACCTAAAGCTCAAAAGTATGTGTTGATTGGATATGATGATAAGAAGATGGGTTATAGGTTGTGGAGTCCATCCACAAAGTGATTTGTTGTATCAAAGGATGTTACATTTGATGAGCAAGGTACTTGGTATGTAGGTACAATTAATAATCATGCAGGTGATGAAGAAGTTTTGAATCAAAAGAGAGGTAAATCAAAGGTTCAGATATTTGATGAAGAAGAGAAAAATGAAGTAGAACTTTAAGTTGAAGAAGTGCCAAGTTTTGATCCTGAATGTGATGAACCAGAAACTACAAGAAGTGGAGAACTTAGAACGCCATCAAGACACAAATAGAAACCTAAAAGGTATAGCTATGACACTTCTTTTTTGACTACTAAAGATTATGCTTACATGGTGAAAGTAGGTGAAGACCCTTCTACATTTGAAGAGGTAAAAGGTAAGGAAAATTGGGAGAAAGCTATGCAGGAAGAGTACGATGCATTGATGGAGAATGAGACTTGGGATTTGGTTCCTAAACCAAATAGTCAGAAGATCATTGTATGCAAATGGGTCTACAAGACAAAGAGGTATGCAGATGGAAGTGTGTCTAGATATAAAGCTAGACTTGTTGTGAAAGGGTATGCTCAGATATATGTTATTGAGCATGATGAGACCTATAGCCTTGTGGCAAAGATCACAACCATCAAGACACTCATAGCCATTGCTGCATGTAAAGGTTGGACATTATGTCAATTAGATGTGAAGAATTCTTTTCTTAATGGTTATATTTCAGATGATGTTTTCATGGAGCAACCACAAGGGTTCACAGATAAAAGGTATTCAGAATATGTATGCAAGCTCAAGAGATCTTTGTATGGTTTGAAGCAGGTCCCAAGGGCATGGAATTATAGATTTGTGAAGTTCTTGAAGGAACTTGGTTTCGAAGTATATAAAGTTGATAGTAGCTTGCTTGTCAAAGCAAATGATGATGGGTTCATTTACATGTGCATATATGTTGATATTATAATTCTTACATGTATAGATGAGAAGGGAATTCAAAGACTAAAGAAGCAAATGGAGAAAGAGTTCAAGATTAGTGAGTTTCTTCTTCATTTGCTTGTTGCTAGCCTTTGCCATTCTTCTTCTTATCCTTTGAATACATTGATTGACCTGCACTCTTATCACCATCACCTTTGACATCCTGCTCAAAAGTTAGCTTGTGTCCTAGCAATTGGTTTAAATCAAGAGTGAACTCACCTAGTGACAATTCAATAGACAAAATGAAGGGCTTCCATTTCTCATCTCCTGTCAAAGCTATGAGGATTCGCCTTACCAGTTTATCCTCCTCAATATCTTCATCAACTGCTCCTAATGCATTTGCAATGTCTTTCATCCTTGTTACACAATTAGAAATGGATGAGAGGCCTTCTTCTTGAATGTAGTAAACTCTGCCCATAAAGATGCATTCCTTGACTTTGTAGTGTTTTGGAAATGCTTCTCTAAAGCATTCCATATGTCACTTGTAGTTTCAAGTCCCTTAATATAAGGTAGCAAGTAGTCATTGCCTCCCATGTAGATAATGCCCCTTGCTCGAACATCTCTCTTCATCCAAGTCTTCAAATCTGAGAGTTCATACCTAGTTGGAACACTAGGATCTCTGAATTGAAGTTTTTCTTCTTAACCTGTGATGTAACCTATCAGGTCATTTCTCATGAGATGAGCTTCCATCCTCATTGACCATGCTGGATAGTTTTCTCCATCCAATTTTTTAAGAGAATCTCCCATCCTTTCTTCAGCTATGTAATGAATTATTCAAACTTTATGAGTAATAAGTGTACCTTTACTTTAGATGAAATTCCATTTGATCTTCTTGATAGCCTCAGACCTCCTTCTCAGGATTTCTCTTTAAACCTTCACCTTTTGAACCTTCAAGTGTAGATTTCTGTATGAGTGCATCACTCGGGGTCCTCCTTTCTTCTATTTTGATGATTCCTACTCTTATACCACTGATGGAGAGTGTTAATCTCCAAAAGAACAAGCTATCCTTGATGTTAGAGCACTTCTTGATCAAGAATAACTCAAAACCTTTACGAATTTGGAGGATCAATACTAGATGATCAAAATTTTGAACTAATTGTGAAGAGAGTCACTACTCAAAGAGTATGCTGCACATAACTCACTCATTGACTGATTAGATGTGTAAAGTCTTTAATAAACTTTGCATAACGTGTCATCTAAAGATTGTACACCATCTCCAAGTTAAATCATCTCAAAAGACTTGGTAGATCTTGAGAAATGATTCAAACAGTTCACCTATGTCTGAAACTGTTCTCCAATATAGTCGATTTTGACACTTGCATTTTCTAAAGCATGTTTCTCCCAAAGTAAAACCCATTTCATCAAATGCTTTTAGCTATAGGTAACTTACCTTCCAACTTAAAGAATGAGTGCTTGCCTGATCAAAACTTTACTCTGTAGAGGGAGAACTGACCAAAACATTAGTATTCAATTTTGCGCATGTTCCAACTTCACTTCTTCACATTTACACATGTAATTGTTCCTACTCTCAATTCTCACAACCTGATCACAATTAGGATCCGAAAACTTGTACAGAGGTCAATCAACTATACACTATATCTAAGTGATGAGAGAGATCTTCTTCATTTCTAAAAGTGTCTAATGACCCTTAAAACTATTAAATCTTCTCATAAAATGCTCTCTCATATTTGCCCCAACTATTTACTTGTATATATAGGCATATACGTACAAGCTCATGACCATACAAAAGGTATAAGTGAGCTAAGTACAAATTAATGTACATATGTATAGAAGTCTTCATTTCCTGAACATAGTCTATCTTCAATCTTCAATTGTTGATATTTTCTTCATCCTTTGACTTCAAGTCTTTATCCAAAACATCAATTGGTGATTGACTTGCACCAAAAACTAATCACACTAGCAAAACTCTTCCATGAGTGAGGGAGAGGCTTGGCCGTTTTAGAATGTCTTCCCCCATGTACCACTACAAAAACATTTAGAAAAGCCTAAAAATAAAAGAATGGATTCAATTATAGATCTCTTCAAGGGGCCCTTCTCGTCTCTGATAGAACTACTCTTGAATATATATTTAGAAGTCTTAGAAACTACTGTGATTGCAAGAAATTAGGAGAAAAATCTATGCCACAACAATTGAGTATCCATTGCCAACCCGTGATCCTCCCCTAGTACAAACATATGATAGAAGAAGATATGGAGGATGGACTAGAGGACCATTTCCTTTAGGTGGAGAGG
Source organism: Ceratopteris richardii (assembly GCA_020310875.1). Lineage (NCBI taxonomy): Eukaryota > Viridiplantae > Streptophyta > Polypodiopsida > Polypodiales > Pteridaceae > Ceratopteris > Ceratopteris richardii. The sequence goes on along the minus strand of CM035406.1, from coordinate 231,561,414 downwards.
TTTCTGACTTTTGGGGTAATCACTATATGATTGCTCCCTCCTCTATTAATAGTGCTAGTCATGATGTCTTTATTGTAGAGGATTTGTATGTGCCTCTAAACTTTGAATTCACTCATATGTGATTTTGTGATCATATATATGAATGCAAAGATCAGCATCAATGTACACATTATGTTCAAAGCATGAGTACTTATGGATTATGCCTGAATGCAGCTTCTCTTGCTAGTAGAGGGTCTACACATGTAGAAAATGAAAGATTATGTATTGATGGAAGACCTTACATGCATGGAATATAGCTCGTTTAATAAATAGTAGTGAAGGATATAATAGTTCAATGACTTATTGCACATTTGACGAGTGTGAAAATAGTCATGAATCAGCATACATGACTAGAGATGTAGCATGATACATACTTGTCAATGCTATTACTTCATCACATGTTTGTGATGAATTATTAGTGAATTATGGATGGCGTAGACTTCCAACAGTATCTTTTACCCAAAGATCAATAAAAAATTCCTATCCACCTATCATGTGTTGCATTGAAATCTCTAATTCATTGAAACTCTTTTAAAATTTGAATTCCATATTTAAACTTATGTTTAAAGTTTAATTTTAATTCATTTATGGAATATTAATGATTTCTATTAATGTGTATAGATTCCAAATTAATGTATGATATGGATAATCTCCCACCACACCATTTAGGGTTGCTAGTAAGACCTGATTTATCAGAAGCTTCTAGGAGGCTATGCGAAAGTGATCCTATGGAATATGAAAGATTGAAAGACCTTTATTCAAAAGAAAATAAAGTACACGATTTTTGGGATAATGATGAAGATGATGGCATGGAAAAGTTTATTGAGTATTGGTATCAAAATGATAGAAAAAGCATTGATATTTAAAAATGGGAAATATCTTTGAGAAAAATATCTAAAGCATATATAAGAAGGAAGTTGCTTGACACAACTAAGTGCAAGCTTACTTATAGTCAATCTTCAAAATCATTTTGGATGGAGTAATGTATCTATTTCATACACATATACATGAATGCATACACTCATACAAACATACACATACATACACATGTTATGAAAGTAATGCTACCGTGATAAAGAAAAAATGCTTCAAATGAACACTCTTGTTTTCCACCTTTAGAATCTTCTAGATACATTTGCTTCTCCCATTTTCTAGACAACCTAATACCTGCAATGCACTCCCATTTGGTTCCAAAGGAGGAGCAGACAAAAAATGTTCATTCCATACACATATGTATATGTGTGTGTATGCATCTGTGTGTGTATGTGTGTGTATGTATGTGTGTGTGTATATTTGTGTATGTATGTGTTTGAATGCATATGTGTGTATGTATGTGCATGTGTCTGTATATATGTATCTATGTATGTAAGCATATGCATGTGTATGCATGGGTGTGTATGTGTATGCACGTGAGTGTATTTGTGTGTGTGTGATATGTGCAAGTATCTATATGCGTATGTGTATGTGTGTGTATGCATATGTGTATGTGTGTATATGTATGTGCATGTGTATGTGTAAATGTGTGTATGTATGTGTGTGTATGTATGTGCATGTGTGTATGCATGTGTATATGTATATATGCATATGCATGTGTGTGTATGTATGCATGTGAGTGCATGTGTGTGTATGTATATGTACAAGTATCTATATGTGTATGTGTATGTGTATGTGTATGTGTATGTGTTTGTATCCATATGTGTGTGTATGTGTATGTGTGTGTATATGTGAATATATGTGTATGTATGTGTGTATATGCATATGTGTGTATGTATGTGCATGTGTGTGTATGCATGTGCCTATCTATGTATGCATATGCACATGTCTATGAATGTATGCACATGCATGTGTCTATGTATGTATGCATATGCATGTGTATGCATGTGTGTATGTATGCATGTGAGTGTATGTGTGTGTGTCTATGTGTGTGTATGTATATGTGCAAGTATCTATATGTGTATGTGTATACATGTATGTGTATATGTGTGCATTTGTGTATGTATGTATGTGTACAAATGTATGTGAGTATGTATACATACCTTCCCTCTCTTTCTCCTTCGCTCTCTCTCTCTCTCTTTGTCTCTCTCTCTCTCTCTCCCATTACTCCTTTGCTCTTTCACTTGATCCCAGCACAAATGTGTCCATGGAAATATTTTCTTTTTCAAGTCCCAGTGCATCGCTTATGCAATTCTAAGGCATCATGGCTAGTTTGCCACCATCGCTACAGACATCACTAGGCTCTAATGCTATTAGCGATGGTCATTATGAGCATTGTATAAGCGATGCTTGAATTTGCTTATGCCACATTCTCGGATTGTTTATTCTTCTTTTCGAGCATCGATTATGCAATGCTTTCTAATAGGAGCATCACATAAGTGATGCTCCCCGCTCTTTTTTTTCGATTGGGGGAATCATTACACCCTCATTATCCTTGTAGTGCCTATGTACCACTATAAAAACATTTAGAAAAGCCTAAACATAAAATAATGGAGTCGACTATAGATCTTCTCTTGAGAGGGTCCTTCTCCTCTCTTACAGAACTACTCTCGAATATACATTTACAACTCTTAAAAACTATAGAAGTTGCAAGAAATTAATATAGAACTCTATGCCACAACAAGTTTTCTGATTTTCTCGGTTTTCCTTCATATTGTACCTTGTTCTATGAGTCTAAACGAATTTCAAAATTTCATAAGTACTACTTTAATACTCTCGCTCTCCATTGTTATAAGAGTTGAGCAAGAACTAGCGTTCATATGTTAAGTTTCTATATAGATACCTTATAACATCGACCTCCATATTTCATAAATCCGTCCTCTGTTTTTTTAATTTAATTTGTTTTATGTACAAGCATTCCGAAAAAAAGGGTACTTTCTGTATCAAAGCAAGTTAGCCCAAAGGCTTGCTTCACAATGGAGCTAGCCATAACTCCAAATTCTCTACAACCTTTACAAATAACTATCTTTTACATCTAGACTTATGGCAATGAGTTGCAAAGCAAGTCCAGCAGAAGGTTCATGCACTATTCCAACGAGGAATTGAGCTCAGACTATCTCTTTCTCCGTTGATCCTTGCGTTACCTAAGCGAAGTTCTTTCCAGTTCAACGTAATTTCTAGCTCGATTCACAAATCTTGTACCGTTGAACCACAAATAGTGAGAATTCATGTCCAATTTAATGTTTCCTCTTTTTGTATATATCACTGATGCTCATTGGATAGACTACGAATTCCCAGAGCTTTTTGAATACCATGAGAGTTAGGTGGAAAGCCATTTCTCACGTCTTTTCTCGCATTGATGTACGTTTGCATTCTAAGAAAACGTACATATATTGTAAGGACATATTGAAGAATCTTGCACTCACATGTCACATTGAATATGGAAACTGTGCGTATATTGTATCGACATATTGAAGAAACTTTTCTAGTGATTATTATTATTATTATTTTTTTAATTTCCAGGGTTAAGAGGTCATCGAAATCTAACAAAACTGGTTGGATGTACTCTATGATACCCAAATCTTAAAATGAGGTCATTCATATGTAACAACTATTGTTGGATGTGCTCAATGATACCAAACTCCACATAATCATTGAGCACACCCAACAATAGTTGTTACATATGAATGACCTCATTGAACAATAGTTGTCATTTCTATTATTTTTTTCATAAAATGAAGTTCGATCCTAGCCTATACTCTCATGCTTAAATTAATAAAAGAACAATTGTATAGTGAATAGTTTTAGTTGCCTCCTATATCCCACAAAGCGGGGTATACCAGTCCAAAAGCGCAAGAGTTGTCATAGACCAAAACTAGTAGCCACTTCAACCTTGATCAAGATTTAGTGGAATTCAAAAACACAAGTGGCTAATCTTTGGAAAGGGAGAATCGCTAGGATATGCACATAAGCACACATTCACATGCATACAAACATAGTACAATTATATTGCACATGAACACACGTGATTAATGCTCATGGATTCATATCTTCAGTTAAGCACATACTTGCACAGTGATAGATCACACTCTTTAACACATGCATATTTGTGCATACACTAATATGATTGAACAAATATAACAACACATAATTTCTAATATTATATAAAGGTCTAGACGATAGTAAAGGAAATGAATGAATGAAGATCACATTATTCAATCAAGGATAAATAAATACAATACGTCTAGAACTAACGTACAATTAAAAACTCTTTCAAGGGTATAAATCACCAACATTCATTTGTTTTATTAATATTTCTCTTGGTTGAATGTCCTTGTCATTTGATAAATTCAATTAGATTGTATGCTTTATCATGGAGAAAGGAAACTATAATGAACTTCAGATTCCATGTGGCTTTTCGTATCTCATGATTGGGTCAGAATCGTATCTCCCAAAGCTTAGACCTTATGATTATGCCATTGAAATTCAAGAGGGAGCAAATTGGCCCTTTGAACCAATCAATAGACTATATCTAGAGAAGCTTATATATTGCATATCAATAATGATGAGAAACTAGCCAAGGGGTTTATCAAACACCCATAGTCTCCTACAAGGGCCCCTATTCGATTTGTAAAGAATAAGGATGGAGCTCTCCAAATGTGAGTAGACTATTCTGAGTTAAATAAAGTCACTTGGTATTCTCCCTTGATAGGAGACATAAAGCTTTCCCTTGAGACTGAGCTATGCATGTCTTCAGAGGCCATGGGAATTTCTTCCTTTGAGTCACTAGATGTGTCAAAGTAGATAGAATGATGGCTCGTTTGGATTGCACCTCCTACAGATGATATGATGCTTCTTCAACTGCTCAACACTCGTCTTGATCTCAAGTTCATTCACCACCTAGTCGCTAGGTCTTCTCTTGGTTCTATTGTCTCCCGTCCCTTCTCTCTCTTCTAGCTTTTCTCTCACTTTTCACTTAACTCATTATACACAATACGGGTCCTAAGATGATACCATACCGAATTCCTTGCTACATGATACCACTTAACTCATCATACACAATATCTGTCATGAGACGATAGGTAATACCATATGTGAGTGACACATGATGCCTTACCCAAGCAATACCAATTTTTGGCGATACGTGATACCACTAGAACGATACAATATCGCTGAGCTCGTGATATGCAATACTTCTCTAGATGATTTGATGTTACTCTTGATATGATACTTGGGTCTCTAGCGATATGATAACACTCCTCTAATGATATGATATCTACCTATAAACAATAAACGATACAAATAGGCTCGCGACACACGATACTACTATGGTACGACATGATACCGAGTGCCTCACAATACACAATACCTCTAGAGCCAATGATATAGGATACCATTCTTTGATGATACGATATCACTTGTGGCTTATGATACGATACCACTAAATTTGTGTGACGTGATATCTCAACTTAGCAGTACACGATACCTTGCTGATATCACGATACCTCAAGGAGCGGATACATGATATGCGATTTCTGGCAAGTATCGTGTACTAGGGAGTTTCGGTATTGTGATACCAAAACTCAACCTACCATGATAGTAGAGCCAAATTAGATCCGAAACTTAAATAGTTTTTTGCAATGTGTGCCTCACACTCTTCCTTTCTCTTCTTGGCCCATTGTGAATGACAAAAACTCACTCTAATCCCTCCAAGCTACACTGCAATACTACTGCCGTGTTGTGTCATGTTTGTGATTGCTGATTTGAATTTCTAAGATTATGGGAGTAAATTGCTCACCTTCAAGAATATTTCTTCCAAGTCGTATTTCCAAAAATCAGCAACTAAAGAATAGATACCCTCTATCACACATATCAGAGCTGTTGGAATGCCTTGGAAAAGCAAAGTTATTCACAAAGATTGACCTTTTAGGAGCTTATAATCTTTTTAGGATCAGAGAAGGAGATGAATGAAAAAAAACATTTCTAACAAGGTATGGACATTTTGAGTATGTAGTTATGCCATTCAGTCTCACAAATGCTCTATCTATCTTTTAAAATATGATGAACAATATCTTTTGAGATTATTTTAATTTCTTTGTTGCAATATACCTAAAAAATATTTGAATATTCTCTAAATTTCTAGAGAATCACAAATTTCATATGAAGACAGTCTTGGAGAAACTAAGAGAAAAAGATTTATATGTGGAATTAGAGAAGTGCTCTTTCCAACAGAAAGAAGTGGAGTTTTTAGGGTGTATTGTATCACATAAAAGAATCTTTATGAACCCTATGAAGATCAAGATAATCCTTCATTGGCAACCACCTTCATGTGTTTGAGATGTACAATTTTCTCTAGGGTTTGACAATTTTTATAGGATATTCATGAGAGATTAATTCAAGATAGTGACAACCCTTATCAAGCTTACACAAAACACAAACCCCTCCTAGAACAAAGATGCAGAGAAAGCCTTTCATGCCTACGAAATCATCATTTACCATAGCTCCCATTCTAGTTCACCGTCATTCTAACAAGACTTTTTTCATGGATGCAAATGCATTAGACTTTGCTTTGGGAGTGATTCTACCCCAAAATTTGGATGTTGGAAGCCTACATCAAGTTGCATATCATTGAAGGAAATTATGCCCTCTAGAGATTAACTATAAGATCCATGATATGCGATATTGGATGCCTATGATACCTAGTGTCACCATCTAGAAGGAAAATCTCATAGAGTTACTCTATGCATAGATCATAAGAATTTAGAGTACTTTATGACAAGCCACATCCTCAATAGGAGGCAATCTTAATGGAGTAACTTTTTGGGAATTCAAACCATGACCTACCGGCTAGGAGTACAATGGGCTAATCACTTTCCCTAAAAGCCATGGTTGAGGAGTACTTCCTAATCCTCCCTCTTAGGGTGTGGTTTAACCATCTCTTGCCTATCATTTCTTGAGTCTTACACTCTCTTATACTTCTTGAGATCATTTTCCGCAATGATGAGTCCTTGATTACCCCTTGAATTGATGTCCTCACCCTTTTCATAGTCTCTTGAACCTTCTTGTTCTCAAACTGGGTCTCTTGAATCCTAGCTCTCAACCTTGGTGTATTGAACCTTTTAAACACTAATTTGATGGTCACTTGCCTACAAACTTATCTTTTTCACAACCTTGGCCCTTGTTCTCAACCTCAATATCTTAATACTCCTTTAGACCCATGATAGTTGTCTTGGATCATCAATCTATTGATTCCATTGCAAAGCTCGTATGGAGATCTTTATATCTGTATCCATCCAAAAAGGATGGATCATTCACGATGTATATCTTTAAGAACCTATTGTATTTCCCTCAAAGACAGCCTAGGATCCAAGTACTTTAACAACGTCATGACAACCTTGCAGGAAGACACTTTGGAGTGAATAAAATAATAGAAATTATATTAAGGGTTTTTGGTGGTTTCAAAGGTGGACGGAAGTCAAATGATATATCTGAACCTCTCACACTTGCAATAGATCTAAGGTGCCCTCACATAAACCTCATGGACTCTTGCAACCATTACCTATTTTAGAAAGGCCATGGTCTTCATTATCTATGGATTTCATTATAAATCTCCCAAAGTTAGATAAGTATGATGCCATTCTTATTATAGATGATATATTTACTAAAATTAAACACTTCATTCTAGCTACCAAGCCAATCATAGGTGCAGCCACTGCTAGTCTTTTTTTGAGATACATCTTTAGGCTTCATCGATTGCTTAATGATATTGTTAGTGATCCTGCTCTATAGTTCATATCAAGTTTTTGGAACACTCTTTCCAAGCTTTGTGGTGTTCCAGTTAAACTATCTATATCTTTTCATCCATAGAGTGATGGAAAAATAGAACGGGTGAATCAAATCCTAGAAGAATATCTCCATTGCACCAACAACTATCATCAAAATGATTGATATGTGCTTTTATCCTTTGCAAAGTTTAAGTATAACATTTAGAGATCAAAAGGGTTCTATTATTCTTGTTCATATCTGTGTATAGGGTGAAGGATTGATTACTTTTTCAGTTATCTCCATTCTTCAAAAGCTTTGCCTCATGTGTGAATAGTTGTTCCATGAGTTTGTTAAAATCAGAAACCTGCATATCCATGTATAAGCCCATGGCTGTGGTGAATGCTTCCCATTTGTCATCTGCCTTTATTCCATTGATCACATGTGTCACTATTTGCTCTTCATTTATGACTTCACTAATGCTCCCAAGCAGGCCAGCTAGGTCCTTCATCTTGGTGACAAAACCATTCACACTTTTCTTGGGCATCCTCTTGATTGTTGTAAACTCCATCCATAGTTTATTCTTTCTAGCTTTGTGATTGATTAAAAAATGATTCAAGTGCATTCCATGTATCTTGTGAAGTCTTAAACTCTTAATGTGTGGAGATAAAAGATTAGAGACTGAGTTAAGAATGTATGACCTGGCTAGAACATCCTTTTCAGCACCATGTGGTTAACCTCTTTTGATCTTCGATTGTTGGTTGTACTTTGATTCTAAGGATTGGCATCATCTCATCTCCAGAAATGTAACCATAGAGGTTCTCTCCATTGAAGGTATGATTCCATTCTCAATGACCATGCTGGGTAATCGCTTTGATCCAATTTCTCAATGGCTGATGGGAATCCATCTCCCATGTTGAGTTGTTTTAACTATCATACCACTATGAGGCGATGGCTGCACACACTCTAGAGATGGACTGGTGTTGCACAAAACCTACTCTACACCTCCCAATGCGACTTTAGAAAACCTTTGTAGACCCCTATGGGAATAGTAACCATTACAAAGGACAATGATGTAAGAGGGTGAACAGTGGTACTATTCTTTCAAAAGATCCTCTATATCAGGTAGAATGCCTCCGTTCAAGTGTGACCGAGTAGTGTGACACCTTGTAATTGGGTGCAAATGGCTTGGCTTTTTGTGTCGTTTTAGAGGTGCTTGCAAAATGCCTTTTTGCATTTGTCATAAACAGCGCTATAGTGGCCTCCTCTTGTACATGAACACCCATAGCCTTTGTTGGGGATCCATACATGTCAGAAATTGACGCTGGGTTACAATATTTTTGCTTCAAGAAGGTTTCATTTGGAGCATTCGTATGAAGAACATCTCTATTTGTACTCTGATTAGGATCAAAAGTTGGATTCTGCAGATGACCTTTGTTTGAACAAACAAGCGGATCAATAGTTGCTAGATGAGCTTGCTTTGAAAGATCAGTATTTGACCCTAGGCTGGATTCAAATCGAGTAGCGACAGACATGTGGATAGAAAGACGAACCTCTTTATCAACTAAAGAGTTGTGACTAGCTAGATGACTATCTCAGCTGCTAACTGTATCAAGAACATTCTCAACCACTCCGTCTAGATGACTATGAAAGTCCATGCATGTGGACTCTGCATCATGCATGTTGTCACTTGGACAAGGATCAACACTAGCATCCATTGCACATGGTGTTAGGAGAAGGGATGTAATATTTTCTTTAACTTTTGGTGATGAAGATTGGGCATAAGTCTTAGTTTCATCAAATTGTGTACATCCAACATTCTCACTTGTCCCAAGCTCAATATCGTATGTAGCATGAACATTGTTGGTAATTATTACTATTGAGGTACGAGCAAGTGCTTAGCACAATGAAACCAGCTAGACTAGTGTTTGACTAGAGGGTTAAAGAGTAAGAAAGAGATAGTTGATGGATGACTTATTGCAAACAACTAACAAAAAACTAGATCCTTAGTAATCACGAACTAGTAAGAAGCTAAGTGGTAATAGCTAGCTACTAACATCTATCGAACAATCAGCTACTTAGTCATAGCTAATTACTAGCAAGCTAATTAGTGATAGCTAATTACAAACAAATAACCAAGAACTAGTTACTTCATAATAGCTACTTAGTAACAAGATAATTAGTAATGACTAATTCGTTATAGCTAATTAATAATAGATAATTAGTAACAACTAATAAGTAATATCTAATTAGTAATAGCTAATTAGTAATAGCTAATTTGAAATGGCTAATTCATAATATCTAATTCCTAATAGCTAATCAGCAATAGCTAATTTGTAATAGCTAATTCGTACTAGCTAATTCTTCATAGTTAATTTGTCATAGCTTATTGGCAATAGGTAATTCCTAATAGCTAATTTGTAATACCTAATTCGTAATAACTATTTCCTCATAGCTAATTTGGAATAGCTAATTCCTCATAGTTGATTAATAATAGTGTATATCGAAGAGGTGGCTACTCACAATCAAGAGGAAGATTCAACCATAATCAAGGATACAACCAAGGCTACAACAACAATTACAATAACTATCAAGGAGGATACAAATCATGAAAGGACTACATCAATTACACAATGGATCAAGAGTAGTCTCTTCTCATTATAAATATGACTTCAAAACAATGTATGAATGATGAGCACCACTTCTACATTGACTCAGGATGTTCAAACCATGTAGCAGGCAATGTAGCTCTTCTCTCTGACCTTGAGGAACCCAAGGGAAAGCACCAAGTGCAAACAAGTGATGACACCAAACATTCAGTGTTCAAGGTAGGAAATGTCAAAACTACTGATGGGAATAGAAATCTGTTGAGCAGAGTTCTTTATGTATCTACAATCACCAAGAATTTGATGAGTTTTTGTAAGATAGTGGAAAAGGGTTTGCAAGTTAGGCTCAACAAATATGGAGCTTTTGTGGAGGATCCCCAATATGGATTCAAAAGAATTGCTAAGGGAGAAAACTCAGTTAGACTATTTACATTTGAACTTGAGGACACTAGAAACATTGCACTTTACAATTACAAAGACCAAACCTTGTTAGTGCTTGAGATTTGGCATAAAAGGTTAGGGCATATTGGTGAAAGAGCCTTGAAGCAAATATGTAGAGATCAATGTGTGCTTGGGATACATAATGTATCCAGGAACACATGATCTATAAATGTGGTGCATGTGAGTTTGGTAAATCACACAAGTTACACTTCTCAAAGAAAGGCTATATGCTTGAGGATTACTTGGAACTTGTCCACACTGATGTGTGGGGACCAAGGACCCTTCAATTTCTGGTTCAAGGTACTATGTGTCTTTCACTGATGATTTTGGTGGGTGGGCTATCTTATATGTTGTGAAGCATAAAGATGAAGTGTTCAGTTGCTTTAAGAAGTATCTTGCACTTGTGGAAAACCAAACACGAAAGAGCCTAAAGAGACTAAGGTCAGATGAAGGAGGTGAGTACTTCTTAAATGATGTTAATGCATTCTTGCAGGATAGAGGAATCAAAAGGGAGATTACAAAAAGAAACACCCCAAAACAAAATGGGGTAGTAGAGAGGAGAAATAGGTTGATTGTTGAAACATATAGACCAATGCTTAATGAAAAAAGGTTGCCAAATTATTTGTGGGTAGAAAGTGTATCTACTGCCACTTATCTTATTAATAGGTTGCCATCCAAATCTCTTGATGGGATGACCCCATATGAAGCATGGCATGGTAGGAGGCCATCAATTGATCATTGTGTGCATGTTCCATCTCAAATCAGCAGTAAGCGAGACCCTAAGGCAGAGAAGTGCATCTTCATAGGGTATGATTTAAATCAAAAAAGATACAGAATTTATAATCCATCCAACAAAGGAATTATGGCCAGTAGAGATGTTGTGTTTGCTGAGAATGATTCTTTGTTTGAAAGTGAATGCAGGATGGTTAAGTTGCAATGTGACTTGGGGGAGGAATCTCCAAGCCTCACCAAGGATAAGCCAAGCCAAATTGAAGACATCAAATCAGATGATGAGCACATCATTAACTTAGAAGAATTCAAAGCAAGTAAATCAAAGGGAAAAGCAAAAATGAAGAGGTTGGAAGAATTTCCTGAATGATCCAACCAAGCTCTAAGGAGATTATAGAGGGAGAGCAAGAAGCCAATCAGATATGGTTATGACATTTCACTAGTTACTAAGCATTCCATTTATGTTGCAAAGGATTTGCCACTTCAAGAACCTACTTCATATGAATAAGCTAAGACCAAGGCAAAATGGAAGAAAGATTTGGATGAAGAAATACAAGCACTCCAAGAGAATGATACAACACTCCAACTGCATATGACAAATCATGCCTAGTTAATGTAGCATAGATTAGACTACCAACCAAACTTTGATTTAACTTCATATCGTTTAATTCTTCTCCTCCATATCTGCTCAATTTGTGATTCACCTCCATTGGAGTAGGTGCCACCTTGCAATCTTCCATTTTAAACTTGATTACCAAGTTCTTCAAATACCTTTCTTGAGTTACATATACTCCATGTTGAGTATATTATGAGACTTCCATGCCCAAGAAATATGACAAGTCTCTCAAGTCACTAATCTTGAACTCTTTCTCCATTGGCTTCTTTAGTCTTTGAATTCCCTTCTCATCTATACATGTAAGAATTATAATATCAACATATATGCACATTTAAATGAACCCATCATCACTTGCTTTGACAAGCAAGCTACTATCAGCTTTATATACTTTGAAACCAAGTTCCTTCAAGAACTTCAAAAGTCTATAATTCCATGCCCTTGGGGCCTGCTTCAAACCATACAAAGCTCTCTTCAGCTTGCATACTTATTTTGAATACGTTTTATCTATGAACCCTTGTGGTTGCTCCATGAAAACATCATCTAAATATAACCATTAAGAAAAGAATTCTTCACATGTAATTGACATAATCTCCAACCTTTACATGCAGCAATGGCTATGAGTGTCTTGATGGTTGTGATCTTTGCCACAAGACTATAGGTCTCATCATAATCTATAACATATGTGTGAGCATACCCTTTCACAACAAGTCTAGCTTTATATCTAGACACACTTCCATCTGCATACCTCTTTGTCTTGTAGACCCATTTGCATACAATGATCTTCTGACTATTTGGTTTAGGAACCAAATCCCAAGTCTCATTCTCCATCAATGCATCATACTCTTCCTACATAGCTTTCTCCCAATTTTCCTTACCTTTTACCTCTTCATATGTAGAAGGGTCTTCACCTGCTGTCACCATGTAAGCATAATCTTTAGTTGTCAAAAAAGAAGTGTCATAGCTATACCTTGTAGGTTGCCATTTGTGTCTTGATGACCTTCTGAGTTCTCCACTTCTTGAAGTTTCTGGTTCATCACATTCAGGATCAAACTTGGCACTTCTTCAACTTAAAGTTCTACTTCATTGTTCTCTTCTTCATCAAATATCTGAACCTTTCATTTACCTCTCTTTTGATTCAAAACTTCTTCATCACCTGCATGATTATTGATTGTACCTACATACCAAGTACCTTGCTCATCAAATGTAAAATCCTTTGATACAACAAATCACTTTGTGGATGGACTCCACATCCTATAACCCATCTTCTTATCATCATATCCAATAAACACATACTTTTGAGCTTTAGGTTCCAATTTATGCCTCAATTGGGATGGAAAATATGCATAAGCCAAACATCCAAACACTTTGCAATGATCTAAGGTAGTTCTCTTACACCGCCAAGCCTTGTATGGTTTCATACCCTGCAAAGCTATGCATGGTAACCTGTTGCCCAAGTATGTAGCTCTATTTACACCCTCACTGTATTTTTGAGGAGAGTACCTGCAAGTTACTTCCCTTTTTGTACCTGCATTCCATAAGTAATCATTGAACTCATTAGAGAAATACTCTCCCCCTCCATCTAACCTTAGTCTCTTCAACTTTTGACCTGTGATTCTTTCTGCATACACATGATAATATTTAAATGTATTGAATACCTATGATTTAACTTTGATCACATATATAGTGTTCCACCTTGTAGCATCATCAGCATAAAGCACATAATATCTTGAACCATTTATACTCAAATCCTTTGATGGTCCCCATACATCTGTGTGTACCAACTCAAGCTTCTGTGAATACATGAAACCATGTTTATAATATGATTGCTTATGAGCCTTACCTAATTGACATGCCTCACATCTGTATGTCATATGTTGACCTGCAATATTAGGCTATCCAAGCACTGAACCATTGTTAGCCATATCCTTAATACCTCTTTCATTGAAATGTCCAAGTCTTTTATGCCAATGATCTAACTCAGAGATCTTATGTCCTCCATAAGTGAACAAGGCATGACCAACATTACCTTGAATCTTCAATCTGAAGAGTCTTCCTTCTTTCTTTCTTGAACCAATCTGTTTTTACCCATCGCTAGGGTCTTCCACAAAAACTCAAATCATTAGTAAACCTTACTTCATAACCTTTCTTTGGAAATGTAGGAACATACAAGACCTTACTCAGAAGAATACTTCCATCCTTGGCCTTCACTGATCCAATGGACTTCACATTGTGCTTTGTATAATCACCTGTTTGAACTACATGATTAGTTACCTTATTCTCCAAATGAGTCATCAAGGCTATATTACCACTGAAGTTACTGCTACATCCTGAGTCAATGTAGAAGACTCTTTGGTCTTCACTTTGTTTTTCACAAGTTGCATTCATAATCAAAGTTGATTCCTCCTTTTGATCTGAAGCATAATTGTAGTAGGTATTGTTGTAAGATTGACTTTGGAAACCTCTACCTGCATTTCTTCCAAAGTAACCTCTACTACCTCTACCTCGAAATTACCTCTTTGGTTTCTACCACCTCTTCCTCTTGAGTTAAAGTTCCAATTATATCCACCATTATTCTGATTATTATGCCAACAAGCATGAGCTAAGTGATTTTTTTACCACAAGTTCAGCAAGCTTTAGCTCCATCTTTATTGCTTCTGCATCTTCCTCTTCCTTTGCCACCTCCTCTTCCTCTTAGGAAGTTGGCTTGGCTAGTTGTACTTTCTTCTTCATTTGCTTGTTGCTAGCCTTTGCCATTCTTCTTCTTATCCTTTGAATACATTGCTTGACCTACACTCTTATCACCATCACCTTTGACATCCTGCTCAAAAGTTAGCTTGTGTCCTAGCAACTGGTTTATATCAGGACTGAACTCACCTAGTGACAATTCAGTAGAAAAAATGAATGGCTTCCATTTCTCATCTCCTCTCAAAACTATGAGGATTTACCTTACCAATTTATCCTCCTCAATATCTTCATCGACTGCTCCTAATGCATCTGCAATGTCTTTCATCCTTGTTACATAATTAGAAATGGATGAGAGGCCTTGTTCTTGAATGTAGTAAACTCTGCCCATAAAGATGCATTCCTTGACTTTGTAGTGTTTTGGAAATGCTTCTCCAAAGCATTCCATATGTCATTTGCAATTTCAAGTCCTCTAATATGAGGTAGCAAGTAGTCATTGCCTCCCATGTAGATAATGCCCCTTGCTCGAACATCTCTCTTCATCCAAGTCTTCAAATCTGAGAGTTCATCCCTAGTTGGAACACTAGGATCTCTAAATTGCGGTTTTTATTCTTCACCTGTGATGTAACCTATCACGCCATTTCTCATGGGATGAGTTTCCATCCTCATTGACCATGCTGGATAGTTTTCTCCATGCAATTTTTGAAGAGAATCTCCCATCCTTTCTTCACCTCTGTAATGAATTATTCAAACTTTATGAGTAATAAGTGTACCTTTACTTTAGATGAAGTTCCTTTTGATCTTCTTGATAGCCTTAGACCTCCTTCTCAGGATTTCTCTTTAAACTTTCACCTTTTGAACCTTCAAGTGTAGATTTCTGTATGAGTGCAGCACTCGAGGTCCTCCTTTCTTCTATTTTGATGATTCCTACTCTGATACCACTGATGGAGAGTATTAATCTCCAAAAGAACAAGCTATCCTTGATGTTAGAGCACTTATATATCAAGAATAGCTCAAAACCTTTACGAATTTGGAGGATCAATACGAGATGATCAAAATTTTGAACTAATTGTGAAGAGAGTCACTACTCAAAGAGTCTGCTGCACATAACTCACTCATTGACTGATCAGATGTGTAAAGTCTTTAATAAACTTTGCATAACGTGTCATCTAAAGATTGCACACCATCTCCAAGTTAAATCATCTCACAAAACTCAGTAGATCTTTAGAAATGATTCAAACGGTTCACCTATGTCTCAAACTGTTCTCCAATATAGTCGATTTTTACACCTGCAACTTCTAAAGCATGTTTCTCCCAAAGTACAACCCATTTAATCAAATTCTTTTAGCCATAGGTAAGTTACCTTCCAACTTAAAGAATGAGTGCTTGCCTGATCAAAACTTTACTCTATAGAGGGAGAACTCACCAAAACATTAGTATCAAATTTTGCGCATGTTCCAATTTCACTTCTTCACATTTACACATGTAAATGTTCCTACTCTCAATTCTCTTAACCTGATCATAATTAGGATCTCAAAACTTGTACAGAGGTCAATCAACTATAGACTTATATTTGTAAAAAATCATTTCACAAAGGATTAAACACAGAAGGAGTACTAAGCAAAAGATCGGGTGAAATTTTTCTTCTATTCAAGAAACATTATATCTAAGTGATGAGAGAGATCTTCTTCATTTCTAAAAGTGTCTAATGATCCTTAAAACTATTAATTCTTCCCATATAATGATCTCTCATATTTGCCCCAACTTTTTACTTGTATATATAGGCATATATGTACAAGCTCACGACCATACAAAAGGTATAAGTGCGCTAAGTACAAATTAATGTACATATGTATAGAAGTCTTCCTTTCCTGAACATACTCTATCTTCAATCTTCAATTGTTGATATTTTGTTCATTCTTTGAGTTCAAGTCTTTATCCAAAACATCAATTGGTGATTGACTTGCACCATAAACTAGTCACACTAGCAAAACTCTTCCATGAGTGAGGAAGAGGCTTGGCCATTTTAGAATGTCTGCCCCCATGTACCACTACAAAAACATTTAGAAAAGCCTAAAAATAAAAGAATGGATTCAATTATAGATCTCTTCAAGGGGCCCTTCTCGTCTCTGATAGAACTACTCTTGAATATATATTTAGAAGTCTTAGAAACTACTGTGGTTGCGAGAAATTAACAGAAAACTCTATGCCACAACAATTGAGTATCCATTGCCAACCCGTGATCCTCCCCTAGTACAAACATATGATAGAAGAAGATATGGAGGATGGACTAGAGGTCCATTTCCTTTAGCTGGAGAGGTTTCTAACTTTTGGGGTAATCACTATATGATTGCTCCCTCCTCTATTAATAGTTCTAGTCATGATGTCTTTATTGTAGAGTATTTTTATGTGCCTCTAAACTTTGAAGTCACTCATATGTGATTTTGTGGTTATATATATGAATGCAGAGATTAGCATCAATGTACACATTATGTTCAAAGCATGAGTACTTATGGAGTATGCCTGAATGCAGCTTCTTTTGCTAGTAGAGGGTCTACACATGTAGAAAATGAAAGATTATGTATTGATGGAAGACCTTACATGCATGGAAATATAGCTCGTTTAATAAATAGTAGTGAAGGATATAATAGTTCTCTCTCTCTCTGTCTCTCCCTCCTTACTCATTTGCTTTTTCACTTGATCCTAGCACAAATGTGTCCATAGAAATATTTTCTTTTTCAAGTCCCAGTGCATCGCTTATGCGATTCTAAGGCATCATAGCTAGTTTGCCACCATCGCTACAGACATTGCTAGGCTGTGATGCTATTAACAATGGTCATTATGAGCATTGTATAAGCAATGCTTGACTTTGCTTATGCCACATTCTCGGTTTGTTTATTCTTTTTTTAGAGCATCGATTTTGCAATGCTTTCTAATAGGAGCATCACATAAGTGATGCTCCCCGCTCTTTTTTTTTCGATTGGGGGAATCATTACACCCCCATTATCCTTGTAGTGCCTATGTACAACTATAAAAACATTTAGAAAAGCCTAAACATAAAATAACGGAGTCGACTATAGATCTCTTGAGAGGGCCCTTCTCCTCTCTTACAGAACTACTCTCGAATATACATTTACAACTCTTAAAAACTATAGAAGTTGCAAGAAATTAATATAGAACTCTATGCCACAACCAGTTTTCTGATTTTCTCGGTTTTCCTTCATATTGTACCTTGTTCCATGAGTCTAAACAAATTTCAAAATTTCATAAGTACTACTTTAATACTCTCGCTCTCCATTGTTATAAGAGTTGAGCAAGAACTGGCGTTCATATGTAAAGTCCCTATATAGAGACCTTATAACATCGACCTCCATATTTCATAAATCCGTCCTCTGTTTTTTTTATTTAATTTGTTTTATGTACAAGCATTCCGAAAAAAAAGGGTACTTTCTGTATCAAAGCAAGTTAGCCCAAAGGCTTGCTTCACAATGGAGCTAGCCATAACTCCAAATTCTCTACAACGAGGAATTGAGCTCAGACTATCTCTTTCTCCGTTGATCCTTGCGTTACCTAAGCGAAGTTCTTTCCAGTTCAACGTAATTTCTAGCTCAATTCACAAATCTTGTACCGTTGAACCACAAATAGTGAGAATTCATGTCCAATATATTGTTTCCAATATCGATGATGCTCATTTGATAGACTACGAATTCCCAGAGCGACATCAATGCCGATTCGACATCAATGCCTTTTCTCACGTCTTTTCTCGCGTTGATGTACGTTTGCATTGTAAGAAAACGTACATATATTGTATGCACTCACATGTCACATGTCCGTCCACTGTGCGTATATTGTATCGACATATTGAAGAAACTTTTCTAGTGATTATTATTATTATTTTTTTTAATTTCCAGGGTTAAGAGGTCATCGAAATCTAACAAAACTGGTTGGATGTACTCTATGATACCCAAATCTTAAAATGAGGTCATTCATATGTAACAACTATTGTTGGATGTGCTCAATGATACCAAACTCCACATAATCATTTCTATTTTTTTTCTCATAAAATGAAGTTCGATCCTAGCCTATACTCTCATGCTTAAATGAATAAAAGAACAATTGTATAGTGAATAGTTTTACTTCCTTCCTATATCCCACAAAGCGGGGTATACCAGTCCAAAAGCGCAAGAGTTGTCATAGACCAAAACTAGTAGCCACTTCAAGATTTAGTGGAATTCAAAAACAAGTGGTTTCTCATGGTCGAACCTACAAAACTTAAACTAATCTTTGGAAAGGGAGAATCGCTAGGATATGCACATAAGCACACATTCACATGCATACAAACATAGTACAATTATATTGCACTTGAACACACGTGATTAATGCACATGGATTCATATCTTCAGTTAAGCACATGCTTGCACAGTGATAGATCACACTCTTGAACACATGCATATTTATGCATACACTTATATGATTGAACAAATATAACAACACATAATTTCTAATATTATATAAAGGTCTAGACGATAGTAAAGGAAATGGATGAATAAAGATCACATTATTCAATCAAGGATAAATAAATACAATATGTCTGGAACTAACGTGCAACTAAAAACTCTTTCAAGGGTAGAAATCACCAACATTCATTTGTTTTATTAATCTTTCTCTTGTTGAATGTCCTTGTCATTTGATAAATTCAATTAGATTGTATGCTTTATCATGGAGAAAGGAAACCATAATGAACTTGAGATTCCATGTGGCTTTTTGTATCTCATGATTGGGTAAGAATTGGGAAAACTAATGCTTCCATTGTGTTTGAATCATGCCAATACCATAAGATCGACTACTTAGTTGCTAGATTTTGACATTTGGAGGTCCTATTTGGATTGCTGACATCATGAATGATATCATGAATTCATAAACCCCTTTGATAACTGCCCTTGAACACCTATATAAGGAGGGCTTGTCAACAAACATTCTTAGTCTTTACAGTACCATCCTTGAGAGCTCAACGAGTCACGATCACTAATTAATTATTCTCGAAGTCCGAATTCGAGTTCTAGTCATGTTCCTTGTTCTAGTGTTGTCTAGTCTTGTATGCTAGACATCCTATCTTATCCTACTATATTATCATAGTACCAGATACTTTCTACCAGATACTTTCTAGTTATTCTTTGTATCTAATTCATTTGCCTTAAGGGATTTTTTGTAAGCAATATATCTTGCTTCATACCTACACTCTTGGGGTATGCGATTTGTTGTATCATCTCTAGTCAAGTTATCCATACCTATCAATCCCCGATTATAGAGCTTCTTGCATTAGTTACATATTCTTGTATCATTCTCACTATCTGGGTGATCTAATAATCATAATTATTATTTTTGAATCTTCGCTACTCTATTCAAAGGGCATAATGTAGTGCTCTCGTGAAGTTTTGACAAGGCCTACATACATGTAGTAAGCAATGAAACAATATATATGATCTATGCCATACCAGCTCAAGAGTCCAAGAAAGATGGTCTAGTAAAGCTACCTAGTTAATACAAAGATTTTCAAGATGTCTTTGAGAAGAAGAATCTGGATATCCTCCCAAAGCTTAGACCTTATGATTATGCCATTAAATTCAAGAGGGACCAAATCGGCCCTTTGGACCAATCAATAGACTATATCTAGAGAAGCTTATATATTGCATATCAATAATGATGATAAACTAGCGAAGGGGTTTATCAAACACCCATAGTCTCCTACAAGGGCCCCTATCGGATTTATAAAGAATAAGGATGGAGCTCTCCAAATGTGAGTAGACTATTCTGAGTTAAATAAAGTCACTTGGAATTTCTCCCTTGATAGTAGACATAAAGCTTTCCCTTGAGACTCAGCTATGCATGTCTTCAGAGGCCATGGGCATTTCTTCCTTTGAGTCACTAGATGTGTCAAAGTAGATAGAATGATGGCTCGTTGGATTGCACCTCCTACAGACGAGATGATGCTTCTTCGACTGCTCAACACTCGTCTCGATCTCAAGTTCATTCACCACCTAGTCGCTAGGTCTTCTCTTGGTTCTATTGTCTCCGGTCCCTTCTCCCTCTTCTAGTTTTTCTCTCACTTTTCACTTAACTCATCATACACAATACCGGTCTTAAGATGATACCATACCGAATTGCTTGCTACATGATACCACTTAACTCATCATACACAATACCGGTCTTGAGATGATAGGTGATACCATATGTGAGTGACACATGATGCCTCACCCAAGCAATACCAATTTTTGGCGATACGTGATACCACTAGAACGATAAAATATCCCTCAGCTCGTGATATGCAATACTTCTCTAGATGATTTGGTGTCACACTTGATAGGATACTTGGGTCTCTAGCGATATGATAACACTCCTCTAATGATATGATATCTACCTACAAACAATAAACGATACAAATAGGCTCGTGATACACGATACTACTATGGTACAACACGATACCGAGTGCCTCACAATACACAATACCTCTAGGGCCAATGATATATGATACCATTCTTTGATGATACGATATCACTTGTGGCTTATGATACGATACCACTAAATTTGTGATCCGTGATACCTCAACTTAGCAATACACGATACCTTGCTGATATCACGATACCTCAAGGAGGGGATACATGATATGCAATGTCTGGCAAGTATCGTGTACTAGGGAGTTTTGGTATTGCGATACCAAAACTCAACCTACCATGATACTAGAGCCAAATTAGATCCGAGACTTAAATATTTTTTGCAATGTGTGCCTCACACTCTTCCTTTCTCTCTTGGACCATTGCGAATGACAAAAGCTCACTCTAATCCCTCTAAGCTACACTGCAATACTATTGCCGTGTTGTGTCATGTTTGTGATTGCTGATTTGATTTTCTAAGATTATGGGGGTAAATTGCTCACCTTCAAGAATATTTCTTCCAAGTCTTATATCAAAAAATCAGCAACTAAAGAATAAATACCCTCGATCATGCATAGCCGAGCTATTGGAATGCCTTGGAAAAGCAACGTTATTCACAAAGATTGACCTTTTAGGAGCTTATAATCTTTTTAGGATCAGAGAAGGAGATGAATGAAAAAAAAACATTTCTAACAAGGTATGGACATTTTGAGTATGTAGTTATGCCATTCAGTCTCACAAAAGCTCTATCTATCTTTTAAAATATGATGAGCAATATCTTTTGAGATTATTTTAATTTTTTTGTTGTAATATACCTCAAAAATATTTGAATATTCTCTAAATTTCTAGAGGATCACAAATTTCATGTGAAGATAGTCTTGGAGAAACTAAGAGAAAAAGATTTATATGTGGAATTAGAGAAGTGCTCTTTCCAACAGAAAGAAGTGGAGTTTTTAGGGTGTATTGTATCACAAAAAGGAATCTTTATGAACCCTATGAAGATCAAGATAATCCTTCATTGGCAACCACCTTCATGTGTTTGAGATGTACAATTTTCTCTAGGGTTTGACAATTTTTATACGATATTCATGAGAGATTAATCCAAGATAGTGACAACTCTTATCAAGCTTACACAAAACACAAACCCCTCCTAGAACAAAGATGCAGAGAAAGACTTTCACGCCTACGAAATCATCATTTACCATAGCTCCCATTCTAGTTCACCCTCATTCTACCAAGACTTTTTTCATGGACGCAAATGCATTAGACTTTGCTTTGGGAGTGATTCTACCCTAGAATTTGGATGATGGAAGCCTACATCAAGTTGCATATCATTGAACGAAATTATACCCTCTTGAGATTAATTATAAGATCCATGATATGCGATATTGCATGCCTATGATACCTAGTGTCACCATCTAGAAGGAGAATCTCATAGAGTTACTCAATGCATAGATCATAAGAATTTATAGTACTTTATGACAAGCCACATCCTCAATAGAAGGCAATCTCAATGGAGTAACTTTTTGGGAATTCAAACCATGACCTACTGGCTAAGAGTACAATGGGCTAATCACTTTCCCTAAAAGCCATGGTTGAGGAGTACTTCCTAATCCTCCCTCTTAGGGTGTGGTTTAACCATCTGTTGCCTATCATTTCTTGAGTCTTACACTCTCTTATACTTCTTGAGATCATTTTCTGCAATGATGAGTCCTTGATTACCCCTTGAATTGATGTCCTCACTCTTTTCATAGTCTCTTGAACCTTCTTGTTCTCAAACTGGGTCTCTTGAATCCTAGCTCTCAACCTTCGTGTATTAAACCTTTTCAACACATTTTTTGATGGTCACTTGCCTACAATCTTATCTTTTTCACAACCTTGGCCCTTGTTCTGAACCTGAATATCTTAAAACTCCTTTAGACCCATGATAGTTGTCTTGGATCATCAATCTATTGATTCCATTGCAAAGGTCGGATGGAGATCTTTATATCTGTATCCATCCAAAAAGGATGGATCATTCTGTAAGAACCTATTGTATTTCCCTCCAAGACAGCCTAGGATCCAAGTACTTTAACAACGTCATGACAACCTTGCAGGAAGAAACTTTGGAGTGAATAAAACAATAGAACTTATATTAAGGGTTTTTGGTGGTTTCAAATGTGGAGTGAAGTCAAATGATATTTTTGAACCTCTCACACTTGCAATAGATTTAAGGTGCCCTGACATAAACCTCATGGACTCTTGCAACCATTACCTATTTTAGAAAGGCCATGGTCTTCATTATCTATGGATTTCATTATAAATCTACCAAAGTCAGATAAGTATGATGCCATTCTTATTATAGATGATATATTTACTAAGATTGAACACTTCATTGTGGCTACCAAGCCAATCATAGGTGTAGCCACTACTAGTCTTTTTTTGAGATACATCTTTAGGCTTCATCGATTGCTTAATGATATTGTTAGTGATCCTGCTCTATAGTTCATATCAAGTTTTTGGAACACTCTTTGCAAGCTTTGTGGTGTTCCAGTTAAACTATCTATATCTAGTCATCCATAGAGTGATGAAAAAATAGAACAGGTGAATCAAATCCTAGAAGAATATCTCCATTGCACCATCAACTATCATCAAAATGATTCGTATGAGCTTTTATCCTTTGCAAAGTTTAACTATAACATTTGGAGATCAAAAGGGGTCTATTATTCTTGTTGGTATCTGTGTATAGGGCGAAGGATTGATTACCTTTTTAGCTATCTCCATTCTTCAAAAGCTTTGCCTCATGTGTGAGCAGTTGTTCCATGAGTTTGGTAAAATCAGAAACCTGCATATCCATGTATAAGCCCCATGGCTGTGGTGAATGCTTCCCATTTGTCATTTGCCTTTATTCCATTGATCACATTTGTCAATATTTTCTCTTCATTTATGACTTCTCTAATGCTCCCAAGCAGGTCAGCTAGGTCCTTCATCTTGGTGACAAAACCATTCATACTTTTCTTGGGCATCCTCTTGATTGTTGTAAACTCCATCCATAGTTTATTCTTCCCAGCTTGTGTGATTGATGAAAAAAATGATTCAAGTGCATTCCATGTATCTTGTGAAGTCTTAAACTCTTAATGTGTGGAGATAAAAGATCAGAGACTCAGTTGAGAATGTATGACCTGGCTAGAACATCCTTTCAGCACCATGTGGTTAACCTCTTTTGATCTTCAGTTGTTGGTTGTACTTTGATTCTAAGGATTGGCATCATCTCATCTCCAGAAATGTAACCATAGAGGTTTCTCCATTGAAGGTATGATTCCATTCTCAATGACCATGTTGGGTAATCGCTTTCATCCAAATTCTCAATGGCTGATGGGAATCCATCTCCCATGTTGAGTTGTTATAACTATCATATCACTATGAGGTGATGGCTGCACACACTTTGGAGATGGACTGGTGTTCGACAAAACCTACTCTACACCTCCCAATGCGACTTTAGAAAACCTTTGTAGACCCCTATGGATCAACACTAGCATCCATTGCACATGGTGTTAGGAGGAGGGATGGAATATTTTCTTTAACTTTTGATGATGAAGATTGGGCATAAGTCTTAGTTTCATCAAATCGTGTACATCCATCATTCTCACTTGTCCCAAGCTCCCTATCGTATGTAGCATCAACATTGTTGGTAATTATTACTATTGAGGTACGAGCAAGTGCTTAGCACAATGAAACCAACTAGACTAGTGTTTGACTAGAGGGTTAAAGAGTAAGAAAGAGATAGTTGATGGATGACTTATTCCAAACAACTAACAAAAAACTAGATCTTTAGTAATCACGAACTAGTAAGAAGCTAAGTGGCAATAGCTAGTTACTAACAACTATCGAACAATCAGCTACTTAGTCAAAGATAATTACTAACAAGCTAATTAGTGATAGCTAATTACAAAGAAATAACCAAGAACTAGTTACTTCATAATAGCTACTTAGTAACAAGATAATTAGTAATGGCTAATTCATTATAGCTAATTAATAATAGATAATTAGTAATGGCTAATAAGTAATATCTAATTAGTAATAGCTAATCAGTAATAGCTAATTAGTAATAGCTAATTTGAAATGGCTAATTCATAATATCTAATTCCTAATAGCTAATCAACAATAGCTAATTTGTAATAGCTAATTTGTACTAGCTAATTCTTCATAGTTAATTTTTCATAGCTTATTGGCAATTTGTAATACCTAATTCGTAATAACTATTTCCTCATAGCTAATGTGTAATAGCTAATTCGTCCTAGTTGATTAATAATAGTGTATATCGAAGAGGTGGCTACTCACAATCAAGAGGAAGATTCAAACATAATCAAGGATACAACCAAGGCTACAACAACAATTACAATAACTATCAAGGAGGATAAAAATCATGAAAGGACTACATCAATTACACAATGGATGAAGAGTATTCTCTTGTCATTATGAATATGACTTCAAAACAATGTATGAATGATGAGCAACTCTTCTACATTGACGCAGGATGTTCAAACCATGTAGCACGCAATGTACCTCTTCTCTCTGACCGTGAGGAACCCAAGGGAAAGCACCAAGTGCAAACAGGTGATGACAACAAACATTCAGTGTTCAAGGTAGGAAATGTCAAAACTTCTGATGGGAATAGAAATCTGTTGAGCAGAGTTCTTTATGTATCTACAATCACCAAGAATTTGATGAGTTTTTTTCAGATAGTGGAAAAGGGTTTGCAAGTTAGGTTCAACAAATATGGAGCTTTTGTAGAGGATCCCCAACATGGATTCAAGGGAATTTCTAAGGGAGAAAACTCAGGTAGACTATTTACATTTGAACTTGAGGACACTAGAAACATTGCACTTTACAATTACAAAGACCAAACCTTGTTAGAGCTTGAGATTTGGCATAAAAGGTTACGACATATTGGTGAAAGAGCCTTGAAGCAAATATGTAGAGATCAATGTGTGCTTGGGATACCTAATGTATCCAAGGAACACATGATCTATAAATGTGGTGCATGTCAGTTTGGTAAATCACACAGGTTACACTTCTCAAAGAAAGGCTATATGCTTGAGGATTACTTGGAACTTGTCCACACTGATGTGTGGGGACCAAGGACCCTTCAATTTCTGGTTCAAGGTACTATGTGTCTTTCATTGATGATTTCGGTGGGTGGACTATCTTATATGTTATGAAGCATAAAGATGAAGTGTTCAGTTGCTTTAAGAAGTATCTTGCACTTGTGGAAAACCAAACAGGAAAGAGCCTAAAGAGACTAAGATCAGATGGAGGAGGTGAGTGCTTAAATGATGTTAATGCATTCTTGCAGGATAGTGGAATCAAAAGGGAGATTACAAAAAGAAACACCCCAAAACAAAATGGGGTAGCAAAGAGGAGAAATAGGTTGATTGTTGAAACAGCTAGACCAATGCTTAATGAAAAAGGTTGCCAAATTATTTGTGGGTAGAAAGTGTATCTACTGCCACTTATCTTATTAATAGGTTGCCATCCAAATCTCTTGATGGGATGACCCCATATGAAGCATGGCATGGTAGGAGGCCATCAATTTATCATTATGTGCATGTTCCATCTCAAATCAGCAGTAAGATAGACCCTAAGGCAGAGAAGTGCATCTTCATAGGGTATGATTTAAATCAGAGAGGATACAGAATTTATAATCCATCGAACAAAGGAATTATGGCCAGTAGAGATGTTGTGTTTGCTGAGAATGATTCTTTGTTTGAAAGTGAATGCAGGAAGGTTAAGTTGCAATGTGTCTTGGGGGAGGAATTTCCAAGCCTCACCAAGGATAAGCCAAGCCAAATTGAAGACATCAAATCAGATGATGAGCACATCATTAACTTAGAAGAATTCAAAGCAAGTAAATCAAAGGGAAAAGCAAAAATGAAGAGGTTGGAAGAATTTCCTGAATGATCCAACCAAGCTCTAAGGAGATAATAGAGGTAGAGCAAGAAGCCAATCAGATATGGGTATGACATTTCACTAGTTACTAAGCATGCCATTTATGTTGCAAAGGATTTGCCACTTCAAGAACCTACTTCATATGAATAAGCTAAGACCAAGGCAAAATGGAAGGAAGATTTGGATGAAGAAATACAAGCACTCCAAGAGAATGATACAACAATCCAACTGGATATGACAAATCAGGCGTAGTTAATGTAGCATAGATTAGACTACAAACCAAACTTTGATATAACTTCATATCGTTGAATTCTTCTCCTCCATATCTACTCAATTTGTGATTCACCTCCATTGGAGTAGGTGCCACCTTGCAATCTTCCATTTTAAACTTGATTAACAAGTTCTTCAAATATCTTTCTTGAACATATAGTCCATGTTGAGTATATGAGACGTCCATCCCCAAGAAATATGACAAGTCTCTCAAGTCACTAATCTTGAACTCTTTCTCCATTTGCTTCTTTAGTCTTTGAATTCCCTTCTCATCTATACATGTAAGAATTAGAATATCAACATATATGCATATGTAAATGAACCCATCATCACTTGCTTTGACAAGCAAGCTACTATCAACTTTATATACTTTGAAACCAAGTTCCTTCAAGAACTTCACAAGTCTATAATTCCATGCCCTTGGGGCCTGCTTCAAACCATACAAAGATCTCTTGAGCTTGCATACATATTCTGAATACCTTTTATCTGTGAACCCTTGTGGTTGCTCCATGAAAACATCATCTCAAATATAACCATTTAGAAAAGAATTCTTCACATGTAATTGAAATAATCTCCAACCTTTACATGCATTAATGGCTATGAGTGTCTTGATGGTTGTGATCTTTGCCACAAGACTATAGGTCTCATCATAATCTATAACATATGTCTGAGCATACCCTTTCACAACAAGTCTAGCTTTATATCTAGACACAGTTCCATCTGCATACCTCTTTGTCTTGTAGACCCATTTGCATACAATGATCTTCTGACTATTTGGTTTAGGAACCAAATCCCAAGTCTCATTCTCCATGAATGCATCATACTCTTCCTGCATAGCTTTCTCCCAATTTTCCTTACCTTTTACCTCTTCATATGTAGAAGGGTGTTCACTTGCTTTCACCATGTAAGCATAATCTTTAGTAGTAAAGAAAGAAGTGTCATAGCTATACCTTGTAGGTTGCCATTTGTGTCTTGATGACCTTCTAAGTTCTCCACTTCTTGAAGTTTCTGGTTCATCACATTCAGGATCAAAACTTGGCACTTCTTCTACTTAAAGTTCTACTTCATTGTTCTCTTCTTCATCAAATATCTGAACCTTTGATTTACCTTTCTTTTGATTCAAAACTTCTTCATCACCTGCATGATTATTGATTGTACCTACATGTCAAGTACCTTGCTCATCAAATGTAACATCCTTTGATACAGCAAATCACTTTGTGGATGGACTCCACAACCTATAACCCATCTTCTTATCATGGATTGGCTAGTTGTACTTTCTTCTTCATTTGCTTGTTGCTAGCCTTTGCCATTCTTCTTCTTATCCTTTGAATACATTGCTTGACTTGCACTCTTATCACCATCACCTTTGACATCCTGCTCAAAAGTTAGCTTGTGTCCTAGCAACTGGTTTAAATCAAGACTGAACTCACCTAGTGACAATTCAGTAGACAAAATGAATGGCTTCCATTTCTCATCTCCTCTCAAAACTATGAGGATTCGCCTTACCAATTTATCCTCCTCAATATCTTCATCAACTGCTCCTAATGCATATGCAATGTTTTTCATCCTTATTACATAATTAGAAATGGATGAGAAGCCTTCTTCTTGAATGTAGTAAACTCTACCCATAAAGATGCATTCCTTGACTTTGTAGTGGTTTGGAAATGCTTCTCCAAAGCATTCCATATGTCACTTGCAGTTTCAAGTCATCTTAATTGAGGTAGCAAATATTCATTGCCTCCCATGTAGATAATGCCCCTTGCTTGAACATCTCTCTTCATCCAAGTCTTCAAATATGAGAGTTCATCCCTGGTTGGAACACTACGATCTCTGAATTGTGGTTTTTCTTCTTCACCTCTGATGTAACCTATCAGAAGGGAGAATCGCTAGGACATGCACATAAGCACACATTCACATGCATACAAACATAGTACAATTATATTGCACATGAACACACGTGATTAATGCTAATGGATTCATATCTTCAATTAAGCACATACTTGCACAGTGATACACTTATATGATTGAACAAATATAACAACACATAATTTCTAATATTATATAAAGGTCTAGACGATAGTAAAGGAAATGAATGAATGAAGATCACATTATTCAATCAAGGATAAATAAATACAATATGTCTAGAACTAAAGTACAATTAAAAACTCTTTCAAGGGTATAAATCACCAAGATTCATTTGTTTTATTAATCTTTTTCTTGGTTGAATGTCCTTGTCATTTGATAAATTCAATTAGATTGTATGCTTTATCATGGAGAAAGGAAACCATAATGAACTTGAGATTCCATGTGGCTTTTTGTATCTCATGACTGGGTCAGAATTTGGGAAAACTAATGCTTCCATTGTGTTTGAATCATGCCAATACCATAAGATCGACTACTTAGTTGCTAGATTTTGACATTTGGAGGTCCTATTTGGATTGTTGACATCATGAATGATATCATGAATTCATAAACCCCTTTATAACTGCCCTTGAACACCTATATAAGGAGGGCTTGTCAACAAACATTCTTAGTCTTTACAATACCATCTTTGAGAGCTTAACGAGTCATGATCACTAAGTAATTATTCTCCAAGTTCGAATTCGAGTTCTAGTCATGTTCCTTGTTCTAGTCTTGTCTAGTCTTGTATGCTAGACATCCTATCTTATCCTACTATATTCTCATAGTACCAGATACTTTCTAGTTATTCTTTATATCTAATTCATTTGCCTTAAGGGATTTTTTGTAATCCATATATCTTGCTTCATACCTACACTCTTGGGGTATGAGATTTGTTGTATCATCTCTAGTCAAGTTATCCATACCTATCAATGCCCGATTATAGAGCTTCTTGTATTAGTTACATATTCTTGTATCATTCTCACTGTCTGGGTGATCTGATAATCATAATTATTATTTTTGAATCTTCGCTACTCTCTTCAAAGGGCATAATGTAGTGCCCTCGTGACATTTTGACAAGGCCTACATACATGTAGTAAGCAATGAAACAATATATATGATCTATGCCATACCAGCTCAAGAGTCCAAGAAAGATGATCTAGTAAAGCTACCTAGTCAATACGAAGATTTTCAAGATGTCTTTGAGAAGAAGAATCTGGATATCCTCCCAAAGCTTAGACCTTATGATTATGCCATTGAAATTCAAGAGGGAGCAAATCCGCCCTTTGGACCAATCAATAGACTATATCTAGAGAAGCTTATATATTGCATATCAATAATGATGATAAACTGGCCAAGGGGTTTATCAAACACCCATAGTCTCCTACAAGGGCCCCTATCCTATTTGTAAAGAATAAGGATGGAGCTCTCCAAATGTGAGTAGACTATTCTGAGTTAAATAAAGTCACTTGGTATTCTCCCTTGATAGTAGACATAAAGCTTTGCCTTTAGACTGAGCTATGCATGTCTTCAGAGGCCATGGGCATTTCTTCCTTTGAGTCACTAGATGTGTTAAAGTAGATAGAATGATGGCTCGTTTGGATTGCACCTCCTACAAACGAGATGATGCTTCTTCGACTGCTCAACACTCGTCTCGATCTCAAGTTCATTCACCACCTAGTCGCTAGGTCTTCTCTTGGTTCTATTGTCTCCCGTCCCTTCTCCCTCTTCTAGTTTTTCTCTCACTTTTCACTTAACTCATCATACACAATACCGGTCTTAAGATGATACCATACCAAATTCCGTGCTACATGATACCACTTAACTCATCATACACAATATCGGTCTTGAGATGATAGGTGATACCATATGTGAGTGACACATGATGCCTCACCCAAGCAATACCAATTTCTGGCGATACGTGATACCACTAGAACGATACAATATCGCTCAGCTCGTGATATGCAATAATTCTCTCGATGATTTGATGTCACTCTTGATATTGATACTTGGGTCTCTAACGATATGATAACACTCCTCTAATGATATGAGATCTACCTACAAACAATAAACGATACAAATAGGCTCGCGATACACGATACTACTATGGTACGACACGATACCGAGTGCCTCACAATACACAACACCTCTAGGGCCAATGATATAGGATACCATTCTTTGATGATACGATATCACTTGTGGCTTAGGATACGATACCACTAAATTTGTGATACGTGATACCTCAACTTAGCAATACACGATACCTTGCCGATATCACGGTACCTCAAGGAGGAGATTCATGATATGCGATGTCTGGCAAGTATCGTGTACTAGGGAGTTTCGATATTGCAATGCCAAAACTCAACCTACCATGACACTAAAGCCAAATTAGATCCGAAACTTAAATATTTTTTGCAATGTGTGCCTCACACTCTTCCTTTCTCTCTTGGCCCATTGTGAATGACAAAAACTCACTCGAATCCCTCCAAGCTACACTGCAATACTACTGCCGTGTTGTGTCATGTTTGTGATTGCTGATTTGATTTTCTAAGATTATGGGGGTAAATTGCTCACCTTCAAGAATATTTCTTCCAAGTCTTATGTCCGAAAATCAGCAACTAAAAAATAGATACCCTCTATCATGCATATCAAAGCTGTTGGAATGCCTTGGAAAAGCAAAGTTATTCACAAAGATTGACCTTTTAGGAGCTTATAATCTTTTTAGGATCAGAGAAGGAGATGAATGAAAAAAAAACATTTCTAACAAGGTATGGATATTTTGAGTATGTAGTTATGCCATTCAGTCTCACAAATGCTCTATCTATCTTTTAAAATATTATGAACAATATCTTTTGAGATTATTTTAATTGTTCTGTTGTAATATACCTCAAAAATATTTGAATATTCTCTAAATTTCTAGAGGATCACAAATTTCATGTGAAGACAGTCTTGGAGAAACTAAGAGAAAAAGATTTATATGTGGAATTAGACAAGTGCTCTTTCCAACAGAAAGAAGTGGAGTTTTCAGGATCTATTGTATCACATAAAGGAATCTTTATGAACCCTGTGAAGATCAAGATAATCCTTCATTGGCAACCACCTTCATGTGTTTGAGATGTACAATTTTCTCTAGGGTTTGACAATTTTTATACGATATTCATGAGAGATTAATCCAAGATAGTGACAACTCTTATCAAGCTTACACAAAACCAAAACACCTCCTTGAGCAAAAATGCAGAGAAAGCCTTTCATGCCTACGAAATCATCATTTACCATAGCTCCCATTCTAGTTCACCCTCATTCTACCAAGACTTTTTTCATGGACATAAATGCATTAGACTTTGCTTTGGGAGTGAATCTGACCCAAAATTTGGATGATGGAAGCCTACATCAAGTTGCATATCATTGAAGGAAATTATACCCTCTAGAGATTAATTATAAGATCCATGATATGCGATATTGGATGCCTATGATACCTAGTGTGACCATCTAGAAGGAGAATCTCATAGAGTTACTCTATGCATAGATCATAAGAATTTACAAGACTTTATGACAAACCACATCCTCAATAGAAGGCAATCTCAATGGAGTAACTTTTTGAGAATTCAAACCATGACCTACCGGCTAGGAGTACAATGGGCTAATCACTTTCCGTAAAATCCATGGTTGAGGAGTACTTCCTAATCCTCCCTCTTAGGGTGTGGTTTAACCATCTCTTGCCTATCATTTCTTGAGTCTTACACTCTCTTATACTTGCTGAGATCATTTTCGGCAATGATGAGTCCTTGATTACCCCTTGAATTGACATCCTCACCCTTTTCATAGTCTCTTGAACCTTCTTGTTCTCAAACTAGGTCTCTTGAATCCTAGCTCTCAACCTTGGTGTATTAAACCTTTTCAACACATTTTTTGATAGTCACTTGCCTACAAACTTATCTTTTTCACAACCTTGGCCCTTGTTCTCAACCTCAATATCTTAAAACTCCTTTAGACCCATGATAGTTGTCTTGGATCATCAATCTATTGATTCCATTGCAAAGCTCATATGGAGATCTTTATATCTGTATCCATCCAAAAAGGATGGATCATTCATGATGTATATCTGGGAGGATATCCAGATTCTTCTTCTCAAAGACATCTTGAAAATCTTTGTATTGACTAGGTTGCTTTACTAGATCATCTTTCTTGGACTCTTGAGCTGGTATGGCATAGATCATATATATTGTTAATTTATTTTATTGCTATTTAAAAAGCTTTTGAAATAGCTAAAAAGTGACAGGCTTAAGAGTCATAAATATGCCTAAAAAGTGTTCACATTAACATGCTTTTTCCCATAGACAATTAGTTTTTTTCAAAAGAGAGAGTCTATAGTGGGGATGTCTACTACAATTCTCTAGATTAACAATATATATCTGAATTTGTGTCTCCAACTTATTCCTCCTTTAAGTGGACATTCCCACATCACACTTTAATTCATCTATGGATATCGATTTATTCTTTTTCATCTCAGTGACTGTTGTAGTCGTTTTAGACTCAGTAGCCTTTGATAGCTTGGCTTGACCCAAATCAAGCTTGACCCTATCCAACTTATTCTGTTCACTATCAATTAACATTTCTAAAATACATTAGGTCTTAGTACCCTTCACTTTCCTTATGGCAGCACCTATCGTACCTTGTCGAGCATATAACTCAACATCTTCTTTCTATTCCTGCAAGTTCGCATTCAAAGGCTCTAAAAGTGGTGAAGCATAATTGTTCAAACAACTATAAAAGCTTTGGAACTTTGACTACAATGCACCCATCTTCCTACGTCTTTCAATAGAAGCTTCTGCAGTTATAGCCCATGCCACTTGGTACATAGCTAGACTTTTTGATGTTTGAGCAGTGGTACAATTTTCAAATGCAAAGGCTCTAGCAAATTGTATCGGCAATTCGTAGTTTGTCGATACCTCCTGGTAGACTTTTTGATGTAACACCATCAATGCGTCATAGAACTCTAGCCTAACATATTTAACTTTCATCTTCTCCTTGAGTCGCATTACCTTGAAGACAAACAACCAATACACCAGCGATAGAGAGGCCATAAACAGTGTGGAAATCCTCTTTTTTCTGGCAGAATACGTTGTGGTCTTACACTTTTGGATATGCTGGATCAACAAGGCAAATTGTTTCATAAATGCATGCCCATTACTCCACTCATAGCACCAAAGATTAAGCATAGAGTTTGTATATCTTTGTGGTTCATGGAAAATTGCGTGCTAAAGAAAACCAATAGGCGTTATGCCATTCAGAACCGCTCGTGATAGTTCCAACGCACATGAGTAGTGATTGTACGTCTAGCAAATTGATATTATGAATTTAATTTTTTTCTATTTAAAAAGCTTCTGAAATAGCTAAAAAGTGACGGGCTTAAGAGCCATAAATACTCCTAAAAAGTGTTCACATTAACATGCTTTTACCCATAGACAATTAGTTTGTTTCAATAGAGAGAGTCTAGAGTGGGGATGTCTACTATAATGTACTAGGTGGTCTTTTGGAATGGATAGGCCACTTCCAATACAGGATGTCTATCAAAGAAGATTGGTATCAAGCAAAACTTTAGTCTATCAGATGGGTTGGTGTATCATGCTCGATGGGGGTCTATGGCCATAGACGATCCATATCACGTGTCTCAATTTGTCACAATACATGGGTGTCTATCGTGATGGATGGTTCTGCCATGATAGAGAATTTGTTTGTCATGATGTATTGTGCCTATCGATGTTATTTTATCATGATAGATGGGCATCTAATCCACCTCATTAAGCATTTTAATTCCTTAAAATTAGAAATCCACCTATGCAAAGTTCAATTTCTCCCCTAATGGGACAAACCAAAGTGGTCGGCACAAACTTTGAAAAAATTGAGACAAAGTTATTGCACAATTGTACCTAGAATGGTGCTAAGGCATGCAATAGAATGCTAAAAACATGCAATAACCAACACAAAGAAATCTGATGGCTTTCTCCTTCGTAGTCAAGCAAAGGAAGGAACTCAAAGGCGAAAGGGTAGAAATGGAAAATATTGAATTTTAATGATGAACAAAATGAAAGGCAGCCATGGTGATGGAAGGTGGAGAAGATG
The DNA here is from genome assembly GCA_020310875.1 of Ceratopteris richardii. Lineage (NCBI taxonomy): Eukaryota > Viridiplantae > Streptophyta > Polypodiopsida > Polypodiales > Pteridaceae > Ceratopteris > Ceratopteris richardii. The sequence goes on along the minus strand of CM035406.1, from coordinate 231,525,955 downwards.
GTCATGCAAAAATGTATAAGAATTTTTGCACAATTTAGAAAAACCTACCAAAGTTATTTTCCAACATCAATCTTCCAACACTATTACCATCACATGTTTGTCCTCAATTTTTATCCCTTGCAATGACACTAAATTTGGTGTCTCTCGTAAATGATGAGTTCTAGGTCAAGGAGATCCACCTCTTGACTTGCCAATCGATGGTGAGGATGATATGACAATAATGAACAAGTGATGTGTGTGAAAGTCAAGGTGTAAAATACAATGGATGCACACACACATACACACATGCACACAAGGTAGAGACAAAGAAAGATACAATGAAAGGAAGAGATGTTCTATTAGGCTAGCTCTCAATGAATACGAAATCTTGGAATGTCCAAAAGTCCAACATCAAAGTCTGATCAAAGTTTTTGCCAACCACTTTGGTTTGTAATCACAGTCCTTGTGGATAGAAGATTGCTTTAAATATTGCTTAATAATCAAAGAGAGAGATCGGCTATGAGAGAGAGGGGTTTCTTTCTTGTAATTACTCCATAAGCAATGTCTACTCTTGTTAGGGTAGCATAGTTCAGGCTAGCTAAAAGCTTTTGATAGCCTGTAACATCCTCAAGAAGTTGTCCTTTATGAGAACTAAGCTTATTGTTGAGTTTCATGGGAGTACCTACAATTTTGGTATTTTCCAACTTGAACTTTACCAACATATCATGTATATACTTTCTCTGAGTAATAAATATACCAGAATCTCTGTACACAAGATCTTAGCCAAGAAAGTATGTTAACAAATCAAGACCACTAATTTTAAATTCTTCCATCAGGAAAACCTTACCGTGTTTGATGCTATTGGCATCATTCCTTGTAATGATAATCTCATCCACATACACACATAAGTAGATAGCTTTTGAGTTGTTCTTCTTGCTAAATAAAGAAGATTCTTCCTTGCTAGCTGCCACAAAACTTTGATCTTGTAAATAAGTAACAAGCCTATGGTCCAAGCTCAAGGAGCTTTCTTTAGGCCATAGAGTGCCTTCCTTAGTTTGCATACAAAACATTATTTATCTTTATCTTTAAATCCTTGTGGTTATGCAATATACACTTCTTTTGATATCCATCCATTTAAGAGTGCATTGTTGACATCTAACTTATATAGATTCCAGTTCTTAGAGGCAACAATTCTTACCAAAACCCTAATTATTAGCATCTTTGCCATAGGTGAAAAGGTTTCTTCATAGTCCACTCCATGGGTTTGAGCAAATGCCTTTGCGATTAGTCTTGCTTCGTACCTATTTATAGAACCATCTGAGTTCTTTTTTATTTTATATATCCACTTGGATCCTTTTACCTTC
>CM035406.1:231514612-231519612 GCA_020310875.1 Ceratopteris richardii | reverse complement strand
TTCCCCTCTTCGTGGTTCTGAAAGCCCAAATTGCACCAATTAGTGCTAGTGGCCAAGAGCTTTGATGATCAAAAGATAATCTGCGAAGTAGTCCAATCAAAATCTTATTGGAACTCTCTGCTTGGCCATTTGCCCTTGGGTAATAGGCACAACATTTTTTATGGAAGATTTTGTACCTGTCAAATATAAACTGGAGCAATTGATTCACAAAATGTGTGCCCCTATCACTAGTAATTTCCAGTGGGCAACCAAATCTTGAGAAAATACGTTTATACACAAATTTAGCTACTGTTAAAGCCGTGCAGTCCACAGTAGCTTTAGCCTCTATCCATTTAGTGGCATAGCACGTGGCCATCAAAATATACTTTTTTCCTCCAGGTTGACCAGTTGGACTAATTGGTCCTATGAAATCAAGACCCCATCGTTCAAATGGAAGCCATCCGGTAGATATGACTAATGGTTGGAAATTTAATCTGGTTGGCGTGGGAGCACATCTTTGGCAGACGTGGCATTCTTTAGAAAACTTGATTGCATCCTTGAAAATATGAGGCCACCATAAACCTTTATGGATGATTCTATGAGCCAATTCTTCCCCCTTTGATGTCCTTCACTGTGTGCAGCCTCTAACAAAAGATTTACCTCTTCTAGATAGACACACCTTCTCAATATATCATCTTGACAATATTTATATAAATTTCCATTTATGATAGAATATGCTTTGGTTTTCAAAAGCAATCTTCTTTTTTCTACAGGTGTCAAGTGCTCTGGGATCTTTCCAGTAGTGAGAATATGAAGAATTTCATCATACCATCCAGTCTGAATTGCTACAAGAAAAAGATTGCTATCCACCAGTTCATCATTAATACCTGTTGCCTTCTCACTCATTGCAGTTCTGGACACTTGATCTGCCATGTAGTGCTCTTTACCTGGCTTAACAATGAATATCAAAATTAAATTCTTGAAATAGGAGTAACCATCTCCAAATTCTTCCAGCTACTCTAGGTTTGTTTATCAAATACTTCAAGGGCTGATGATCAGAAATAACAATGAAATGTAAACCAAGGAGATAATGTCGGAACTTCTCAAGAGCAAATACGATAGCCAAACCTTCTCTTTCCGTTGTACTGTAATTTCTTTCAGCTTGGTTGAGTAGTCTGCTTGCATAAGAGATAGGCCTATCCACTTTGTGAGATGATGGTTGAGCTACAACTGCACCAACAGCATGGAGACTAGCATCTGTATGCACATGAAATTCCAATGACCAATTGGGAACACTTAAAAGTGGAGCAGTACATAGCCTCAACTTTAGTTCACAAAATGCTTTGTCGGCTTCAGCACTCCATGAGAAAGGGATCTTTTTACTGGTAAGCCTTGACAAGGGCTTAGCAATTTCCGAATACATCCTAATGAATCTTCTGTGATACCCTGCATGGCCCAAGAAACTTTGTACTTCCTTTGGGCTTTGTGGAATTGGCATGGAAAGAATAGCTGTAACCTTTGCAGGGTCAACACTTATGCCTTCAGCAGATACTATGTGACCAAGAAGAGTACCCTTAGTGACCAAAAAGTGACATTTATCAGGATTCAATTTCAAACCTGTTTTGAGACATTGCTCAAAAATGTCTTTTAGATTTTCCAAATGATCATGGAAATCTTGAACTGCCGCCCTTCTATCTGTACTTGAGAATACTGAAAAGTCATCCATAAATATGCGGAGAAAGGTTGTTAACCATTTGCCCAATATCAGATACATCGTTCTATTAAATGAAGCTGGCGCATTCTTCAAACCAAAAGCCATACGAGTATAGACATAAGTGCCCCAGGGAGTAACAAAGGTTGTTTTGTCCCTATCATCAGGATGAATTACTATCTGGTTGTAGCCACTAAAACCATCCAAGAAACTATACAAAGTGTGACCAGCTACTTCCTCAAGCACTTGCTCTGTGAAGGGCTCAGGAAATCCATCTTGAATAGTCACTTTATTCAAGGCACGAAAATCAACACATACCCTTATTTTTCCACTATTTTTCTTGGGTACAATAACCATAGAAGAAAGCCACCTGGAATGTTCTACTGGCACAATTATACCTGCTTCTTCTAGTTTTGTAATCTCTGTTTTTACCGCCTCTGCATACTTCGGATTGAGTCAATATGGCCTACTTCTTACAGGCGCAGCTCCCTCAACCAAGGGTATCTGATGTAATCCAAGCTCTTCTGGTATTCCTGTTAGATCTTTGTAGGACCATGCAAAGACACTTTTGTAAGTAAAGAGCAAAGAAGTTACCTTCTGTAGTAAATTAGGATAATGCCACAACCAGGATGCCAAGTGAACTATTTGAGGGTTCTCTTCATCCCCTAAATTTACTTCTTGAACCAATGTTTCAGAATTGGTCGTGCTTGAGAAATCATCTCCACTATATGCACGAGTGGATTTTAATTTATATTCTGCAACATGTTCTTTCATCCAACCTTGAGGTATATCTGCAAAAGGGAGATCTTCTCTGCTCTTAGGTTCATAATCTTCCCTCTCTGATACTTTTATATTGGTAGCCTCTTCAAGGATTGTATTTTCCTTCAGTTGCTCATTCTCCAACACCTTGTGGTCTTCATTGCCCTTTTCTGTAATTTCCTTATCTGCAACTTCTTCCTCAATTTCATTGATCTCCACTGTGCAACACTCTGCACTTCCCATCATCCAATTGAACAATGTATCATCTTCTTGGGGTAGAGTGGGCATTACCTGAGTATCCACAGTATATCCAATAGTTTTTCCTGAGTCGAATCCTTCTTCCAAATGTAGTTGCAGTTGGCTATTGGTATTTGTTGAAATCCATAGTTTATTTTTTCCCCAATCTTGCAAAGCTTTTGCTTGTCTCAGCCAAGGTCTCCCCAGGAGTAGAGGGTAAGAAGTCTCCTGTGGAAGTGCAATAACAACAAAATCTAGAACAAAATGGCAGCCCTATACTACCATCAGTACCTTCTCAATAATGCCCAGTGGCGCAACCCGATGTTGATCTGCCAATGTAACAGTGAATGGTGCCAACTTGGTGGGGTTCAATTTCAGCTTCTTCATTGTAAAATCTGGCATTAAATTGATACCAGAGCCTCCATCTATGATCACACCTGTGAGAGCTTCATCCTTTATACAAACAGATAATCTTGAGCTTTGGTAGTCTGCTAAGGGTGCAGGGGGAAAATCAACCATGAAACCATCTATACTAGGTGATTGGACCAAGTGAGCAGAGTGTATAATCTTCAGTAAGTCACTTCTTATTTTTGAATCCATCCTTATAAGTTCATATAGACTAACCTTATGATGAATACCTTTCAAGATCTGTTCAATGTTTACCTCCTGAGTGTTTTCTTGCAGACTTGTTGGTTGGCCCTTTAGAGAAGTAGTCATCTTATTATAAGCTCCTTCAATTTCTGCTTGGTCCTTCCATCTAGACTCCTTTTCTTCCTCTTTATCCTGAAATCCTTGTTGTTCCTCTCTCTGGGTTGCAGTTGCTTGCCTAGCTCTAGTCATCATGGGCATTGCAGAGGATGAAACAACATAAGTCTGAGTGGTTTTTCCTTCTTCATGTGGAGAGACTGCAATCATGTGAATTGGAGCAGGACGACCTCTTGGGCAATCTTTGGTATAATGATCCTTGGCCTCTGGACAATGTTGACAAGGAGGTGCATCTTCTTGGAGGGAACACCTATTTTGCATGTGGCCATATTCACCACAACGATAGCACATCAAGGGTCTATTATATCTAGGCTTTGTAGGCCTATTCTCCTCTCTATTAGATGTATTTGAAGTACTAGCATAATATGAATCCAAATTTTGAGGGTTACCTTTCTGCTGTGTACCCTTGAGGTAGTAGCAATCTCTGGCTTCATGACCATCCTTTCCACAAAATTGACAGCTTACCTTAATAGGGCAATTAGCATTGGAATGTCCATTGTTATTACAGATTGTACACCAAATTTGTCTCCATATTTCTTGAGTGGTCTTCAAGTCTTCTAACTCTCGGCGAAGTTGAGCTACTTCATCATCAGTGCGACGCAGTGGTGGCAAGACCTTCTCTTCTTATTGATTTTGTTGCATCTTCAATGCTTCCAGTTCCCTCCTTAGTTGCTCAATAGGATCCAGATCTGCAGCATACTTTTGTTGTGTATCCCCTTCAAAATGTTGCCTTGCTTCTTCAATGCGTGATGCCGCTGCAACAAAATCATTGAGGGTCGCATCCAATCTAAGAGATTCACGAAGCTTCTGCTGAGATGACCTAGGCAGAGCCTTTTCGATCCACTTTTTAACCAAAAAGTCACCTGGAGCATGTGGCAGACGTGCAACAAGTGCTTTTGTTCTAGTGTGAAGTTCATGAAAGGATTCACCTGGTCTTAGCTTCAAATTCTCTAGCTGATCTAGAGCTCTTTTCGAGGAATCACTTGGTCGGAATGTATGTGAGAACGCCGCCTTCAAAGCCTCCCACGTAGTGAAATGGCCATCTGCATATTGACTATACCATTTATCTGCAAGACCCTCCAATGTGGATGGAAAGAGTGCCAACATTGCATCCTCTCTATTTTGCAAACCTCGTCCACGGCATAAAGAGATGAATCTTCTCACATGATCATCAGCATCCTCATAGGCTTGTCCCTTGAAGGTAGGGAATTTGATATTTAATCTGGAGAGTAAATGAGAGAGATCCTCCATTTGTACTGGTGTTTCTTCGGATGTATCTAAGGAGAAGTCTAGAGTTCTCCTATACCCTTCTTTCGACAATGGTGTCGCACCCAAATCAATTGATAAATTTAGGGAGGGCAGAGGGGAGTTAGACTCACTAGTCGTGGTTATGGCTAACTTGTTAAGGCTCCTCCGAACACGAAGAGACTCCTTATCTTCCCGTGTATGGGTCATGTACCTACTTGCAAATGTAATAGGGCAAAAATACCTCTCACAGAAATGCAAAGGTCCCACCGGGCATGCCAAACTGTAGAGGAGGTACTGGGGT
>CM035406.1:231244612-231509612 GCA_020310875.1 Ceratopteris richardii | reverse complement strand
ACATCTTGCAATTGTCCAAAGAGGGTCTCCTGCCATTCCATGCGTCGTAGGGTGTCATTCCATCCAAGGATTTGGATGGGACTTATTAACCAAATAAGTGTCTATGGAAACAACCTCTACCTATAGGTAATTAGGTAGCTTCTTCTCATTCAACATTGACTTATCACCTTCAACTATTAATATGTTCCTTCTTTCTATTACTCCACTCAATTTAGGAGTATATCTTGTTGTTACTTTCCCCTTATGCCTCTATACTTTTAAAATGAGTCAAATTCATGTGAAAAATACTCACCACCTCTATCAGATGTGATCCTCTTCAAGCTTCTACCTGTTTGGTTCTCAGCTAGTGCGAAATACTTTTTGAAGCATGTAAATGCTTCATCCTTATGCTTCATTAAATAAAGGATTGTCCATCTACTATAGTCATTTATAAATGGAACATAGTAGCTTGAGCCTGAGAAGGATTGATCTTTGCTAGGGCCCCACACATCAGTGTGTACAAGCTCCAAGTACTCATCCTTCATGTACCCCTTTCTCTTGAATGGTTGCATATGAGCTTTACCAAATTGACATGCTCCACATTTGTATATAATGTATTTCTTGGTCACATTGGGAATGCCAAGCACACTCTAATTCCTACATATTTTCTTTAGTGTTATTTCTCCTATGTGCCCTAGCCTTCTGTGGCATATCTCTAGCTCAATTAGGGTTTGATCTTTATAATTGAATAGTGCTATGTTCCCGGTGTCTTCAATCTCAAATGCAAATAATCTACCAGATTTCGCACCTTTTGCGATCCTTTTGAGGCATTGCTGAGGGTCTTCCACATATGCTCCATGCTTAATGTATCTGACTTGCAACCCTTTCCCAACAATTTGGCCAACATTAATTAGGTTTTTGGTTATAGGTTGCACATACAAAACTTTACTCAAGAGGTTCATGTTACCATGAGATGTCTTGATATTTTCAATTTTCGTGACTAAGATTTTAGTGTCATCACCTCTTTGTACTTCATGCTTCCCTTGGGATCGTCAAGACCATATAATAAAGCTACATTTCAAGCCACATGATTGGAACAACCTGAATCAATATAGAAAAGATCCTCATCATCTTCACCTTACTTGGATGTCATATTCATGATGAGTAGAGAATCTTCTTGGTCTTCAGTATATATGTTATGATCTCTTGTTCCTCTAAGACCTCCTTGATACTTGTTGCTATTGTAGCCTTGATTGTAGTAATGATTATAGTTGCTTCCTCCATTGTTGTACTTGCCTTAGGATTTCCCATAGCTACCTCTATGGAAGCCTGTTCCCTTTTGATTCCTTGCGTTCTTGAAGAATTCTTCTATGGTGTGGTTGGTAAGACCACAAATTTAGCAGGGTGGATTGTTGTAGGACCTCCCCCTGCCTTGCTTTCCTCCTCTACCCCTTCCTCTAGCACATCTTTCTCTTCATGTGAAGTTAAATTGAGAGGTACTGGCCTCATCTTCATTGTTCTTGAGTTTGCCTTTATCTTTTCTTTTATTCTTATCTGTATAAAAGGCAGAAGATTGATAAGCTCTAGAATTGTCACCATTCTTGTTGAGCTTTGTCTCAAGGGTGAAGGGTTGCCCGATTAAGGTGTTGAGGTTAGGTACTTGCATATCCATGTAGAGGTCCATTGCTGTGGTGAATGACTCCCACTTATCATCAGCTTTGATGCCATTAATGATCTGCCTTACTATATGTTCTTTTCCTATCTCTTATCCAATGCTTGCAAGCTGTTCAGCCACATCTTTCATCTTGGTTACATAATCAACCACTTCTTGTTTCGGTTGCTTCTTTAGATTTGTAAACTCCATCCAAAGGTGATTCCTTCTAGGTCTTGTATTTGATGAGAACTATGATGAGAGTACTTCCCAAGTCTCTTGGGAGGTGTTGCAATTCCTAATGTGAGGCAATAAGAAATCACATATTGAGTTTAGCAAATAATACCTAGCAAGAACATCCTTTGCACACCATGCAGTCAACCTTTCTTGTTCTTCCCCTGCGGGTTGATGCTTGCTCCTTAATGTTGTCATCTGTTCATCTCCTTAGATGTATCCATATAGACTTCTCCCTTTGAAGGTAGGCTTGCATCGTTAGTGACCATGCTGAGCATTTGTTTCTGTCTAATTTGTCAATGAAGGATGGAAATCCATCTCCCAGGTTGCTTGTTGTTGCATTGATACCAATATTGGAGGAGATGGTGGATAGTCTTTAAAGATGGTGGTGTTGCGTAAACCTGCTTTACACCTACCAACAATGATTGTTTCAGGGTATAGTCGGACTCTTTAGCTAGCTAATGATCGTAAATAATCACATATGTTGCTTGGAATATGATCCACTAATCAATGGATCAAAAAGGATAGGTAGGAATTGATTCAAGAACAAAAAACTTGGTGTTCTTGTCTTACACCTATTCAATGTTGTTGTTGTGACCTTTTTGAGCATAGGACCAATTAGATTAATTCCTTTTGGGAATATCTAATTAGCTTACATAGCTACCAATAATGAGTTATTTCATAAAAAATGATAGACTACACAATGAGAATGATGTTTACCAATTCACAAAACCTTCTTGACATTTTTGGGGTGGATCATGCAACAGACTAGAGAGTAAAGATGTGTTAATATCTTATGATCTATATAGGCAATGATGATGAGACTTTGTAGTCATATACTAGACGGTATGCTAAATCTAGCATGCTTTAAATCATGAAAAAGATCAATCATACACCAAGAACAAGCTCTTAGAAGGTCACTGTTTTGATGTAGTCATAGCAGAGAATTGAAATGAGAATGGAATGATAATATATGTATTAAACCCTATACAAATGCAATCTCATTGGGAATCATGTATTGCACAATGTGTGAAAGGTGAATGATCTATGAGATAGCTGTCAATTCACAATAGATCTCCTTCACAATGATCTCATGGATTCCACATATCCCGCGGGTCCTTTGATCCTGAAGTTATAGTTGTGTTTGGAGCCAATGCTTGAATTCAAACTCAAAAGTTCTACCTAAAATTGAATCCTAAATAATCAACTACCAAATGAATCGTGATTTTAAGCTTCCCAACTCCACGTGATTGTAGAACATGTTTACAAAGGTAAATGTGAAGGACGTTTACAAGAGGTTGATCGTATAGAGTCTCATATGGGTTATGTGACTAAACCAAGTATGTGGACTTGGTCTCTATTGCACCAACAACTCTTACCATCACATGTTTGTCCTCAAGCTTCATCCCTGGCAAAGACACCAAATTCAGCATCACTAGATAAGAATGAGTTCCTCATCAAAGAGCTTCACCTCTTCACTTGTCAAAATCAAAAAAGAGAGATCTGCTGAGAGAGAGAGCTTTCTTTTTTCCTTACTATTGTTTTATCTCCAGTGGCCAGAACCGCTGAATCATAACTCTTCTATGAAGGGTATTGTCCGAGTATTTAGACCGAAGGGTATTCTCTGAGTGGATCTAATAGTGCGAGCATACGGCAACATATATTTGGGATTTGAGTACGCTCTTCATATTCCTTGAATTAAGAGCTCAGTTTCTGTAAAGTAATGGAATACATTCGTCATTATCCTAATCCAACTGTTAGTGACATACACAGTCCATGCACTACTTTTCTTCTTCTTGCTTCTCTCTTTAGTTTTTATTCATATGTACACGTTTCCCAAGAAATCGACTTAGGCGATTCGCAACACTTTCAGGATTGTCGTTCGTAAGTCCAGTCTTATCAACTCGCATGCACATGCAGTCGTATAGTGTTAATTCAGACCATTAGAATGAAGGTCGGTACCAAAACACCCAAAAGATTTTCTTCGTTCAATGCATCTACTGTACCTTGCGGAAGTATAATATTATAATTCAGACCATTAGAATGAAGGTTGGTACCAAGACACCCAAAAGATTTTCTTCGTTTAACGCACCTACTTTACCTTGCGGAAGTATAATATTTTCTTATGTCAGACTAGGATTATGCAGAGAGAGACCTTGATATCATTCCACAGTTCGTAGAGAAGGTTTTTATATGAACTTCTAAATGCTGTTATTTTTGGATGGTGGTCCCCGTCAATGAAGATCGACACTAGATGGCCATACCTATCCCTAATAATTGAAACTGCGTAAACGGAATTCTAAACGATCCTAACATCCTCCGGTGCGATTACCTTCTCCTTGCCAAGGACACTTACACCTGGGTTTGGATAAGGTCCATGTGAGAGAGAGAGAGAGAGCAAATTCTTCATGTATCACGCATTCGAATGCATGAAGAAAATGAAATTCTCATGACTTTTTTATTGACTTCTGCATTCTACTCGCATATCTTCTGCTTCCAAAACTTTCTCGAATTCTCTGTGATCCTTTGCGCGGACATAGAATGATGTTCTAAGCCACAGTCAGCATAGAATGAAAATCTATTCTCTAATTTCCAAAATGTTGATTTCACAAGGAGGCACATGACGAAGTAGGCTGGCGCTTGATATGGCCTTCCCAGACAAGCATTGCAAAAAAGAATTATAACATAAACAAACTTATAACAGTAAACATGTGCCGAAAAACATAACCTATCTTCTTATCATCATATCCAATAAACACATACTTTTGAGCTTTAGGTTCCAATTTATGCCTCAACTGAGATGGCAAATATGCATAAGCCAAACATCCAAACACTTTTCAATGATCTAAGGTAGTTCTCTTAATCCACCAAGCCTCGTATGGTTTCATACCCTGCAAAGCTATACATGGTAATCTGTTGACCAAGTATGTAGCTCTATTTACACCCTCACTAGTTTTTTGAGGAGAGTACCTGCAAGTAACTTCCCTATTGTACCTGCATTCCATCAGTAATCAATGAACTCATTAGAGAAATACTCTCCCCCTCCATCTGACCTTAGTCTCTTCAACTTTTGACCTGTGATTCTTTCTGCATACACATGATAATGTTTAAATGTATTGAATACCTCTGATTTAACTTTGATCACATATATAGTGATCCACCTTGTAGCATCATCACCATAAATCACATAATATCTTCAACCATTTATACTCAAATCCTTTGATGGTTCCCAAACATCTGTGTGTACCAGCTCAAGCTTCTGTGAATACATGAAACCATGTTTAGAATATGATTGCTTATGAGCCTTACCTAATTGACATGCCTCACATCTGTATGTCATATGTTGACCTGCAACATTAGGCTATCCAAGCACTGAACCATTGTTAGCCATATCCTTAATACCTCTTTCATTGAAATGTCCAAGTCTTTTATGCCAAAGATCTAACTCAAAGATCTTATGTCCTCCATAAGTGAACAAGGCATGACCAACATTACCTTGAATCTTCAATCTGAAGAGTCTTCCTTCTTTCTTTCTTGAAACAATTTATTTTTACCCATTGCTAGGGTCTTCCACAAAAATTCAAATCATTAGTAAACCTTACTTCATAACCTTTTCAACAATTTGCCCTACACTTATCAGATTCTTTGGAAATGTAGGAACATACAAGACCTTACTCAGAAGAATACTTCCATCCTTGGCCTTCACTGATCCAATTGAATTCACATTGTGCTTTGTACTATCACCGGTTTGAACTACATGATTAGTTACCTTATTCTCCAAATCAGTCATCAAGGCTATATTACCACTCAAGTGATTGCTACATCCTGAGTCAATGTAGAAGACTCTTTGGTCTTCACTTTGTTTTTCACAAGTTGCATTCATAATCAAAGTTGATACCTCCTTCTGATCTGAGGCATAATTGTAGTAGGTATTGTTGTAAGATTGACTTTGGAAACTTCTACCTGCATTTCTTCCAAAGTAACCTCTACTACCTCTACCTCCGAAATTACCGCTTTGGTTTCTACCACCTCTTCCTCTTGAGTTAAAGTTCTAATTAAATCCAATATTATTATGATTATCATGCCAACAATCATGCGCTAAGTGATTTTTTTACCACATCGGGTATTGCTAAGTTTAGGTATCACCTATCAAAAATTTAGTGGTATCGTATCATAAGCTACAAGTGATATCGTATCATCAAAGAATGGTATCCTATATCATTGGCCCTAGAGGTATTGTGTATTGTGAGGCACTCGGTATATTGTCCTACCATAGTAGTATCGTGTATTGCAAGCCTATTTGTATCATTTATTGTTTGTAGGTAGATATCATATCATTAGAGGAGTGTTATCATATCGCTAGACACCTATGTATCATATCAGGATTGACATCAAATCATCTATAGAAGTATTGCATATCACGAGCCGAGCGATGTTGTATCGTTCTAGTGGTATCACGTATCGCCAAAAATTGGTATTGCTTGGGTGAGGCATCATGTGTCACTCACATATGGTATCACCTATCATCTCAAGATCGATATTGTGTATGATGAGTTAAGTGGTATCATGTAGCAAGGAATTCGGTATGGTATCATCTTAAGACCGGTATTGTGTATGATGAGTTAAGTGAAAAGTGAGAGAAAAACTAGAAGAGGGAGAAGGGACGGGAGACAATAGAACCAAGAGAAGACCTAGCGACTAGGTGGTGAATGAACTTGAGATCGAGATGAGTGTTGAGCAGTTGAAGAAGCATCATCTCCTCTGTAGTAGGTGCATTCCAAACGAGCCTATAGTGGGGATGTCTACTACAATTCTCTAGATTAACAATATATATCTGAATTTGTGTCTCCAACTTATTCCTCCTTTAAGTGGACATTCCCACATCACACTTTAATTCATCTATGGATACCGATTTATTCTTTTTCATCTCAATGACTGTTGTAGTCACTTTAGACTCAGTAGCCTTTGATAGCTTGGCTTGACCCAAATCAAGCTTGACCCTATCCAACTTATTCTGTTCACTATCAATTAACATTTCTAAAGTACATTAAGTCTTAGTACCCTTCACTTTCCTTATGGCAGCACCTATCGTACCTTGTCCAGCATATAACTTAACATCTTCTTTCTATTCCTGCAAGTTCGCATTCAAAGGCTCTAAAAGTGGTGAAGCATAATTGTTCAAACAACTATAAAAGCTTTGGAACTTTGACTACAATGCACCCATCTTCCTGCGTCTTTCAATGGAAGCTTCTGCAGCTATAGCCCATGCCACTTGGTACATAGCTAGACTTTTTGATGTTTGAGGAGTGGTATAATTTTCAAATGCAAAGGCTCTAGCAAATTGTATCGGCAATTCGTAGTTTGTCGGTACCTCTTAGTAGACTTTTTGATGTAACACCATCAATGCGTCATAGAACTCTAGCCTAACATATTTAACTTTCATCTTCTCCTTGAGTCGCATTACCTTGAAGACAAACAACCAATATACCAGCGATAGAGAGGCCATAAACGGTGTGGAAATCCTCTTTTTTCTGGCAGAATGCGTTGTGGTCTTACACTTTTGGATATGCTGGATCAACAAGGCAAATTGTTTCATAAATGCATGCCCATTACTCCACTCATAGCACCAAAGATTAAGCATAGAGTCTGTATATCTTTGTGGTTCATGGAAAATTGCGTGCTAAAGAAAACCAATAGGCGTTATGCCATTGAGAACCGCTCGTGATAGTTCCAACGCACATGAGTAGTGATCGTACGTCTAGCAAATTGATATTATGAATTTAATTTTTTGCTATTTAAAAAGCTTGTGAAATAGCTAAAAAGTGACGGGCTTAAGAGCCATAAATACTCCTAAAAAGTGTTCACATTAACATGCTTTTACCCATAGACAATTAGTTTGTTTCAATAGAGAGAGTCTATAGTGGGGATGTCTACTATAATGTACTAGGTGGTCTTTTGGAATGGATAGGCCACTTCCAATAGAGGATGTCTATCAAAGAAGATTGGTATCAAGCAAAACTTTGGTCTATCAGATGGGTTGGTGTATCATGCTCGATGGGGGTCTATGGCCATAGACGATCCATATCACGTGTCTCAATTTGTCACAATACATGGGTGTCTATCATGATGGATGGTTATTCCATGATAGAGAATTTGTTTGTCATGATGTATTGTGCCTATCGATGTTATTTTATCATGATAGATGGGCATCTAATCCACCTCATTAAGCATTTTAATTCCTTAAAACTAGAAATCCACCTATGCAAGGTTCAATTTTTCCCCTAATGGGACAAACCAAAGTGGTCGGCATAAACTTTGAAAAAATTGAGACAAAGTTATTGCACAATTGTACCTAGAATGGTGCTAAAGCATGCAATAGAATGCTAAAAACATGCAATAACCAACACAAAGAAATCTGATGGCTTTCTCCTTCGTAGTCAAGGAAAGGAAGGAACTCAAAGGCGAAAGGGTAGAAATGGAAAATATTGAATTTTAATGATGAACAAAATGAAAGGCAGCCATGGTGATGGAAGGTGGAGAAGATGGTGATGCAAAAATGTATAAGAATTTTTGCACAATTTAGAAAAACCTACCAAAGTTATTTTCCAACATCAATCTTCCAACACTATTACCATCACATGTTTGTCCTCAATTTTGATCCCTTGCAATGACACCAAATTTGGTGTCTCTCGTAAATGATGAGTTCTAGGTCAAGGAGATCCACCTCTTGACTTGCCAATCGATGGTGAGGATGATATGACAATAATGAACAAGTGATGTCTGTGAAGGTCAAGGTGTAAAGTACAATGGATGCACACACACATACACACATGCACACAAGGTAGAGACAAAGAAAGATACAATGAAAGGAAGAGATGTTCTATTAGGCTAGCTCTCAATGAATACGAAATCTTGGAATGTCCAAAAGTCCAACCTCAAAGTCTGATCAAAGTTTGTGCCAACCACTTTGGTTTGTAATCACAGTCCTTGCGGAGAAGATTGCTTTAAATATTGCTTAAGAATCAAAGAGAGAGATTGGCTATGAGAGAGAGGGGTTTCTTTCTTTTAATTACTCCATAAGCCATGTCTACTCTTGTTAGGCTAGCATAGTTGAGGCTAGCTGAAAGCTTTTGATAGCCTGTAACATCCTCAAGAAGTTGTCCTTCATGAGAACTAAGCTTATTGTTGAGTTTCATGGGAGTACCTACAATTTTGGTATTTTCCAACTTGAACTTTACCAACATATCATGTATATACTTTCTCTGAGTAATAAATATACCAGAATCTTTGTACACAAGATCTTGGCCAAGAAAGTATGTTAACAAATCAAGACCACTAATTTTAAATTCTTCCATCAGGAAAACCTTACCGTGTTTGATGCTATTGGCATCATTCCTTGTAATGATAATCTCATCCACATACACACATAAGTAGATAGCTTTTGAGTTGTTCTTCTTGCTAAAAAAAGAAGAGTCTTCCTTGCTAGCTACCACAAAACTTTGATCTTGTAAATAAGTAACAAGCCTATGGTCCAAGCTCAAGGAGCTTTCTTTAGGCCATAGAGTGCCTTCCTTAGTTTGCATACAAAACATTATTTATCTTTATCTTTAAATCCTTGTGGTTATGCAATATACACTTCTTTTGATATCCAGCCATTTAAGAGGTCATTAATGACATCTAACTAATATAGATTCCAGTTCTTAGAGGCAACAATTCTTACCAAAACCCTAATTATTAGCATCTTTGCCATAGGTGAAAAGGTTTCTTCATAGTCCACTCCATGGGTTTAAGCAAACGCCTTTGCGATTAGTTTTGCTTTGTACCTATTTATAGAACCATCTGAGTTCTTTTTTATTTTATATATCCACTTGGATCCTTTTACCTTCATGCTTGGCTTCTTGGGAACTAAGTCCCAAGTATGGTTTTCCTAAAGTGCTTCTACTTCTTCCTACATGGCTTCTCTCCATTCTCTCCTCTTACTAACTTCTTCAAATGAAGAAGGTTCTTTTCTCATAGAGTCTTTAGTGATATACACAGCATGCTTGGTGACTAAGGATGTATCATAGCCCTACCTCATGGGCCGTTTAATCTCCCTTTGAGATTTCTTGAGTGCTTCACTGGAGTAATCTAGTATGTCTTCTAATTGCTTGAATTTGGTCTTGCCTCTTGACTTCCAAGCCATGAAGGCAATCTGCTCTTCATCCTTTGAATTGATATCTTATGGTAATTTATGATCTTCTGGAGTGAGAGTTGGAAAGTCATTTTCCAAATCATAAGGTAACCTGATCTTCCTGCAATCATCCTCAAACCATGACCTTTTTTCATCAAACACTACATCCCTACTAACTATAAATGGTCCGTCTAATATATGAGGGAATGTTTGCCTAAGCAATGCACCCAAACATCTTGCAATTGTCCAAACAGGGTCTCCTGCCATTCCATGCTTCATAGGGTGTCCTCATTCAACATTGACTTATCACCTTCAACTATTAATATGTTCCTTCTTTCTATTACTCCACTCAATTTAGGAGTATATCTTGTTGTTACTTTCCTCTTATACCTCTATACTATTAAAATGAGTCAAATTCATGTGAAAAACACTCACCACCTCTATCAGATGTGATCCTCTTCAAGCTTCTACCCGTTTGGTTCTCAACTAGTGCGAAATACTTTTTGAAGCATGTAAATGCTTCATCCTTATGCTTCATTAAATAAAGGATTGTCCATCTACTATAGTCATTTATAAATGGAACATAGTAGCTTGAGCCTAAGAAGGATTGATCTTTGCTAGGGCCCCACACATCAGTGTGTACAAGCTCCAAGTACTCATCCTACATGTACCCCTTTCTCTTGAATGGTTGCATATGAGCTTTACCAAATTGACATGCTCCACATTTGTATATAATGTATTTCTTGGTCACATTGGGAATGCCAAGCACACTCTGATTCCTACATATTTTCTTTAGTGTTATTTCTCCTATGTGCCCTAGCTTTTTGTGGCATATCTCTAGCTCAATTAGGGTTTGATCTTTATAATTGAATAGTGCTATGTTCCCGATGTCTTCAATCTCAAATGAAAATAATCTACCAGATTTCGCACCTTTTGCGATCCTTTCGAGGCATTGCTGAGGGTCTTCCACATATGCTCCATGCTTAATGTATCTGACTTGCAACCCTTTCCCAACAATTTGGCCAACATTAATTAGGTTTTTGGTTATAGGTTGCACATACAAAACTTTACTCAAGAGGTTCATGTTACCATGAGATGTCTTGATATTTTCAAGTTTCGTGACTAAGATTTTAGTGTCATCACCTCTTTGTACTTCATGCTTCCCTTTGGGATCGTCAAGACCAGATAAAAAAGCTACATTTCGAGCCACATGATTGGAACAACCTGAATCAATATAGAAAAGATCCTCATCATCTTTACCTTACTTGGATGTCATATTCATGATGAGTAGAGAATCTTCTTGGTCTTCTGTATATATATGTTATGATCTCTTGTTCCTCTAAAACCTCCTTGATACGTGTTGCTATTGTAGCCTTGATTGTAGTAATGATTATAGTTGCTTCCTCCATTATTGTACTTGCCTTCGGATTTCCCATAACTACCTCTATGGAAGCCTCTTCCCTTTTGATTCCTTGCATTCTTGAAGCATTCTTCTATGGTGTGGTTCGTAAGACCACAAATTTAGAAGGGTGGATTGTTGTAGGACCTCCCCCTACCTTGCTTTCCTCCTCTACCCCTTCCTCTAGCACATCTTTCTCTTCTTGTGAAGTTAAATTGAGAGGTACTAGCCTCATCTTCATTGTTCTTGAGTTTCCTTTATCTTTTCTTTTATTCTTATCTGTATAAAAGGCAGAATGTTGATAAGCTCTAGAATTGTCACCATTCTTGTTGAGCTTTGTCTCAAGGGTGAAGGGTTGCCCGATTAAGGTGTTGAGGTTAGGTACTTGCATATCCATGTAGAGGTCCATTGCTGTGGTGAATGACTCCCACTTATCATCAGCTTTGATGCCATTAATGATCTGCCTTACTATATGTTCTTTTCCTATCTCTTATCCAATGCTTGCAAGCTATTCAGCCACATCTTTCATCTTGGTTACATAATCAACCACTTCTTGTTTCGGTTGCTTCTTTAGATTTGTAAACTCCATCCATAGGTGATTCCTTCTAGCTCTTGTATTTGATGAGAACTATGATGAGAGTACTTCCCAAGTCTCTTGGGAGGTGTTGCAATTCCTAATGTGAGGCAATAAGAAATCACATATTGAGTTTAGCAAATAATACCTAGCAAGAGCATCCTTTGCACACCATGCAGTCAACCTTTCTTGTTCTTCCCTTGTGGGTTGATGCTTGCTCCTTAATGTTGTCATCTCTTCATCTCCTTAGATGTATCCATATAGACTTCTCCCTTTGAAGGTAGGCTTGCATCCTTAGTGACCATGCTGAGCATTTGTTTCTGTCTAATTTGTCAATGAAGGATGGAAATCCATCTCCCAGCTTGCTTGTTGTTGCATTGATACCAATATTGGAGGAGATGGTGGATAGTCTTTAAAGATGGTGGTGTTGCGTAAACCTGCTTTACACCTACCAACAATGATTGTTAAAGGGTATAGTTGGACTCTTTAGCTAGCTAATGATCATAAATAATCACATATGTTGCTTGGAATATGATCCACTAATCAATGGATCAAAAAAGATAGGTAGGAATTGATTCAAGAACAAAAAACTTGGTGTTCTTGTCTTTACACCTATTCAATGTTTTGAACACCTTTCTGAGCATAGGACCAATTAGATTAATTCCTTTTGGGAATATCTAATTAGCTTACATAGCTACCAATAATGAGTGATTTCATAAAAAATGATAGACTACACAATGAGAATGATGTTTACCAATTCACAAAACCTTCTTGACATTTTCGGGGTGGATCATGCAACAGACTAGAGAGTAAAGATGTGTTAATATCTTGTGATCTATATAGGCAATGATGATGAGACTTTGTAGTCATATACTAGACGGTATGCTAAATCTAGCATGCTTTAAATCATGAAAAAGATCAATCATACACCAAGAACAAGCTCTTAGAAGGTCACTGTTTTGATGTAGTCATAGCAGAGAAGTGAAATGAGAATGGAATGATAATATATGTATTAAACCCTATACAAATGCAATCTCATTGGGAATCATGTATTGCACAATGTGTGAAAGGTGAATGATCTATGAGATAGCTGTCAATTCACAATAGATCTCCTTCACAATGATCTCATGGATTCCAGATATCCCGCGGGTCCTTTGATCTTGAAGTGATAGTTGTGTTTGGAGCCAATGCTTGAATTCAAACTCAAAAGTTCTACCTAAAATTGAATCCTAAATAATCAACTACCAAATGAATCGTGATTTTAAGCTTCCCAACTCCACATGATTGTAGAACATGTTTACAAAGGTAAATGTGAAGGACGTTTACAAGAGGTTGATCGTATAGAGTCTCATATGGGTTATGTGACTAAACCAAGTATGTGGGCTTGGTCTCTATTGCACCAACAACTCTTACCATCACATGTTTGTCCTCAAGCTTCATCCCTGGCAAAGACACCAAATTCTTCAGCATCACTAGATAAGAATGAGTTCCTCATCAAAGAGCTCCACCTCTTCACTTGTCATAATAAAAAAAGAGAGATCTGCTGAGAGAGAGCTTTCTTTTTTCCTTACTATTGTTTTATCTCCAGTGGCCAGAACCGCTGGATCATAACTCTTCTATGAAGGGTATTGTCCGAGTATTTAGACCGAAGGGTATTCTCTGAGTGGATCTAATAGTGCGAGCATACGGCAACATATATTTGGGATTTGAGTACGCTCTTCATTTTCCTTGAATTAAGAGCTCAGTTTCTGTAAAGTAATGGAATACATTCTTCATTATCCTAATCCAACTGTTAGTGAGATACACAGTCCATGCATGCAAACTACTTTTCTTCTTCTTGCTTCTCTCTTTAGTTTTTATTCATATGTACACGTTTCCCAAGAAATCTACTTAGGCGATTCGCAACACTTTCAGGATTGTCGTTCGTAAGTCCAGTCTTATCAACTCGCATGCGCATGCAGTCGTATAGTTTTAATTCAGACCATTAGGATAAAGGCCGGTACCAAAACACCCAAAAGATTTTCTTCGTTCAATGCATCTACTGTACCTTGCGGAAGTATAATATTATAATTCAGACCATTAGAATGAAGGTCGGTACCAAGACACCCAAAAGATTTTCTTCGTTTAACGCACCTACTTTACCTTGCGGAAGTATAATATTTTCTTATGTCAGACTAGGATTATGCAGAGAGAGACCTTGATATCATTCCACAGTTCGTAGAGAAGGTTTTTATATGAACTTCTAAACGCTGTTAGTTTTGGATGGTGGTCACCGTCAATGAAGATCGACACTAGATGGCCATACCTATCCCTAATAATTGAAACTGCGTAAACGGAATTCTAAACGATCCTAACATCCTCCGGTGCGATTACCTTCTCCTTGCCAAGGACACTTACACCTGGGTTTGGAATTCTTCATGTATAACACATTCGAATGCATGAAGAAAATGAAATTCTCATGACTTTTTTTATTGACTTCTGCATTCTACTTGCATATCTTCTGCTTCCAAAACTTTCTCGAATTCTCTGTGATCCTTTGCGCGGACATAGAATGATGTTCTAAGCCACAGTCAGCATAGAATGAAAATCTATTCTCTAATTTCCAAAATGTTGATTTCACAAGGAGGCACATGACGAAGTAGGCTGGCGCTTGATATGGCCTTCCCATACAAGCATTGCAAAAAAGAATTATAACATAAACAAACTTATAACAGTAAACATGTGCCGAAAAATGTCTCGAAATGAAGATATTTAACGTCGCATTCATTTCGATTTGATAATATATGAGCGTCCTACTTTGAGTTTCTCTCTTGACTCGGCTTCCTTGAAGCAGAACCGACAACGCTTTGAGCTGTTAAGCCCAACCCACCTAACGTGGATCAACAGTATTTCAAAAACAGAAACAAAAAAGAGGAAGTTCGGACAAGGCTCAAAGGTAAAATTATATGCTTCTCTTGATTAGACATATAACATGTGATACGTACGTCATTATCTCTTTATTGTATCATTTCTAGTTGGATCTTGTTCTCTATTATCGAAGATCTCCATAGGCTGTTCCTGCCCCCATGCATAGGCAAGCCTTTCCAAGTAAAAGAGGGACGGAACCCTTTTCTTTACACTTTAGCACGACATAGTCCAATACAAACAACAATCCTTGAAATGACATGTATATCTTTTCTGCCACCCCTACTCGTTGAGATGTATGCTGATCTCGAAGTGTCATCATGAAGGAGGAAACTTATTTTATTAAAAAATCAAGATATATTATAGAGAATTTGAGCATCAGTTTGATTCCAAATCCTCAATCATAATTATCTTAATCATAGGAGTCTTTACACTTTCCACTATCAGCTTTGCACTTTAGTAGTTTTTCAATGATGGAGAAGGATATTAGACTAGCTATCCCTGCAAGCCTGGATGAGAATTTTATAATACATGCATAATCCGAAATAACTCACTCCATTTGGATCATTCTACCTAATGGCCGTATGGTGAATTTGTTTCTTAGAAATCAATCAATACCTGTTGGTGGCATGACAGAAAGAATAGATCGTAATTGATGTAAATATCTTTTGGCTTGATTATAGTCTGTAGTGCTCTCTCTCTCTCTCTCTCTCTCTCTCTCTCTCTCTCTCTCTCTCTCTCTCTCTCTCTCCCGCGGCCCCCTCCTCTCCCCACCCGCCATCCCCTCTCTCTCTCTCCCTCCCTCTCTCCCTCCCTGTCTATCTCTCCCTCTCCTCCCGCAGCTCCCTCCCCCGCGGCCCCCTCCTCTCCGCACCCGCCATTTATGCTTTGATCAGGGACACAAATACATTTGTAGCTGAAGAAGGAAAGGATGAGATTTTCTCGGTACTTGAAGAGCTCTCTTGATTCGGGGAAACAATCTGCCTACCTTACAACATTCGCTTCTTTGAACCGTCTTTTCTCGATTCAGAAGTGATGTTATTCCCATATATATATATATATTTTTTTTTCTCCCTCTCTCTCTCCTACGCACATGCACTCTCCCATATGTACATACATGTAGACATAAAAGATTCCGATTTGAACCTTGATCACGTTTCACATACTTATTCAGGCAAATTTTCAATGTACACCGAGAGAGAGAGAAAGAATGAGAGAGAGACAAAGAGAAAGAGAGAGAGATAGAGAGAGAGAGAAAGAGAGTTGTGAATGCGTGGAGAAAAAAAGAGAAGAGTACCTACTATGCCGTATTTTCTTTGGAATTTGAGGTCAACATGCATAACGTCTATGCATTTTCTTTAGCTTCGGATCAACCTACTTATCTAAAATCTCTGCATATAGTTTTATAGCTTAAGAGGTAAGTAGGTGCTCGTTGATTTATGTTTGCTCTCCCTTTTAATATTGCGAGGTACATCAAGAAGAGCGAGGAAAATTGGAGGTTCCAAATGGCCATTTTCATCTTTCATGAGGCGTTTGAAGAGGGCATTATCATGATATACTTATGGGGAATATTTGCTCATTGTATTTCGAGTAAAATAACTAGAGATATTTGTAATGATAATCAATAGTTGGAAACTTTCTTCATGCTTGTCTATCCTCTATGTAGAAGGGAATATGTCTCTTATTATGTGTGTTTCTAGTTTTATAGACGTAACTCAGACTTATCTATATAAAGAAGAAAAGGAAGTAAATGTCAATGACTTTGTGCATGTCTGAGAATCAAGTGGAGGAATAAACGGACAAGAGAGAAGAAAAAGAGTAATTGGAGAATGGGTGGACTATCAATAAGCTCAAAGAAGAAACATACTACGCGTAAATCTAATTGATCCAGTCTTATTAGTTAATGTTACAAGAATCTAGGTGTCCTTCTCACGATCCTAATGCAAGGATGATCTACTTTCTTCTCTTACATCTATTTTGCTTTACAAATGCAATGTAGTTTTTTATTCTAAATTGCTCCCTCTGTTTTTAAGAACTTGACAACATACCTAGTGAACACAATCTGGAAGGAGGGGCTTAGTAATTCATAGAGCTAGGAAATTGATGAATCAAGTCAATGATGCAAAGTCTAGCTGATTCATCATGGTTGAATTTATAGCTGAGCTCCTATCCTTTAAACAACTGAATAGATGAAAAAATCTATTCCGTCTCCTCATGAGCAATTAACCAAGCGATTTGTGAAAGAGTACAAACTTTAGGCAAAGAATCTACGTGTTGGACTATCACCGATGAAGAACTATGAGCTATAGGAGAATTCTTTCCACATTTCTAAGCTTTATCTGTATAAACAAAACCACATGCACTCAATACAAAGCGGTGCCCCTCAAGCAAGTCATGCTAGAGGAAGTTAATAAGTGGCTCAAAAGTCTCTTCAAAAGTGGGTTCATATTCCTAATAATCAACCGATTCTAGCGAGTAGGAGAGAATTTGATCAAGAGTTTGATTATCTACGTGATCACAACAAGAGGTGAATAAGACATAAAGAGGCATTGTTGTTTCTAAGCGCAATAGTGCTAAATCCCAAAAGGAATTCATTCCTCCCCTACAAGATATAGATTATGACTTGGAAGTCACAAAGATTTAAATGCCTGTCCATGTAGTTGAATGAATACATCAAGAAGCGACAAACAATTGAAAAATTTCTTAATGACTAGAAAGAGGATACTCATGCAGATGAAAATATGTACAAACTCCCTACATGTCAAGAACCATGGATAATATACAATTCCATAGACTAATAGAAACTCAAGTTGGGCATAAAGCTGATATACATGGACTACACATATATATAGTTATGATAAGGCTCCTCAAAAAGAACGTGCAAGCATATATGACACAATATCTAAGGATCGTATTTAAAGAGCCATTAGATATGTTCATAGGGATTAAATCCTTAAGTGCTATATGTGCACAAAATCCACATATTGGAGGAGCAAATGAATACTTGGAAACCAACCAAATTCAAATCAAACCAACAAAAAACATAAAACAAAACAAAATTCAACAAAATTCAACATGAAAACAATATCATGCTTTTCCTCTTCTAATAAAATCCTCACATCCAATACAGGGAAATCAAAGAAACAAAGAGGCAAGACATCATCTTAACCAAGATAAAAGGACATCTACAAGGTTTCAAGATGATGAGATGAAGATTAAAGATGAAATATATCAACGAAATCTAGTGAGTCTATGTGAAGGTCAAGCTTGAGATGTATTCTTAGGTGATGACACCATGCAAGGTTTGGTGAATGATTTGATGCTGATTCATAGTGATATTTCTCTTCCAAAACATATTGCATTACTTACTTCCATGAAGAGAGTGTGAATTAGCATAATGCTAAGTCCAAGTACATTTCAAAAGATGATCCTTTGAAGAATGAAAAGAATGTGAATAAACCCACATTGTACATGTACAAAGAGATCCAAGGAAGGGAGTCTTCTCATAGTAAGGAGCACATATCATGACGAGTCCTTTAGATAGTGAGATGTATGACGATGGTGATGAGTTTGGTGCTAAACATATGGATACTCTAATTGAAGATAAGGACCATGAAATCCTTTTGAGTGATGCCACATTGCATGTGTGTTCAAAGATTCGAGAGAAAGATCCTATTCATAGTGATGAGGATAAACTATTAGTTGGATTCTCGAATATTAATATGTATGTGAATGATGATGTACTCCATGAAGGGAGATAAGTTTACAAAAATGAGAATGAGGAGGATATACCATTGATTAGCTCTCTAGTTATTGATATGTGTGTAGGTAATGATCTACAAGCAAGTACTAAGTTGCAAGACGATGGGGAATTACAAATATCTGATCACCTTTCAATAACTAAAGAAGATGCTATGATTCAAATGATTCAGACTTCCAAAAATTCCCAAACGCCGAAATAAAGAGACATAAGCCTTTATTTTGAGTATGACATGAAGGTAACTAGAGATGATTACTCTAATGTGAAGCATAACCATGTTTATTCAAGTCTATATATTGAAATTGGATATGGAAACTATTGGGAGCATTGGGGTCTAGTTGAGTCAAATGTGATGCCCAAAGATGATTACTCTAATGTGAAGCATGACCATATTTATTCCAGTCTATATATTGAAATTGGATATGGAAACTATTGGGAGCATTTGAATCTAGTTGAGTAAATGAGTTTGATTGACATAATTGTACATCTTATGAATGTATCCAAAAGCTGAATTCCAAAGAGGATGGAAGTTTGGATAAGCATAATGCAAGTTATGAAATCGTTTCAAATGATTTCAATCATGAAACAAACCAAAATGTATTGTTGAAGGAACTTTTCAACCATCGTTTAAGAACATTAAAAATCATATATATATATATATATATATATATATATATATATATATATATATATATATATATATATATATATATATATATATATATATATATATATATATATATATATATATATATATATATATATATATATATATATATATATATATATATATATATATATATATGTGTGTGTGTGTGTGTGTGTGTGTGTTCTCACTTTCAATTCCTCAAGGACAACTTCATATAATGCTCAAATGATTACATCATGGGTTTTCAAATTCTTCAAGGGCTATATATGTAATTTAGGCCTGCAAGGGATGGACAAGCAAATGAATTGGCTTCTCCACATATCCAACTTGTTTAAAAATATGTCTCCGATTGATGCATTTCATAGGTGGCTCCTTTAAAAGCATAGCTTTTGTCATGAGAAACTAGTGACAAAGATGTGTTCCAAAGGAAGTCTTTGCTTGACAACAAAGCTACAATGTTGAAAGTAATGTAAATTTGAGTTATTAATACTTGATTTATGATTCTTAACTTTTAGATAGATACAAGGAATGAAATAAAAAGTAGAAGATAAGGATTTGGCATCGAGATACTTATGATGATTGGTACGTCTGACATCGATCCGATTTATAACCAATAAAAAAGTGAAAAATCTCTACCATAACTTCTTTCGTTCTATAGATATATGTACATATGCATTGTATCTTGTATATGATATAAGAGTTGGAATTTAAACATATCTACGGGATTTAAATAGAAACAAGCAAAAATATGATAATTATAATTGAATAAAATACATAAAACGGACAAGATTCCATGAATAGAAATAGTTCGGTGGATAGAGAATTATTGGGCAAAGCCGTAAGTAAATGATGGTAAGGCTTAATTAAATGCATATCTAATAATTTGTGTGAACACATGGGGAATGGGATTCTTGGACTCCTACTATTTATCCTTCACTAAATCTTCATGTAGATGGATTATGCTATAGATGAGCCTTCATATACTAGCCAACTATATGTGTGTGTCTGTATGATTTTCATGTGTGCTATGATGGCCTAGTAGGTGGGTGGAGCTACCCTCGTTGGATGATCATTTCCATGAGCCAAAACTACTTTCATCGTATCACCCATGTTATCGGGTGTGATTCACCTATGCAGGCTGATAGCTACGTCGAGTTACTCTAGCCAGGTGGTCAGAGCAATGAGCTAAAATCAATTTTGTATGGGTCTCTAGCTCTATGTTGTGTGTTGTGTTGGGTTGGTAGATAGGTGGAGTAAAATTGTCCTATTGCATAGGTCCATGAGTCGCACCAAATCTGAAAAATAGGTCACTTTTTGTGTTAAAAAGAACAAAAAAAGGCTAATGTGGAATGAATTGCAAAAGCGAAAAAGCAAAAATAAAAGAAAAAAATAAAAGTTCTAATGGGGTCTCAATGGTGAGAGATCAACAAGGGGAAATGAATAGGAGTGCCACAAGCCAAGCTAGTAGAGATTGGTATATAGGAGTGTTTGGGATAAAACATTTGATGTGAATAGGTTGAATGAAATAAAGACCTACAAAGCTGATGATAGGATAAGAGACAATCTCCCTATTCAAGTTTGAAGCATAGGTGGCCTCACCAACACACTCATAGAACAACTCTTCACTCTGAAAATTGATTCTTTAAACTCTTTATGATTGAATCCAATTTAGTTTTTTACACATAAAAAATACTTATAGAAATTTTCGATGCAAAATATAGCATGCGAAATGGTTACTCCTATTGGAGAACAACCTCCAACACAAACAAGCTAAAGCCTTCACAAGCCATACACAGATACAACACTTTTGAATTGTAGACCTTTTCAAAATATGTAGAGATTTAAGTCATGCTTTGAGATAACTTTAGAACACATAAATACCTTTTTAATAAGCCAAAATTTATGAGAAATGAGTCAAACATGATAATGAAACATTGATTAAGGCACATATTAATTTAGCTTATACACATAGAATTATGTGTTAGCTATGGCTGCACAAACGCTACTCAAATCACTCAAGCAAGCAAGAAACTATCTCTTTTAGTGTAGGGGTCTATGAGCTTGTTTCTGTAGCTCTAAACCAACAATCTCATACATGGGGATTGTATATAGAAGTACATTGTGACTTCATATACATTTGAAAATATTCCGTATAATCCGGGAATTATTTTTCCTAGGTTAAATGCTTTCGTCTCACCTAACTGTGATTGATGATTTATGGCTATTGTGAGCGAGTTCAAATTCAAAATTGAATTCAATTTCATGTGCTTGTTGCCGTGGTTCATGTATCTCCAAGTGGCATCCATCCAATATTATATTTATGTATTAAAGGTGAACCTATATTTTTAACACCTCCCCTAAAGCTTCAAGATCCAATACTTCAACCTAGCTCCAACAACCCAATTCCTTTCTTGAACCTTGTATGCTTTATTGTATCCAAGGCTTTCGTGAACATGTGACCACACCTCTCATTGGTTTTTATATGTTGCACTTGAGCTTTCTTGGCCAAAACCTTCTCCCTCATGTGTTCATAAGGTACTTCTATGTGTTTTCTCCTTGCATCGAACATGGGATCTGCAAATCGGTACACACTACTCATGTTTTCATACCTGATTGGAAATTGATTAACCTATATAATTAAGTTAATTATTAGCTTCATGAGCCCCATAAGCTCGCATGTTTCTTGATCGTAAGCCCTATATTCAACTTTGGTAGAGGATAGAGCAACTCTAGGATGTTGTTTGGTCATTCAAAAGTTGGATCTCTTGCAATGCATCACTGCTTATTCACTTGTACTCCTACTATCTTCTTTAGATCTAGCCCAATGAGCATTTGTACATACATTTATCTACATTTCATCTTTAAAAGGATAGAATATATATTCATTGAGTGTACATTTGAGATATGTAAGTATGTGCTTGACTGGAAGTAAGTGTGGAACCCTAGGTGTGTGCATGAATTGACATAGCACACCTAGTGTGTATGCTAGGTTTTGGCTTGTAATGGTTGCATAATTCAATGATCCTTCTATAGATATGTACCAACAGTGGATCCTCTACTTAATTCCTTTGCATTGAAGTTAATTTTTGTGTTTAATTTCATAGGGTTTCTCAATGGTTTGCATCTCATAAATCCATAGGTTTTTAACATACCTAAAATTACCTTCTTTGAATAAGCCTCATACCATTGTCCTTGTACATAGCTAGCTAGGAGGTACGTTGGAACACCAAGGTTTAAGACCTTGAACTCCTTTCCCATCTTGTCTTGGATGTCCTTGATACCTTATTCATGATCACCTATAATATTTATTTATGTACATATACACATAAGTAGACATATGATTCGTCTTCCTTCTTGTACAACAATGATGTATCTGAAAGAACTTTGAGAAGCTTGTACGAAGTAGAAAACTGAGTTGTGGAGCGACGAAGTTTGGTCCAACCAGCCAGCACAATACTAATCCTTCATCTTATGGTGACTCAAATAGACCTTATACACATGTGATAAGTACAATAAAATGCACTATGCACTTTGGAGCATAAGGGAGAAAGATTCGATACAAAACAGATAGGTTTCCATATTTCCTAGCTCAAAAACTTACTATCTTTGGATGAGACAATGAACTTCAAATGCTCATAGCAGCCAGCTTGATTATGTTGGTGCATTTTACCTAAGCCTACATGCTTGATATGTTTGATATCATCCTCATTTGTAAGTCACATGAGTAGTCATGTGAACACCTCTTGTAAAAGAGTTCATTTTTATCTCTTGTAATTTGAAAAAGAAAAAAGGAAAAGGATGGCTTACCTCATGCATGATGTAAAAGAAAATCCGTGGCTCTAACTACCTAAAACCACGAAATTTAGAGCTGAGGGAATCTCTCCTAACTTTGGGGATCACTTTTAGGTGGAGCCATTCGAATTCGAATTCAAAACTCCCTCCAAGAATAGCTATAAGAGGAGCAAGAAGGAAGAGGCCACTGTACGTGACCACTTCATGTCATTTTGTAGAGATTGAAGAGCTTACTCCATAGATCTATCATTCTACTCCCATTGTGCAAAGATTCATTGCCAATGTGCTTGTAATCATATGTGAATCTATACATTTATTATCATCTATCTCTCAGTTTTGTTCTCTGCTATACTCACTCATGGCAGTAACTTCAGAAGGTCATATCTCGATTTCTACTGAACCTTTTTCACTGCTTTAACTTGCTTTGGATAGCTCATAGTGTCTACTTTCTACTTGTAAAGTTTCAAGGTCATTGGATTAACAGTTTTGAAGATATCTGCAATTTACTTCTCACTAGTCTATCTCTGGAGAGCCCCGAGAATGGTGGGCATGTTCCAGAAATTGATGAAACTTGTTCTCAGTGCTCAGTCCATCATTTGAAGTGTTTTAACTTGGATTGGGAAGCTTGCTAAGTCTATTTACTATGCCCAAAAGGAAGTTTTCTAACTCCTACCAGGTTGAGAGCATTGTTCATTTTTTCCAGCAGGTGTATGTCCAAAAATAGCAAGTTTTGGGAGCTAGTCATTTCGCAACTTGTCTGTCTTGACTTAAACTTTTGGGATACATCTTCCAAAGTACTTGGCTGATATTTTGGTGGATTTAGGAAGCTAAAAGGGTCTTCTAATCATCTCTGAAGTCTCAGTTGGCTGGTGTGAAGCTGGTTGTAGAAGCACCAACTCATCTTTGGATTGCATCCACCATCTCTCTTCACAGTGGTATCAGAGCATAGTCAAGCCACATGGATCGAAACAACTACCCGGCATGGTCTCTAAGGATGGAGGCTTACCTTCAAGGGAGGAATCTATATGGAGACATATCCGGAGATGAAGCAATGCCAACCATGAGGAACAAAGGGCAACCATCACATGAAGAAGTGGAAGGACTTTCGAATTGGTGTTGGAAGGATGCACTTGCAAGGTCCTATATTCTAAACTCAATCTCTGATTTTCTTTTACCTCATGTCAAGGGATGCAAGACATCAAGAGAGACCTGGAATGCACTTGCTTCTTTCTTCTCTTCCAACACTCGAGCAAGGAAGAACCAATTGTGGATGGAGTTCACAACAATGAAGAAAAGCCCGAAGAAAAATGTGACTGATTATGTCACAAAGATGAAGGAGATTTCGGACCAACTTGGAAGCATCAAAGAGGTAATTGAAGAGGAGCAACTCATAAGACAAATCATGAATGGAATCAAAGTAGATGACAAGTGGGAGTCATTCACAACAGCCATGAATTTATACATGGATATGCATGTACCCGACCTCAACACACTCATGGGCCAACTCTTCACTCATGAAGCAAAGATTAGCAAAGGTGGTGAGTCCTCAAGAGGTAATCAAACTTCTGCCTTATATTCTGATAAAGCTAAGGTCAAGGACAAGTCAAAGAATAGGAAGAATGAAGATGAAGGAAGCTCTTTCCAAGCAAACTTTGCAGGTAGAGGAAGAGCTAGAGGAAGAGGCAGAGGTGGAAAGCAAGGCAGGGGGAGATTCCAATCATCTCAACCTTGCAACATATGTGGCTTATCTAACCATACTACTGAAGAATGTTTCAGGAACCCGAGGAACTAAAGAGGAAGAGGATTCAATAGAGGTGGCTATGGATCAAATAGAGGTAGATACAATGGAGGCTACAACAACAACAACTACTACAACAACAATTACAACAACAACAACAACTATCAAAGTGGCCATAGAGGAAGAAGAGATTACAATAACTATGCAGAGGACCAAAGTCAAGAAGATTCATTATTGATTATGAATCTATCAGCAAAGAAGGGTAAGGATGATGATCACATATTTTACATTGCTTCGGGATGCTCGAACCATGTAGAAGGCCTATTCAGGAAATTTGGGAATTATTCAAGTCCCATTTATGTTACTTACTATGTTAACTTCTTAACTTTCAGCCCAAACTTGATACCTCACTAATAATACAATTATCCTTAATATTAAAGTATTAATTTAATATACCCCAATGAAGAGATAATAACATGTTGTAGTGTGTGAATGAGTGAAAACATAAAACATTTGGACGAAAAGAACTGTCTCAAAATCCTGTGTAATTCCCATTTTTCCTGAATAGGCCTTGTAGCAGGAAATGTGGCTTTACTTTCTTATTTGGAAGACCCTCATAACAAGCATGAAGTGCAGACAAGAGATGACACAAAGCACTCAGTGGAGAAGATAGGTAATGTGAAGACATCAGATGGGATTATGAACCTATTAAGCAAAGTCTTGTATGTCCCTACAATTACCAAAAATTTAATAAGTGTTGGACAGATTGTTGAAAAAGGATTGCAGGTTAGATTCAATCGATTTGGAGCATATGTTGAAGACCCAAGGCAAGGATTTCGAAGGATTGCCAAAGGAGAAAAGACAGGAAGGCTTTTCACTTTTGAAGTGGAAGATACAAAGAACATAGCTTTGTTTAGCTATGGATCTCAAACTCTTATAGAGTTGGAGATATGGCACAAAAGGCTTGCTCACATTGGTGAGAGGACACTCAAACAAATTTGCAGGGACCAAAGTGTACTTGGTTTGCCTTATATCACAAGGCAACACAGGATTTATAAGTATGAAGCTTGTCAACTTGACAAGGCTCATAGACAACATTTCAATAAGAAAGGATATATGTATCAAAATCCTTTGGATCTAGTGCACACGGATGTGTGGGGTCCAAGTAAGGAGCCATCTATATCAGGCTCAAGATATTATGTGTCTTTCATAGATGATTGTAGCAAGTGGACCATTCTGTTTTTCATGAAGCACAAGGATGAAGTGATTAATTGCTTTAAGAAGTATATTGCTCTTGTTGAAAACCAAATAGGTAGGAATTTGAAACGACTCAGATCAGATGGTGGAGGAGAATACTTCTCTTCTGAATTTGATGCCTTCTTGCATGAAAGAGGCATTAAAAGGGAATTCACTACAAGGTATACACCCGAACTCAATGGTGTAGCAGAGAGGAGAAACAGAGCTATTGTCGAAGCAACAAGGTCCATGCTCAACGAAAAGGGATTGTCGAACTACCTATGGGCAGAGGCTATGTCGACAGCCACATATCTCATAATAGACTTCCATCTAAGTCACTAGATGGAACCACTCCATATGAAGTGTGGAATGGAAGAAGACCTAGTCTAGAGCATTGTAAAATCTTTGGATGCTTAGCCTATGCTCACATTCCTTCTCAAGTAAGAGGGAAATTGGATCCCAAGGTAGAGAAGTGTGTTTTCATTGGTTATGATAAAAAACAAAAAGGATATAGATTGTACAATCCGACCAATAAAGGATTTTCTGTGAGTAGAGATGTAATTTTTGATGAAAACAAATCATGGTTTGATGATGACAGGAAAGTGAAGCTGCCTTATGACTTGGATGAAGATTTTCCATCACTTCAACCAAAGGAGCCAAAGCAAATTGAAGAAAGTGATTCGGAGATTGACCTAGAAGACTTGGAAAGACTAAAGCTATGGAAGAACAAAGGAAAAGCAAAGATGCAGGATGCTACATATGGAGCCGAGAGCTCACATCAACCACTTAGAAGGTCTTCGAGGGAGAAGAAGAAACCAGAGAGGTTTGGTTATGATAACTCTTTGGTTACCAAGCACTCAATCTACATTGCAAAGGATTAAATCAATGAAGAACCTACCACATTTGAAGAAGCACAAAGCAAGAAAGCTTGGAGAGATGCAATGGATGAAGAAATGGAAGGCTTGAAGGAGAATGACACTTGGGAGCTTGTACCTAACAAGCCATCTATGAAGATAATCGGATCTCGATGGATATACAAAATCAAGAGGAATCCAGATGGAAGTATAAATAGACACAAAGCAAGGTTAGTTGCTAAAGGGTTTGCTCAAACCCATGGTATTGATTATGAGGAGACTTTCTCTTCTGTTGCAAAAATACCTACAATTAGGGTTCTCATTAGTCTTGCTACATCTAGAAATTGGAATCTTTATCAACTTGATGTAAAGAATGCTTTCTTGAATGGATGGATTTCTGAGGAAGTCTATATGGCACAACCTCCTGGATATGAGGATGCACATCATCCTAACTATGTATGCAAACTAAAGAAAGCTTTGTATGGATTGAAGCAAGCTCCAAGAGCTTGGAATTTCAGATTGGTGACTCATTTGCAGGACCAAGGATTCAAAGCTAGCAAGGCGGATACCTCTTTGTTCATAAAGAGGAATGGATCTAAAGTGATCTATTTATGTGTGTATGTTGATGATATTATTATCACAGGCAATGATCTTGAAGGAATCAAACAGGTAAAGAGTCAAATGAAGGAGGATTTCAAAATAAGTGACCTCGGACCACTCACTTATTTTCTTGGATTGGAGTTGATCTACACAGATTCACGTATATACATCACACAAAGGAAGTATGTCCATGACATGCTCGTCAAGTTCAAGATGGAAAATACCAAGTGTGTAGGTACACCTATGGAGCAAAATCATAAGCTTAGTGCTTATGAAGGAGAGCCAATTGAAGACATCACAAGCTATCAAAGCTTGGTTGGAAGTTTGAACTATGCAACACTCACAAGGGTGGATATATGCTATAGTGTTAGCATATTGAGTCAGTTTATGCATAAGCCGAGAAGACCACATATGGAAGCGGCCAAGAGAGTCCTCAAGTACCTAAAGAGGACCATGAATGAAGGTTTGTTTTATTCATATACTTCAGATATTGAGCTAAAGGTCTACTCAGATGCAGATTGGGCCGGATCTAAAGATGATAGAAGAAGCACATCAGAGTATATATCATTTGCAGGTTAAAAAATCATATCTTGGTCATCGAAGAAGCAACCAACCGTGGCATTATCTTCTACCAGTAAAAGAGTTCATTTTTATCTCTTGTAATTTGAAAAAGAAAAAAGGAAAAGGATGGCTTACCTCATGCATGATGTAAAAGCGAATTCCTGGCTCTAACTACCTAAAACCACAAAATTTAGAGCTGAGGGAATCTCTCCTAACTTTGGGGATCACTTTTAGGTGGAGCCATTCGAATTCGAATTCAAAACTCCCTCCAAGAATAGCTATAAAAGAAGCAAGAAGGAAGAGGCGATTAGCAAGCCTTGTACGTGACCACTTCATGTCATTTTGTAGAGATTGAAGAGCTTACTCCATAGCTCTATCATTCTACTCCCATTGTGCAAAGATTCATTGCCAATGTGGTTGTAATCATATGTGAATCTATACATTTATTATCATCTACCTCTCTGTTTTGTTCTCTGCCATACTCACTCAGAGCAGGAACTTCATAAGGTCATATCTCGAGTTCTACTGAACCGATTTCAGTGTTTTAACTTGCGTTGAATAGCGTAAACTGTCTACTTTGTAGCTATCAATTTTCAAGGTCATTGTATAAATATTCTGGAAGATATCTGCATTTTATTGCTCACTGGTCTATCTCTGTAGAGCCCCGAGAATGGTGGGCATGTTCCAGAAATTGATGAAACTTGTTCTCAGTGCTCAGTCCATCACTTGAAGTGTTTTAACTTGGAACATTAACTAACATACCTAACATGCACTAACATACTTATCATGCACTAATATTAACTAACATACCCTACATGCACTAATATACTTATCATGCACTAACATGCACTAATATTAACTAACATACCCTACATGCACTAATATACTTATCATGCACTAACATGCACTAATATTAACTAACATACCCTACATGCACTAATATACTTATCATGCACTAACATGCACTAATATTAACTAACATACCCTACATGCACTAATATTAACTAACATACCCTACATGCACTCATATCAAACATGGTTCATGCATTAACAACTAACATAGGTTCAAGCACTAACATGCGTACAATCCATGACTAAACATGCTTAACATAATATATGGGTATAAGATCTTAGGTATCTATCAAAGCTAAGGGTTGAAGAAGCTTGGGTTAAGGGTAAGAAAAGAAATGGAAAGGATAAAAGAAGATAGAATAGGGTAAATATGTGGTTAGGGAAATCCTTCTTGTCTCTTACCTGTGAACATACAAAAAACATTAGGATAATCAAATCATACATTTAAGCAATCAATCTATTTTAAAAAACACACACTCACTCATACATAAATAGATATGTAAACATATATACTTATATTAAAACAAATACATTTAAGTTATAAATATTCATATGTACACACATACATAAATAAATACATATACAATAACATAAACATATTTTAAGTCATCCATATACATTATATACCTTTACATATGCATTCCATATTTTTATTTTAAGTATTTGATTAATAAATATACTTAAATAACATAAAACATCATAAATTAATATATAAATAAATTATTTAATTTAACTAAACTATAAAGTGAAGTATATATAGAGAAAATATATATATAAACAATAAAATAAAAAAGAAAAGAAATGAATATAAAAAAAAACTCTCTTTCTTTCTCTCTCTCTCTCTCTCTCTCTCTCTCTCTCTCTCTCTCTCTCTCTCTCTCTCTCTCTCTCTCTCTCTCTCTCTCTCTCTCTCTCTCTCTGTCTGTCTCTCTACTGCGCCGGCCGCTACGTCCGTCGGCAGCTGCAGAGAGGGGCAGAGAGGGAGGAACATTAAATAAAACAAAAAATAATAAAGTAAGTAAAAAAAACAAAAATCTCTCACCTCACTCTCTCTCTCTCTCTCTCTGTTGCGCGCGTAGCGCTGCTACGCTTCCGGCAGAGAAAGGGAGGGAGAGGGAGAAGAGAAAAAAAAGAATAGTATTAAATGAAGGAGAAAAAGACAAAGGGAAAAGGGGAAAAAAATGGAGGAAGAAGAAAAGAAAAGATGAATGA
Source organism: Ceratopteris richardii (assembly GCA_020310875.1). Taxonomy (NCBI): domain Eukaryota; kingdom Viridiplantae; phylum Streptophyta; class Polypodiopsida; order Polypodiales; family Pteridaceae; genus Ceratopteris; species Ceratopteris richardii. Next base: position 231,479,447 of record CM035406.1, on the reverse strand, counting down.
CTTTTTCCAAAAAAAATTTGCTTTTCCAAAAATTGAAGGACAAGAGAGATGGTCTTCTCTCTCCTCTTGTCAGAGAGCTCACATAGAACTAACTTCAAAAAAAAATGACTATAGTCTAGAGCATAGTAAGTACCTAAAAATCACATGAGCTTGTGAGTACGTACTCCCTTCTTTAAATAGATGAGAGTAGCCCACCATAGCCCACATTTATCCTTAGATAACTGAACCAAACTACCTAAATTAACTCCTCTTCAACTCAACCACACTCCAACAAGAAAAAAGGCGTGGATTTTCTCTATTTTGAATTTTCCCAATTTTCAACCATTCATTTAAATATTCAATGGACCATAGTCTTTTGATTTTAAATAACCTTTCACTTCTTTTTTTAATTTATTTAAATACTAGACTTTTAGAATAAATACTAAACTTTAGTCTAAAATTAATTTAACCCATCTAAATTTATTTTATAACCATAAACTTAATGGAAAGAATTAAATAATATATTTTTCTATTTGAATTATTTTTCTAAGGTTCCATATGATATATTTAACCTATTTAATAATTCATTTATAATGATCAGAACCTATAGTTGACCCTTAATTACCCTTAAATTTACTTTCAAAACATAAAAAACCCCTTAACTAACCCTTGACTTTTCATCTATACCCTTAATAAATACTTCCCATCCTGATAATATTAAGCAAACTTCTTTTCCTGCAAAAATTAAAATCAAACATTAGTCAAAAATTTCATAATTTAACCAAACTTATATCAATCAAATAATCTTTTAATTTTTGAAATATTTTAAGAGTAATAAATTCTCTCCGACATCCGCCCCCACTAAACCTGCACATCGTCCCGATCGGCCAACCTGCAGATTCAAGTGGAACAGATCAAATTCTTTTGAAAATAAGTTTTATTTTTTTTCAAAATTTTATTTCATCATGCATTCAAACTTTATGCAATTAAAAAGATTAGTACAAATCATTTAAAAAAAACACAAAGTAGATATAACTTATAAAAAATATCTTATCATATTTTTGAATCCACATTTAAACAAGCATTTATAAGAATAAATCATAAGTTTTATGGTCCTTTTGTTCATGTCACTTGCTTAGAATAAGTAATTTATCTTGTATAGCAATATATACAAAAAAATTTTCTCATGAGGTAATAGAATTATATGCCTCCTACTTTTATTTCCTATGGTCTGACTCTCTTTTCATTGCTTTTTTTTTTTCATATTTCTTTTACTTTTTGACTTCATCCCAACTTAGCTTTTTCTTTAATTTTCACAAATCGGCCTATACCGAAATTGGGTGCGACGCCTGGACTTGTCCACCCGGCCAAGTTTATTCCACTTGTCTACCAACCCGGCATAGCGCACGACAATACTATGTCAGCTCTACATGAAATCAACGTCAGCTCGTGGCTCTGATCGCCTGACCAGAGTAACTCCACCCGCCTAACGACCCATGCAGGCGCATGACAATATATAGGCTGAGCCTATGATGAAACTAGCGTCAGCTCGTGGCCTTGATCACCCGACCAAGGTTGGTCCACCCGCCTACTAGCCCAACATAGTGCACCAACAACAAACACATACATATATGCTAATTGGGTATGAAGTTTTTATTATTATTATTATTATTTTAATTTTCATTTAGAAGTCAGATCTCATAAGAAATAAATAGCACAATACAAAATCCCATATACTAATGGATAAAATTTTAAGCATATACATTCAAAATAAAGCTACCTTTTCGTCTACAAGCTTCCAATTCCAAAATTTCTATCTAACTTTCTGATTCAGTTCATATAAATACGAGTTTTTATGTTTCAATCATAAATATTTCAGATATTTCTACATCTTAATTCTATTTGAGTTGTTTTTAAATAAATTCAAACATATCCTTTTAATCCATGCAGTAATGCCATGCATATACACAAAAAATCAAAGAATCTTTAATCAAAACTGTTTCACTTGATTTTTAATCATCATCTTCATTTTCATGAGCATCATCATCATCATCATCAATTTCTTCAATTTTATATTCTTCATTATTTCTCTTTTTAAATAGTTTAACTCTTTTTCCTGCAATCAAATTTTTCAATAAAGAACCATCAAATTCTCTCAGCTTAAATGTACCATTTTCAAATACAGTCACAACTACATATGGTCCAAACCATCTCTTAATTAACTTTCTCCTAGCATCATACTGAGTATCAAATGTGCTATCATAAACTAAAACCCAGTCATCTACTTCTATAGTATAAGGTCTAAGTCTATGTTTTTTATCAAAATAGATTTTGTTTTAAGACGTGAATTTTTAATTTTCTGAACAGCTTCTTCAATCATTTTATTACCTATATTTAACTGCATAATCCTTACTGAAATTAGATCTTCACGAGTTATCTCATTATTCCACGGAAGTGTCATCCATGAAATAATTTGGGAGTGGATAGGAAAAATCGGCTTTTGACAGTACATTAGTTCTGTAGGCATAAATCCTGTAGACCTAGTATACATCATCCTATCTGCCCATAATGCAAAAGGAAGGAATCTAGGCCACTGCATCATATCACCATTGCAGGCCTTAGAAATTGCCTTCACAATAGAGGGATGACCCCGCTCAATCTTACCATTAGACTCTGGATTATAAGCAGTAGTGAGAGACAGACGAATCCCATGCTGGTCAAAGAATTCTCTAGCCTCTCTAGCATCTAACTCTCCCCTATCTGCCACTATCTTCTCTACATAGCCAAATCTACTAATAACTTCTTCTAGCAAAAATTTACATACGCTATAAGTAGTTTTCGTACGAAGCGCTCTACCTTCTACATGATTAGTCAGGTCTTCTCTAGCTAAAACTATATATCTCATCTTATCTACCCACTTGTAATGAATACAAGGAGGGTAGGTAGGGTGCAAAGGTTCTCTATGCCTAACTGACGAATGTACCTGACATGTAGTACAAGTACTAACAAAGTCACGTATATTCACATACATACCCGGCCACCAGTAGGCTTCTCTAATTTTATCATAAGTTGCGTAAAAGCCTTTATGACCTGCCCAAAGAGTCTCATGCATATCTATCATAACTTTATTTTGCAGTTTTTTATTTCCTAAAACTTGTTGTGGATATCTAATTTTCCCTTTAGCATGTTGCCAAATAAAACCGTCTTTTAGGTAAAAATTAAACGCACGTTTTCTAATATCTCTAAATCTATTAGCTGACCAAACAGGTAATTGCTTCATAGTACTAAGATAATAACCTATATCACATCAAATCCCTTCATAATCATTTTCATTAAATTTTTCATATACATATACATCAGAAATATAATTAATTACATTTAAATCAGTTTTAGTCAATTCATCATCTTCAAATTAAGCTCTAGAAAGCATATCTGCTACAGAGTTAGTTTTACCCGAAATATGATTTAAAATAGGATTAATAAACTTAATATATGATATCCATCTTAACATAGCTATATCAGGAGAAGAACAGTTAGTAATCATTCCTATTAAAGGTAAACAATCTGTTTCTATGATGACATTAGCTCCTATAAAATAACAGTAACTAAACCCCATAATTCACGTTTTATTTGAGGATAATTCTTTTGAGTTTCATGCAAAATTTTAGCTCCGAATCTAATAGCATATCTATTTCCCTCACTATCATCTTGACCTATTACCCATCCTATTCCTATAGGACTAGTATCTACAGTTAAAATAATCGGTTTATTATTTGAATAATCTACACGTTTCAAAACTGGTGCATTAGAAAGCAAATTTTTTAATTTTTTCATCGCTTTAACATGAGTTTCAGTCCATTTAAATTTTCTATTTTTCCTAAGTAAATCGTACAATGGATTAGCTACATGGGCATAATGCGGAATCCAAATTGCATAAAATACACATGATCCTAAGAAACGTCTAACTTCACTAATGTTTTTACAAGTTTTAGATAGTTTATTAATAGCATCTACTTTTTGAGGATAAGGCCTACGACCGTAATAACCACATAAATGTCCTACAATTAAAACTTCATTAACTCCAAAAACTGATTTTTCTATAGAAAAAGTTAATCCTACTTTTTCAAATCTTTTTAGAATTTTTTCACAATCTAAAATATGATTAGCTACAAATTTCCTACATCCTAATGCATCTAATGTCTCATCTTTTTCTTTTTCTTCACATCCTTTAATTGGGATATCATCTATAAACGGCATGGTCACATTAGGAATAAAGTCATGAAGAACCCTATTCATCGCGTTCATCATATATGCTACCGAATTTGTAGCTCCTTGAGGAAGAGTACATATACGAACTAATCCTAAAGCAGTCTTCATCGTGGTAATATCTCTACTTTCAGTGGCAAGCTGAAAGTGGTCATATCCTGAATATAAGTCACCCATAGAGTAGATAGAATGCCCAGCAAAAGCTTCGGCAAATTCTCCTACAATAGGGCCAGTTCCCACGTTCCTAATAGTAACTTTATTTACGGGTTGTAAGTCTTGAATAAATCTAAGTTTACCATTCTTTTTAGGAACAATAAACAATCTATTAGAATAAGGTGCAGAGGAAGGTTCTAATATTTTCATTTTCATCTTCTCCTTAAGCAGTTTCATTAGCTCAGGTAAATGAGCCTTTGGAACTGGTATAGGGCAAAGATTCCAAGGTATGTGGGCTATAGTAAATATAATCATAGGAGAAACTATTCTAGGGTCAACACATCCTATTTCCTGAGGATAAAGAGAAAAAGCTCTACCATGATTTTTAATCATTTCACGAAATAATTCACGTTCAGTTGGTAATAAAAAAGAATCATCATTTCCTATTTTTATTAATTTAATAGTTTCTTCAGTAAATTTATGACCTATTTTAGACATGTCACGTAAGATAGGATCGTTAGCTACTTGTTTAATTTTTTAATTGCTTCCTTCAGGTAAGGCTTGAGCTACGGGTTTCACTTTTTTATCTACTGTTTTATACTTTGTATTAATTTGAACTTCATGAAAATCAGAAACAAATTTTGAAATTAAATCATATTCGTTTAATGAGTTTAAAAGAATAACATGTAATAATTTTTCATCATGTAAGGTTTCGTCAATTTCATAAAAAAAGTAGAGGAAAAAGAAGTTTTAATTATGTTTTCAATATTTTCAGTTTTAGACATATATCCTTTATCTTTAAAATATTTTTCATATTTTTTTATTGTTTTTCTAGGAATATCTTTATTATTTAGAATTTATAATTTTGAAGATGAAAAATGAACAGAAACATTTTCTATTTTATTTACACATTTATGCGAGATATCAAACTAGTTACCACTGTTGTCTCGCTCAACGATGGTGTCTAGTAAAAATTTTGATCAAAGTATGTTCCAGAATCACTAAGAGGTAGATGACTCTCCTGCATTTTCTCTTGTGATCTGATAGGTGTTTTCCTAATTTGTTCTCTATTTCTAATATGGTTTAAGTTAACAGTCATTACTTGTAAGGATTGTAAGTCATCTTTTGATCTAAATCTAGCATACGCGGATCCATCGTCCATTATTTTTGTTTCCATACGAGTTTCACATATAAAGGGTTGTCCTAAGATAATTTCATAAGAACAGTTATCTTGTATGAAAAAATGAAATGTTTCACTTATGCCACCTATTGAAATTGGAATGTTGGCACATGCTCCTAGAAGTGCACCACAACCGTTGTCTGTTGTTCTCATAATCCACCCATGTTGTTTATCTATAGGCCATCTAAATTTATCATATAATTCTTTTGATATTACGTTTATTTCTGAGCCTAAATCTAGTAAAGCTAAAGCTGTACAAGAATTTTTCCTATCTCCTAAATTTACTTTGATCTCTGGTGTTCCCCTGGCCCAAAAACTCTTTTTGTAATTGCTTTCAGATTTTTCTTGTATATTATCTGGAAGTATAGGTCCTAAAAAATTTTTATTAACATATCCTTCACTTTCTTCTTCATCATCAGAATCGGAAGAAAAGGAATCTTTAGAAATATGAGTTACATCTACATTGTCATGCATTTCAGTATCAGTATTTAAGGGAAATCTTTTTCTTTTAATCATCTTAATAAAGTTATCTTTAAATTCTAATTTAGCTATAGTAAATAATTGTTCAAGTGACATAGTCACTTGACTTTTTAAAAGAATATCATACAGTATTTCCTTTGTGTCATTTTTTTGTTCAAGTTATGAAGTTAAAATAGCTTTTGGAATTGTTTTGGGTTTCTTGGTTTTTTCCTCATTTTTTTCTATTTCTTCATTAGTCTTTGATTCTAATTCATTAGGTTTGTTTGATGTCTCTAGTTGTTTGCCCTCCCTTATATCTTTTCTTTTCTGCTCAATTGGATCTAAATTTGTATTTTCATTAAATTGTACATTTTTAGGTTCTTTTCTTAATTGTTTTCTAGTTACTGTTTGATTAGACTCATCTAAATGTTGTGTTTCATCCCTTTTTCTCTTTTCTTCCACATTTGCAATATATGAGAAGATAGAAAAGTTATCTATAGGTGAGTTCCATGCAGTTTTGTTCATTATATCATCTCTAGCTTTTATCAATGCTTCTATTGAATAATTTTTGGTTTCTTTTGATGTATCATCATCTAAATCACTTTCATCGCATCCTAATCTAACCCAAGATGAGCTTCTTTGTGCTTCTGATATATTTTCATATAGTTTTTGCATTCCACCTTTTCCCCAATTTACAGCTAGAGGGAGGTGGGTTCGATAGTCACATAGTTTTTTATCAATATCAATAACTAGTTTTCTTTCTTTTGCCTCTTTTAATGATTCACAGGCATAAGACATATGTCCAATGGAGTCACACCAAACACATCGTCGGGTGGGTGCGCCTCTTCGTTCATTATTCTGAGCTACTGGTTGATTCTGAGCTATTGGTTGATTCATCACAGGTGTTTTAGGTATAGGATTCATTTGTGGGGCATGAGTAAACTGAGGACCTAGAATTGTTCTATCTTGACTAACTAAGGAATGAACTATGTTTTGAAGTGTTGCCACTTCCTTAGATATGTTCATATGCATTTTCATCATATTATCTAGTTTATACTTTGGATGTTGATGCTTGTTCAGTTAAACTAGAGTTTATATTGATTTTAGGATTTTGAGTAGTTGGTCCTACTGTTGGAAAGCTTAAATTCATATCATATAATAATGATTGTCTCTATTTCATTTGTGCCACAACTTTAACTACTTGTTTAAGTACCCCCCAGTCCTTTGTTAAACCATATCTTTTTCCAAGTTCCTCTAGTCTTCTTTCTACTTCACTTCTAATGTCTGCAGGCAAAACTTTTAAGAAATAAAGTACTATATCTGGAGTAAGTGCAGTCCTATCTTGTTCAGGTAATTGTGAAAATCTCTTCATAAATTCCCCATGTAATTGTGTAAGAGATATTCGGGTTTTAGGAGTGCTAAGCCACTTCATAAATCCCTCCCTACCGTGTTGACTAAAATCTTCTAAGTAAAATTCTTTATGCATTTGTTTTTAAAATTTTTCCCATGCAAGTGCTTTATGAGGTTCTATAACACTAATGGCTGAACCTATTGCAAGTCTTACTAAAAATGTTACCCATTTATCAATTGGCAAACCGTGTAGTTTTGCTAGATCTTTAAAAGTGTCTAAGTAATTAGTTGTGTTAACTCCAGTAAATTTACCTTTTTCTTTTAACATAGCTTCTACTACTTTTTGGCCTTGAGTTTCTGACATCATATTTTTAAATAACTCATCCATTTTGATTTTTATGTTAGAACTAGACCTAAGTTTCTGAATATAATCCTTAGCTTCTTCTTGAACTTTGGATTTCTGTTCCCTTACCAAACTAACTAAGTTACCTGATTCTAGCTTTACTTAAATTTTAAACTTTTAAACAAGTCTTGAAAAATAAATGCTAACTTTCCAAATGAAAATTCTTAATGAATTTTGAGGCTAAATTATGATATTCTAACAATCCTTAATAATTAAATCTAGATACTAACTTTTCAAATAAATTTCTTTTTGATTGTTTTAATTAAAATTGCACTAATCAAACAATCTTAAAAAAATACTATCTTTTAAATAAAAATACTTTTTGAGTCTAACAATTCCTACTACTTTAATGAAAATAAATTCTAACTTTCAAATAAAATTTAAATCTAGCAATTCCTACTATCTTAATAAAAATAAATTCTATCTTCCAAATGAAATGAAATTTAAATCTAGCAATTCCTACTATCTTAATGAAAAGAAATTCTAGCTTTTAAATGAAATGAAATTTAAATCTAGCAATTCCTACTATCTTAATGTTTCCTAAAATCCTACTTAAGTAGACACAAACAGTTGCAAGTTAAGAAAATATACCTGACACCTGACAGTTGGAGCAGAAGCTAGTGTGCATGTGAAATTTTCAAGTTACATTTGTTGATCATAAATGCCTAATACAAAATCTAAGTGCTGTGAGTGCAAACGTTTTTCTTCAAAATCTTGATGGTAAGGGTGTAGAGATGAGGTTTACTACTTGCCTATTCCCGTGGAGGCGCTCAGAGCATAAGCTCAGCCCTCAACAACCAAGGAATTACAAGGTTTGTTATATCTACCTCTACACGATGACCACCTCAAGATGCTGCAACCACGTCGTCTAAACCAAGCTAATGCATATGCAAAGAAAGGAAAAGTTTTATACATGTCCCACTGTGCCGTTGTTTCACGTCGGGTTGAAACTGTGGGAGCGATTTCTAATGACTGGCGGATCACTTCAGTCGTCTCGCGAACGACGCACGCAGGGTGACTATGCAGAGCAAGTATAACTTTCCCTAAGGTCCGTAGGGCAAAGCGTTCCTATAACTTCCTATAGCGTCAAAGTAAGATGATGAGATAAGTTTTTCACTAACTACTTGATCTTTAATGCATTCAGTTTTGTTTGAATCTTCTTGAAAATTATCGTCGTTTCTATCTACAGTTGGTGGGAAAAGTTCTTCACTATTCTCAATGCTAGGTGGAACAGTTGAAAGTAAATGCAAAGTTCTATTAGGATCATGCAAAGTTTCTTTAACTATCTTATTTTTTAACTAACTCTTCAACTTCCTCAACTAGTTTAGGAAATAATAACTCAAATGTAGCTAGATGTAGAAACTATTTGAAGAAGCCTCTTTAGACATAAGATGAAAATGACACTAGATTAATGATCAAGTTCCTATACACATTTATAAGATAATGTCATAAAATAATAACCTATCCAAGCTTAATGAATAACCTATACAAGCTAATCAATAGTTTAAGCTAAGTAATTTTTTTGTTGCAAATCTTCCGTTCATCAACAGGCTGCAAATCTTCAGGAAATCATATCTGAAAAATCACATGAATCTCCAGTTCACCAACAGTGCTCTGAAAATCACATCAGAGAAATTAGTATGTTTTTCTAAAAAATTAACACTCATTTAAAACTTAGCATAATTAGAAACACTTAACTTAATATAAAATATTTAACTTCCTAACATACACACATGCATATAAATGAACATACATTTAACTAACATGCATAAATTTTTATGTATCAACAAACATATGCATGCACATAAGTGAACATGCATACATGCAAACAAAAACATATGCATTCATGCACATTCACTAACAACCATGCATGAACATACATGCACATGCATAAACACACAGATGCATGAACTTACACTAACATATACATAAATGATCATGCATACATGCACATGCACTAGCAATCATGCATGAACATACATGCACAAACATGCATCAAGCAACATGCATGATATGTATACATACATGCAAAAACTATCCTACATGCATAACATAAATCAACATGCATGCTTACACATGATATACACATAACATCTAGAGTATATACACTAATTGACATGCATGAACTAACATGGATAAATTTCTAACATGCATTAGCTAAATATATATTTACATGCAAAACAATATTCATGCACTTAATATACTTCTAACATTCATAAACATACCTATCATTTACATGCATATCCTAACATCTAACATGCACTTTCTTAACTAGCATGTATTAACATTCCTAACTTCTAACACCTAGCATGCATTGCTTAATATTTAACATGTATTACCATTTACTAACATGCATCAACATTAACTAACATACCTAACATGCACTAACATGCACTAACATACTTATCATGCACTAATATTAACTAACATACCCTACATGCACTAATATACTTATCATGCACTAACATGCACTAATATTAACTAACATACCCTACATGCACTAATATACTTATCATGCACTAACATGCACTAATATTAACTAACATACCCTACATGCACTAATAGTGCACAATCATGCACTAACATGCACCAATTATAACTAACATACCCTACATGCACTAATATCAAACATGGTTCATGCACTAACAACTAACATAGGTTCAAGCACTAACATGGGTACAGTCAATGACTAAACATGCTTAACATAATATATGGGTATAAGATCTTAGGTATCTATCAAAGCTAAGGGTTGAAGAAGCTTGGGTTAAGGGTAAGAAAAGAAATGGAAAGGATAAAAGAAGATAGAATAGGGTAAATATTTGGTTAGGGTAATCCTTCTTGTCTCTTACCTGTGAACATACAAAAAACATTAGGATAATCAAATCATACATTTAAGCAATCAATCTATTTTAAAAAACACACACTCACTCATACATAAATAGATACGTAAACATATATACTTATATTAAAACAAATACATTTAAGTTATAAATATTCATATGTACACACATACATAAATAAATACATATACAAAAACATAAACATATTTTAAGTCATCCATATACATTATATACCTTTACATATGCATTCCATATTTTTATTTTAAGTATTTGATTAATAAATATACTTAAATAACATCAAACATCATTAATTAATATATAAATAAATTATTTAATTTAACTAAACTATACAGTAAAGTATATATAGAGAAAAAATATATATAAACAATAAAATAAAAAAGAAAAAGAAATGAATATAAAAAAAAAACTCTCTCTCTTTCTCTCTCTCTCTCTGTACCTTTCTCTCTCTCTCTCTATACCTTTCTCTCTCTCTCTCTCTCTCTCTCTCTCTCTCTCTCTCTCTCTCTCTCTCTCTCTACTACGTCGGTGGCTGTGTCCGTCGGCAGCTGCAAAGAGGGGCAGAGAGGGAGGAACATTAAATAAAACAAAAAAATAATAAATTAAGTAAAAAAAAAAACAAAAATCTCTCACCTCACTCTCTCTCTCTTTCTCTCTCTCTCTCTCTCTCTCTCTCTCTCTCTCTCTCTCTCTCTCTATTGCGCGTCCAGCGCTGCTGCGCCGCTGGTAGAGAAAGGGAGGGAGAGGGAGAAGAGAAAAAAAAGAATAGTATTAAATGAAGGAGAAAAAGACAGAGGGAAAAGGGGAAAAAATGGAGGAAGAAGAAAAGAAAAGATGAATGACTTTTTCCAAAAAAAAAACCCTTAATTACCCTTGTAATTTAGTTAAAACCCTTTAAAACATGATCATAACCTATAGTTCACCCTTAATTACCCTTAAATTTAGTTTCAAAACATAGAAAACCCCTTAACTAACCCTTGACTTTTCATATATACCCTTAATAAATACTTCCCATCCTGATAATATTCAGCAAACTTCTTTTCCTACAGAAATTAAAATCAAACATTAGTCAAAAATTTCATAATTTAACCAAACTTATATCAATCAAATAATCTTTTAATTTTTGAAATATTTTAAGAGTAATAAATTCTCTCCGACAGCGGTAGCCCCTACAAGCTTATTGCTGTTGAAGAAGATTATGCAAAAAAATGAAGGAGCAAGATAATGATGGCCACAAGTGTATGTATATTGCCGCCATGTAATGTACAAGTGATTTTAAGTCTTTATATAGTCTTTTCAAGTGCTCCAAGACTTAAGTAGATTTTGAATTCCAATGAAGGCAGTAAAGGTTGTTGGAGGAAATCAATCCACTTTCTTACAATCTAGGAAAAGTGAAGATCTAGTTTGATCTACTTTTAGGTGATTGATTGATTCCAACTCAAACACCTCAAATTTGTGGAAGATAAGGTCTCTTTTTCTACTTTTACATGTGTAAATCTCTATGCTTTTACAATGGTAAAAGATTGAGTACTTGCTATAGCTTTGAATCTACAAAGTTTTATTCCATCAAGTGCCTTCATCATCATATCTGGTACTTGCTTTTCATTAGGAACAAGAGAAATGTCATTCTCCTTTGCCATGAGATTCTCCCTAATAAAATGGTAAAAAGCCTCTATGTGTTTGGCTCTTGCATGGAAAATAGGGTTTGCTGCTAGATGATTGGAACTTACATTATCTCTAAATGTGTGAGATTCAGAACTCACAAGCCCCAAATCTATACACAATGCTTTAAACCATAATGCCTCTTGACTTGCTCTAGTCAAACCTCTGTATTTTGCTTCAGTTGAGGATAAAACAACTATTCGTTGCTTATTGGAACTCCATGAGACTAGCTTTGAACCTCCAAATGCTAAGTAACTAGAGGTACTTCTTCTTTCATCCTTAGCTCCTGTCGAATCTGCATCTGAATAGATTTTGATATCCAAATCTAAAGATTAAGGATAGAATATACTTTGATTGATTGTACCTTTGCGATACTTAAGTACTCCCTTGGTTGCATCCATGTGCGATCTTCTAGGTGAGTGCATGAATTGACTAAGCACTCCCACACTATATGGGATGTCTTCCCTTGTGTAAGGAGCATATATCAAGCTACCTACCAAGCTTTGATATGTTTTAATATCTTCAATTTCCTCACCTTCATAAACACTAAGTTTATGAATCATCTCCAAAGTTGTACCTATAGATTTATTGTTCTCCATTTTCAACTTAAGAAGTAGACCTTGAATGTATCTTCTCTAAGTCAAATACATTCCTTTATCTGTGTATATAACATGCATACCTAGGAAATATGTGAGATCACCTATGTCACTAGTTATGAACTCCTCTTGCATGTGTCTCTTTATCTCTTGGATGTCATTTAGATCATCACCTATCACAATAATATCATCTACATATACACATAGATAGGTAACCTCATAGCGATCCTTTTTGATGAATAGAGAAGGATCTGAGTTGCTAGATTTGAAATCTTCATCTTGAAGGTATGTAACAAAACTGTAATTCCAAGCTCTAGCAGCTTGTTTCAATCCATGCAATGCTTTCTTAAGTCTACAAATATAAGATGCATGATTACTTTCGTTGAAACCCTAAGGTTGTGACATGTATACCTCTTCACTTATCCAACGATTAAGAAATGCATTGTTTATATCAATTTAGAGGAGTCTCCAATTTTCTTATAGTAGCTGCACTTACCAACATTCTGATTGTAGTCGTCTTTGCAACTTGTGAGAATGTTTCATCATAGTCTATACCATGAGTTTGTGAGCATCCTTTGGCAACTAATCTTGCGTTGTACCTGCAAACTGATCCATTTGAGTTTCTTTTAACTTTGTATACCCATTTGCAACCAATTACCTTTTGATTGAATGACATTGGAACCAAATCCCAAGTGTCTATCTCCTTCAATGCATCTATTTCTTCTTTCAAGGTCTTTTCTCAATTAGGGTTTCCCTTCGCCTCTTCATAGGTTGAGGGTTCCTTTGAAATTGAGTCTTTTGCCATGTACATTGAATGCTTTGTAACAAATATGGAATCATATCCATACCTTTTTGGTTGTTTCTTTTCTCTTGCTAACCTTCTATGAGCTCAGTTAGAGCATTCTCCACACTCTTGCATATTTTCTTTACCTCTTGACTTCCATAATTTTTATTAATTTTCCCTTTCATCTTCCTCATTGTGTACCTAAGTCGTAAGTCCCTAGGACTTCTATCAACTAAGACTGTACCTCAAACGCCCCACAAGTGCATATGGTTGTTGACTAATGCACACTTAATTATCAATCCATGAAATTAGAAATATGAAGTGTATGAAAACATGTGCACCCATGATTGTAACACTACAAGGAATACGGGTGCATAGCGATGATTAGGGTGACACAATTTTGTTGATATAAAATTGCAAAATACGTTCCAATGAGCGTCCCGCACGAACCGTCGATTAAATGATGAGGAAAACAACATTTTTTTTATGTATGGCGTGATTGGGTGTGCGACGCTCACATAGAGCATCGCTAACGCGACGGTTTTAAAAAGCATTGCGTAAGTGATGCTTTTTGTATCACATAAGTGACACAAAAATATGTCGCTTATACGTCGCCAATTCCTATGGTTTTTACGATGCCATTTCATTGCTTACATGACGATCTGTTGACAAAAGAAATTAACATGTTGGAGGCTCTTCGATCAGCATTTTCACGCATCTGACCGAAGAGCTCTCCAAGGTTCGCAATTGCGCTATGCTTATGAGCTGAAACAAGTATATACAGAATTGTTGTTTTGCCTAAGCTCTATCTTATTGTCTCTCTTTGTCTTTGTTTCTCTCTTTCTACATCTCTCTCACTTTGAATTCTCTCTCTCTCTCTCTCTCTCTCTCTCTCTCTCTCTCTCTCTCTCTTCTTTCTCTCTTTATTGCAGGTTATTCAAGAAGCTAACCAAGCAAAAAGTATGGCTAACTATTGTAAGTACAATTTATATTCTTTGTATATCATTTGAATTGTGTTATTTTCATTAGATAGCATACTCACACTTATTGATATTCACATATAAAATTATACATGGTGAAGATGCACGTTCACACATATACACATATACACATGCACATAAACACACATATAAACACACAGATACATGTGCCCATACACTTAGACATACACACACATACACATGCATATGCAGAAACATTTCTACAACCACATAAAAAGACCTAAATGCATGCATTATATATATATATATATATATATATATATATATATATATATATATATATATATATATATATATATATATATATATATATATATATATATATATACATACACACATTAACATATACGTAAATACATGTATATGCACATCCACATGCATGCACATTCACATGCATGCACATGGATGCAAATGGAAATGCATCCACATACGCATACATGTTTCATACATATACACATGCATATACATACATTATACACATATATACACATATATGCACATATGTACACACACATATACACATGCACACACACATGCACATACATACATAGATACATATGCATGCACATACACACATATACACATAGAGTTCCATATATACATGCACATACATATACATACACATACACATGCAGATGCACATACTCATATACACACATATAAACTTACACATGCAGATGCATATACATACATATACACACACATACACATGCACATACATACATATACACACAAATACATATACACTTATCTACACACATTTGAATGAATTATATAATTAAAGTATTAAAACACTTGCTTAATATAAACAACAATAACAATCAATAGAACAAAACTCTTCATTACTTAATACCATACACACAATCCAAAACATAACCGAAATGAAAAATATATAGATAAAATATAGATATATATATTTATATATATCAATGAATATATATAATCCAATGTCATGATCAACTAGAATCCTAATCATCATGATCATGATCATGATCATCATCAGCAGCATCATGATCATCCTGATCATCCTCATCCTCATCATCATGATCACCCTGTGACGATCGAGATCGTCCCTCCTGTGTCTGTCTCTCCACCTCATCCATATCTTCCTCTCCGTAATACTCATGTATTACATATAAAAAACATAAATAAGTAAAACAATTAAACCATTCATAAAATAAAATAATTATATAAAATTTAATAATAATCACAAAGGCATCCGGATGATCTCGCATATAGTCGCTGTCGGGATGAAATCCCGCAGGGAGTGTGCACTGAGTTTTTTTCAAAAGATCATTGTTTTTGAGTTTTTGAGTGATGTTTTTGATCGAGAGAGTGGTATATTTTGTACATATTTTGGCCGAATTAATTGATTGTGCAATGCGAAAACAAGTTTGAGATGTGTGTTAGATCCGTGTATATAAACAACAGACGTTAGACCCATAAAAATTTAGGTTTGACCCTTGAAACTGGCTGAAATTGAGGGTTTATCCCCTGAAAATCGGACTTGAACCCTTGGAAACCTTTAGAGTTTAGGCCGAATTTGTTAATAAACCCATGAATTGGCGAGTTTGAGATAATTGTGAGCAAACGCCTAATTTTCCCGACCCAAAAAACCTAGGTCAAACCCTTGAAATTGGCGGTTATCCTAGGTCAAACCCTCAAAACCAATTAAACAGCGACATCCAGTGCGAAAACAAAACCTTAGTCTAGGGAAAAATTAAAAGTCTGCCAAAAATAGAAAGTTCATTGAGGAGGTTAGAACGTTCTAAAAGGAAGTCCTAGGGAGGGGCCTATAAATAAGTCCAAACTCATTTGTTTCTTCCCCATCCTGTGGATTGCCCTTGTGGATCGTCTCCTCTAGGTATGCTCCTTGTCTATTCTTGCTTCGTCATGTTTTTGTTTTACTCTTCATCACCATGCCTATAAGAGAGGGAGAAGGAAGCGTTTTTACTTGCCATAGCTATATGAAGGCCCACTTCTTTTATGTTAGCTGTATCCCCTCCACGAGCATTGTACTTCCATTTTTTTCTTTGAGTTAAAGGGATTAGAATGAAATTAGCTTTGGATCAAATTCAAAGCCATAGCTTGCATGTGTGCAGCAGAGAGAGGCCGTGCTGAGATTCGGCACACGTGATTACGATGAGATGGAGTTGAGGCAGCAGGGGTTCCATAGGGAGTCAACGCATGGAGAGAACTCATGCAGCTCGACTCTGGAGGTATGAGGGCTGTGCGGTGTAGAAGACTGACAGAGAATTAGGTAATTCGTTGGCGCTGCTATCGGCGAGTTACGGAGTTGATTGGCAGGCGTGATAGGTGCACATGGAGAGAGAGAATGACCTGAGAGGTGTGCCACTAAGGAGATAGATTTGATAGAGAACGTCGATTTATGTGCTGATGGAGAATTCACAGTCGGCAGATACGTGTCCTTTAGAGAGAGAGAGAATATACGCCTGCTAGGTACACGTCCGTAGAGAGAGAGATAGATTAGGTGGCGCAGTTGATAATTTTACATGGAGAATATCTGGATGAAGGCAGAAGCTGGACAGAGGCAAATGCTGACATGGTCAGAAGAGAGACTCTCCCGCTCCCACAGCAGTGCAACACGCGCGAGAGAGAGAGAGAGAGAGAGAGAGAGAGAGAGAGAGAGAGAGAGAGAGAGAGAGAGATAGAGAGAGAGAGAAATGAAATGAAATGAAATGATATATTGAGAGAGAGAGAGAGAGGAGGGAGAGAAAGAGTCGCGCGAAGAGAGATGGACTGTTGGCGGCTGCGCTCGTGAGAGAGAGAGAGAGAGAGAGAGAGAGAGAGAGAGAGAGAGAGAGAGAGAGAGAGAGAGAGAGAGAGAGAGAGAGAGAGAGAGAGAGAGAGAGAGAGAGAGAGAGAGGGGGAGAGATTCTCTCTCCCCCCTCCCACGGCGGCAGCACGCGCGCCGCTGGAGGAGAGAGAGAGAGAGAGAGAGAGAGAGAGAGAGAGAGAGAGAGAGAGAGAGAGAGAGAGAGAGAGAGAGAGAGAGAGAGAGAGAGAGAGAGAGAGAGAGAGAGAGAGAGAGAGAGAGAGAGAGAGAGAGAGAGAGAGAGAGAGAGAGAGAGAGAGAGAGAGAGAGAGAGAGAGAGAGAGAGAGAGAGAGAGAGAGAGAGAGAGAGAGAGAGAAGGGAAGGAACGGTGGAAGAGAGAGAGAGAGAGAGAGAGAGAGAGAGAGAGAGAGAGAGAGAGAGAGAGAGAGAGAGAGAGAGAGAGAGAGAGAGAGAGAGAGAGAGAGAGAGAGAGAGAGAGAGAGAGAGAGAGAGAGAGAGAGAGAGCGAGAGAGAGAGAGAGAAGGGAAGGAACGGTGGAGGCGTGACAGATCATGGAAGGGAGAATTGAAAGGAAAAGAGGGGTTAAGAGTGAAGGAGGGAAGGAAAAGAGAAGTGAATTAAACCTAGCTTTTAAAGAGCTTTCACAAGAACAATGGCTATAAAAGAAAATCGAAAAGAAATAATGAGTGTGAAACCACTTTCCCAATAGGGAAATGGAAGTCAAATTGAAGGAGATTGACTAAACCGTAAGCATGATAACTATACACCTTGGGAAGTATTGAAATCAAGTTTATGGTCAATTGTATTGTTTATACACGTTCTCAAAATATTAAGGCATACCGATATCTAAGAGAATTATTCATGAAGATAAAAAGTTCATCTATGAATCAAATTGAAAGTTCAATTTTAAAGCTTGAGAATGCTAGTCGATTTGAAGGCTTGATTTCATAAGATAAATGAATTTCAATTCTAGAGATTAAAGTCTATGATGCTACATTTTATGAGTGAAATTTTACATGCTTTAATGTTCTAATGATGATTTTTTGCCCCATCCTGTGGATTGCCCTTGTGGATCGTCTCCTCCAGATTGCCCTTGTGGATCGTCTCCTCCAGGTTCATGCATGTTTATGAAGTATATCAAGTGATTGAAGATTGAAGAAAAGAGTGGCCTACCCCGTGGTCTTTCTTGTGGAACTTTCCTACAGGTTACTGCGTGATCAGAGATTATTGTGAATTTTGAAGTAAAGAGCTACAAAGTGAGGACTTGAAGAAAAGCTTGGATCGAAGAAAAGTGAAGAAAAGATTAAATCGCAAAGACCATAAGAAAAAGATAGAGGGTGACTTCCTGCACTATAGCGGGAGGCCTACATCATATCTTCCCGACACCGCACTGTAGCGGCGGCATTTATTTTTATTTACCTGTTCCGCACTGTAGCGGATTTTTTGTATCGTGGACCAGCACTGTAGCGGGCATCACTGTATCATTCAGATTTTATTGTATCATCGAGTTTGTATACACACCGACCCAGTGATTTGGAGAATCAGTGCTGTATCTGATTTGTCTCTTTCTCGACGCCTACGGTCTTGTACACACGCACATTTCGACACTTCCGAGAGGGGCAAGGGTCCCACGCGTACGAGGATCGCGCACGCTCCAGAGAGCAGAGGCGAGGCGCCCAGCGCGCAGGCGCCGCTCGCAGGACCGCGGGAACGGCGCACCAGAGCGGGGCCTGATCCAACCCCACGCGCCAGCTTCCCGCCACGACCTCCTTCTTCCCGACACCTGAACCCGACGTGAAGCGAGGCGGTTGCCCGGTGATCCTCATCGCGTCACCTACTCCTTGAGGAAAGAGACAAGAACCTCGGCATCGGACAGAGATTTCAGGTACCAGCATTTCAAGTTATTTCATATCTTCTCAAGAACTCATTCAAAAGTTGAGTGAGGGATGCAGTGGGCTTTGGAGAGCTTATCCACCGCAAGAACCCTTCTCTGCTGTGTTGGGAAAAGTCTTCTAGATACAAGAGTTTATGCAATTCCTTTTTGAACTCAGCCTAAGGCTTTGCAATATGTGCTGTGATAGGGGCTAAAATGGATCCTGATACTACCCGTGTGAAGTAATGTGCAAACACATCCTCGGGTAGACCATAAATCCGTGCCTGTTCCTCAAAAACATCTAGGTACTCGGTTACATTCAAGCCTCTAAACTTTCCTTTTTCTCTCAATACCGCTTGGACTACGCGGGCCCCTTGTTTCTCTATTACCATTTCCTTGAATATATCCTCCATCTCTCTTCTCTACTCTGTCCTAGAACGTAACACAAGGTCGAGCAAAGATCAGCAAAGCTCAATGAGTCGCGAGCCAGGAGGTAAAGGTAAGTCTAATCACTCTCTTCTATGCCAAAGTCTAGTAGAACTGTCCTCTCTTCGATTCCCAAGATTTCAATATATATTTTTCCCTCTTTCAATGAGAGTTTTCTAATGTTTTCTAACGTTCTGTCTAAGCTAGAAAATCAACAAATCCCTAATCTAAGTGGGAAAAAAATTCACACACGTATGGACTAAACTAATGCAAAGTGTGGATGCTCAAACTCAAGCAGCAAGACAATCTTTGTGTTTCAGCAGTGTAGGGTTGATTTAGATGCTTTAAAACCTGACCTAGTTATATCTTTCGTTAGGATCTTAAGTCTTGAAGACAGGACTGAGGTCGAAAGGAGGATTGAAGAGCCTGGGAAGAGATTTGGATTGACTGAAGATTGGGGTGTAGTGAGGAGAGAGGTAGAAGCGGTTGCCCAAATGAGGCAACGCCAGGCGGTGTTATACGATAGACCTGCAGTGGTAACACCACAACCACCTAGGGAAGCTCCACTTCCGGCAATTCCGAATGTGCCTGCAACGTCAGCTTTTACTAATGTTGCATCCACTTCGCGAACGCCAATGGAGCTACAGGTTGAGATTCTCAGTCGACAGATAGAGAATCTTATTACGATGCAAGCGTCTATGTCAAAAGAAATGGTGAGTATTCACAATAAAGTTAATTCTATGGGATATCAGGACTCCACTCCTCCTCAGGCGAGTACGAGTTATGTAGATACATTACAGAGAGGCACTATGCCCATTCCAAATATGCAAGGCTATGTGATGCCACAGCCTGCACCTCTAGTGCAGCCTGTTGCCCAATAGATACCTACACCACCAGTGCAAACCACATTTCAAAGAAACACTGGACCTTTTGAGAGACGAGCGACTAGTGGGTTTGGAGGGGCTAAGAGATGCGTATGGTGTGATGCACAAGAGAATTTTTCATATGCATGTGAAGAGCTTAAGCTAGCAAAAGAGCATCAACTGGTGATAGATATCGATAAGAAGTTATGTGACTTCAGGACCCGCCTTCCTCTACCCGTGAATTGGGGAAAGGGGGGAATGAAGAAGTTTTATGAAGATTTATATGGCAATAATGCAAGTACATCAGCTGCACGATTAGAACCTGTTGAGGAGGAAGATGAAAAAGTGCCTAGACCTCGACCCCAAAGAAATTATTCCATTGAGGCTTTAGTGAGGGCTAGGGATGCCATCATGCAGAAGACTGCTTGGAAGTCTCCTGTTGAAGAATCCTCGGTCTATTCCCATATAGCCAATGTGGAGGAAAAGAGGAAGAGAGATGAGAGTCAGGAAGAGACTGAGCCAGAAAGAAGAGTGACCAGAAAGCAAAGCCAAGAGGCCGAAGAAAAGGCTATAGAGCGAGAAAAGAAAGTACAATTCAAAGAGCCCGTTGTTTCAAAGGAAGAGGCAAAGAAGAAAGAGATAAGAGAGGGAAAGAGGCCGGCTAGGCCAACTAAGATTCAAGAACTGACTAAAGAGAAAGAGAAAGAACCACAACCTGTTCAAAAGAAAGATGAGATTCAAGAAAGTATTCAAGAAGCTGACAAAGAAAAGAAGAAGAAAAAGAAGAGAACTCCAAAGGCTGTATTAATTTTTGAGTTGGAAAGGAAAAATGATGCAAGAGAGATATTAAATGATATTTTACTGAAGAGCCAAGTGACCATGTCCTTGGAGTAGGTCTTCTCCATAGGGAAGCCTGAGTTCAAGGACAGTTTTATAAAGCTGGTTAAGAGAAAGAGGTTTCCACTACCTGAAGATGTAGAGATGGAAGAAGCACCTGAAGATATTCAAGTGACAAATGAAGCAGTTACATTGACTGATACATGTGATGATGATGATGGTGAGGTTGCCAAGTGTCATAAAAATTCTCTAGGTCCTATCATACCTGATGATGAAATGAGGAAGACAGAAAGTGAGTTTAGCAGGACCTTTTGGGCGAGAGGAACACCTGAGATGAAAGTGAAGCTAGGGAGCAATGAGGAGTCGTGTTTTGCTCTGGCCTTGATTGACTCAGGGTCAGAAATAAATGTGATTTCTAAGAGGCTTTATGATAAGTTTAGATGGCCGATAGATAAAGACCATGGATGGAGGATGAGGACAACGGATAATGGTTCAGGAGCACTGCTTGGGGCATGTGCCTTTGTGCCTGTGACCATAGGAGGGATTTCTAAGGAATTCCACTTCTTTGTCCAGGACCAATGTTCATATGAGGCTATCCTTGGGCAGCCCTTTATAGCTGAGGTAAGAATGGAGACTAAGGCCATGGATGATGGATCTGCCTATGCACGAATCCGTTCTAGATCTGGCCTTCATTCTCTGCAAGTGATGATTGTGTGTCCAAATCACTCCAGGAATAGAAATAATATAAGAAAGAAACCTATTAATTCACATGACCATGATGAGTGTATGCTTGTTGGAGAGTATGGAGCTTCTGCTGATCAAAATTTCTGTTAGGATCCACTGTTGAGCGAGACAAGAGTGGGAGTTGGTTTGATGTCTCGCATGACTTTGTACATAGTTTTGAAAGTTTTTCTATTTATTCATCTGCATTCAAGTTGCTATGCTTACAGAAAGAAAATGTTTCAAATAAATTCAGAAAAGTTCATGAGAGACACTATAAGCATTTAGGAATGATGTTACCTGATGAGAAGATTGAAGATGTGATCCAGTTGGAGAGAAGTTCGACTACTCTGGAAGAGCTTGAGAAGGCATTTGAGAGAAATGAGAAATCAGAGATCATTATGCTCAGCTCTATCCAAGAGTATGAGATGATTAAGCAGTTTATGAGAGAGCATGAAGTAAGTGTAAATACAAAGTATAAGACTGTGGATAAGAAAGTGAAGCCTATAGCTCAGCCATTGCCAGAAGATAGTCATGAGAAATATCTGCGAGTGTCAGATGACCCTATGCTGAGATGAAGAGAGCTCATAGGGCATCATTTTACTGATGAGACTATTAAAGAGATCAAGTTTGGAGAAAAACCATTCCTGAGAGAAGAAGAGAAAAAGAAAATTATTGAAGTCATCAAGAAACACGAAAAAGCGTTTGCACTTTTCCCACATGAGATAGGGTGCGTAGACCCGAAACAAGTACCTCCCATGATTATCTTTATAGTGCCACATATACCATGGAATATCCGGCCTATACCAGTCCCAAAGGCTCACTTACCTGAGCTGATGAGGTTGCTAAAGGAAAAGATTTCCATGCGGATATTGGAACCCTCCTCGGCTCCATATTCGAATAGGTGGTTTACTGTGCCTAAGAAAAATGGGAAGCTTTGTTTCATTCAGGATCTGCAGCCTGTGAATAAAGTCACAATTAGAAATGTAGGGACAGGACCCATAGTGGATGAGTTTGCTGAAGCGTTTGCTGGGCATTCCATCTACTCTATGGGCAATCTGTATTCAGGTTATGACCAGTTTCAGTTGGCTATGGAGAGTAGAGACATTACGACTATGAGGACTCCACTGGGCCTTGTATGCATGTGTACTTTGCCGCAGGGAGCGACGAATTCTGTGGCTCACATGATGAATGCCATGAATCTGGTTTTATGAGACTTTATACCATCTGTGACTATGCCATTCATTGATGATGTTCCGATAAAGGGATGTGAGGAAAGAGTGAAAGATGTGAGTTTAGATGCTTCAGGATGTAGAAAGTTTGTGAGAGATCATATTGCTGATTGTGAGAAGATCTTTGAAAGGTTTGAAGATGTGGGGCTAACACTTTCTTTAGAGAAATTGGTTTTTGGCGTTGATGAGGTCCTCATTGTAGGACATCTATGTGGACATTATGGCCGCAAGCCATACCCGCAGAAAGTTGAGGCCATTAGCAGGATCTCTGAAGTGTGTCGTAATGTCAGTGAGGTGAGAAGGTTTCTAGGAGCCTGTGTATTCTATGTGATATGGATTCCTCACTTTGCTCACGTTGCGAACCCCTTAGATGATCTCCTAAGAAAGAGAAAGAAGTTTGTATGGATAGAGAAACAGTCGAGAGCTATGCGTAAACTGAAGCAGCTGCTAATTGAAGCTCTGATTCTGAAGCGTGTTGACTATTCAGGTCAGAGACCTATCATTTTGACCGTTGATACCTGTCCTATTGGCATAGGCTGGGTCATAGGGCAAGATGATGATGAGGGGCAGAGATATGCAGTGCGCTTTGGTGCTAAGATCCTACATGATACCCAAAGAAAATATCCTCAGATTAAGAGAGAGTTATGGGGATTGGTGACTGCTTTAAAGAGCGATAAAGAGTATTTCATTGGGGCAAATGTGTTAGTTGAGACTGACTGTCTTCCACTGATTGGCATGATTGCAAATTTTTCATCTCCGGACATTGCTATGCTTAGATGGATCTCTTCTATAAAGTTTATAAATCTTGTGTTTGTACACATAGCTGGGAAGTTGAATACAGTTGCTGATATGCTTTCAAGAGCAAAATTTGATGATGAGTCTCATGATGATGATGAGGTAGAGAGAGATACACATATGATGAGATATGATCCATTGGTGTATGTTTATGAGTAGTTCCGTAAGAGTGAGTATGATGGTGAGTGGAGAGATATTGGAAGATATCTGAGTACTCTGAAACCTTCCCCTGGTTGGTCCACAAATAAGTATAGATCCATCAGGAAAAAGTCTTACAACTTTTTCTTGAAGGATGGGCTTATTTGGCGACACGCTAAAGGCAAGGTGAAGTGTCCACAGAGAGTATTGAGTTCGAGGAGTCTTCAGAGCAAAGTGATGAGAGAAATGCATGAGACCTTATGGGCGGGTCACAAAGGATTTTATGCTACATATGAGAAGATTAGGGAAGCCTACTGGTGGCCAGGGATTTATGTGAGTGTGAGAGATTTTGTAGACACTTGTGCTACATGGCAGGTGCATTCATCAGTTAGGCACAGAGACCCGTTACATCCGACTTACCCTCCTTGTATCCATTACAAGTGGGTGGTCGACCTTGTAATCATGCCCAAAGGGATAGATAAGATGAGATACATTGTACTTGCTAGAGAGGACTTGACCAACCATGTGCAAGGTCGAGCTCTTCGTACGAAGACTACTTATAATGTATGTAAATTCCTTTTAGAAGAAGTGATCTCGAGATTGGGATACGTTGAGAAAGTGGTTGCGGACAGGGGAGAGTTGGATGCGAGAGAGGCAAAAGAGTTCTTTGATCGTCATGGAATTCGATTGTCACTCACCACTGCCTATAATCCAGAGGCAAATGGGAAAATCGAGAGAGGTCACCCTTCCATCATGAAGGCGATCTCTAAGGCTTGCAGCGATGACATCAAGCAGTGGCCTAGGTTTCTTCCGTTCGTGTTATGGGCTGATAGGATGACTTACACTCGATCCACAGGTTTCATGCCTGCTGAATTAATGTATTGTCAGAAACCAGTCTTCCCCATCCAGACTCAGATAGTGACATGGTTGACGCTCCCATGGAATGATGGTATGACGAGAGAAGAGTTATTATCATTGAGAATAAAGCAGTTAGAACAAGGAAATGAAAAGTTGAAAGAAGCAGTCCAAAAGTTAAAGGAGTCAAGGCTAAAGAATAAGATTTATTTTGACAAAACCCATCGACTGAGACCACATAGGATTGAGGTAGATGATTGGGTGTTGGTGTACGACAGTACATTCGATACTCAGTACGATGCTAAGAAGAAATTAACCAAACGATGGTTTGGGCCATATGTGGTTACGTCTGTGTTTGAAAATGGTACGTATGCACTTCGTGAGTTAGACAGTACTCCTTTGAGATCTTTGATTGCAGGAAAGAGGATAAAATTATTCAAGAAAAGAAATGAAGCGGATTATGAGATTGAACAAGAACTTCTGGAGGATACTGATGACACTGATACTGATG
This sequence comes from Ceratopteris richardii, assembly GCA_020310875.1. Lineage (NCBI taxonomy): Eukaryota > Viridiplantae > Streptophyta > Polypodiopsida > Polypodiales > Pteridaceae > Ceratopteris > Ceratopteris richardii. Next base: position 231,453,708 of record CM035406.1, on the reverse strand, counting down.
CTGATGAAGAATGATAGACCATGGAATTAAAGAGAAGCTGGATCAAAATGAAGAAAAATGACGAGGTGAAACGTTTCTGATTTGAGATGTGTTTTCTTTCTGATAGAGCATATGCATTGCATTGATGTGTGTGATAAAGATATGTATGAGTTTATGAAAATCATGTAGAATGAAGATAACAAGGATCTATTATGGGTTTGCATGAAGCATGAATGACTAGGGAATTATATGAATAGGATCAGTTAGTGGACTAGAGACTTTTGGGAGTGAAAGCTTGGGAATGTGATGACATGCTTAGACCGAGTGCATGTATATGCTGATTGATTTTAACACTTAGTGAGTGGGAAACTTTGGATCCTAGTATTTATTTCTTATGAGATTTTACCTCCATATGGATCATAATTCATGAAAAAAATATTTATACTCATGCCAGCTATATGTGTGTGCGTGTTGTTAGTGCACTGCGATGGGCTAGTAGGAGGGTGGAACCACCTTGGTCGGGTGATCAAGGCCACGAGCCGTAGCTAGTTTCGTCGTAGGCCTGACCTATTTGTTGTCATGTGCCTGTATGGGTCGGTAGGCGGGTGGAGTCACTCTGGCCGGGTGGTCAGAGCCACGAGCTGACGTCGATTTCATGTAGGGCTGATGTTGTGTATGTCGTGCGCTATGTCGGGTTGGCAGACAGGTGGAACAAACTTGGCCGGGCGGACAAGTCCATGAGTCGCACCCGATTTCGACATAGGCCGATTTGTGAAAATGAAAGATAAAAAGAAATGCTGAGCTGAGATGAAGTGGAAAATAAAGAAAGAAAAGAAAAAGAAAAAGAAAAATGAAAAAGAAAAAGGGAAAAGAAAGAGATCTAATGGAGAGTTGGACAAGTAGGAAATAAATAGTGGGAATCGAGGTATATTCTATAAACTGAGTTAGTAGAAACATATGTATATGCTAGTACTTAGAATGAGCAGTTGGATCTGAACCAGTTGAACAAACAGAAGATCTAGAAAGCCGACAATTTATTCATGTGATTACTTGTCAGATTGCAGACATAGAAACATAGAAACATAGAAACATAATATGATGTTTGTGAAGCTTGAATCTACCTAATTTTCTAAAATTCATACCAATCTTTATAAAAATTGCATGACTGCATGAGATCATGATTTGAGTTTTGAAAGGAAAAAGATAAAAAAATGTAAAGAGATTTTAAAAGAACCCTGATACTCTTCTGTTGGATCTTGCAGGTTGGCCCATCGGGACGATGTGCAGGTTTAGCGGGGGTGAATGTGGGGATGAAATCCCGTAGGGAGTGTGCACTGAGTTTTTTTCAAAAGTTCATTGTTTTTGAGTTTTTGAGGGATGTTTGTGATCGAGAGAGTGGTATATTTTGTACATATTTTGGCCGAATTAATTGATTGTGCGATGCGAAAACAAGTTTGAGATGTGTGTTAGATCCGTGTATATAAACAACAGACGTTAGACCCATAAAAATTTAGGTTTGACCCTTGAAACTGGCTGAAATTGAGGGTTTATCCCCTAAAAAATCGGACTTGAACCCTTGGAAACCTTTAGAGTTTAGGCCGAATTTGTAAATAAACCCATGAATTGGCGAGTTCGAGATAATTGTGAGCAAACGCCTAATTTTCCCGACCCAAAAAACCTAGGTCAGACCCTTGAAATTGGCGGTTATCCTAGGTCAAACCCTAAAAACAAATTAAACCGCGACATCCAGTGTAAAAACAAAACCTTAGTCTAGGGAAAAATTAAAAGTCTGCCAGAAATAGAAAGTTCATTGAGGAGGTTAGAACGTTCTAGAAGGAAGTCCTAGGGAGGGGCCTATAAATAAGTCCAAACTCAATCTTCCCCATCCTGTGGATTGCCCTTGTGGATCGTCTCCTCCAGGTATGCTCCTTGTCTGTTCTTGCTTCGTCATGTTTTTGTTTTACTCTTCATCACCATGCCTATAAGAGAGGGAGAAGGAAGCGTTTTTACTTGCCATAGCTATATGAAGGCCCATTTCTTTTATGTTAGCTGTATCCCCTCCACGAGCATTGTACTTCCATTTTTTTCTTTGAGTTAAAGGGATTAGAATGAAATTAGCTTTGGATCAAATTCAAAGCCATAGCTTGCATGTGTGCGGCAGAGAGAGGCCGTGCTGAGATTCGGCATAGGTGATTACGATGAGATGGAGTTGAGGCAGCAGGGGTTCCATAGGGAGTCAACGCGTGGAGAGAACTCATGGAGCTGGACTCTGGAGGTATGAGGCCTGTGCGGTGTAGAAGACTGACAGAGAATTAGGTAATTCGTTGGCGCTGCTATCGGCGAGTTACAGAGTTGATTGGCAGGCGTGATAGGTGCACATGGAGAGAGAGAATGACCTGAGAGGTGTGCCACTAAGGAGATAGATTTGATAGAGAACGTCGATTTATGTGCTAATGGAGAATTCACAGTCGGTAGATACGTGTCCTTTAGAGAGAGAGAGAATATACGCCTGCTGAGTACACGTCCATAGAGAGAGAGAGATAGTTTAGGCGGCGCTGTTGATAATTTTACATGGAGAATATCTGGATGAAGGCAGAAGCTGGACAGAGGCAGATGCTGACATGGTCAAAAGAGAGACTCTCCCCCTCCCACGGCAGTGCAACACGCACGCGAGAGAGAGAGAGAGAGAGAGAGAGAGAGAGAGAGAGAGAGAGAGAGAGAGAGAGAGAGATAGAGAGAGAGAGAGAAATGAAATGAAATGAAATGATATATTGAGAGAGAGAGAGAGGAGGGAGAGAAAGAGTCGCGCAAAGAGAGATGGACTGTTGGCGGCTGCGCCCGAGAGAGAGAGAGAGAGAGAGAGAGAGAGAGAGAGAGAGAGAGAGAGAGAGAGAGAGAGAGAGAGAGAGAGAGAGAGAGAGAGAGAGAGAGAGAGAGAGAGAGAGAGAGAGAGAGAGAGAGAGAGAGAGAGAGAGAGAGAGAGAGAGAGAGAGAGAGAGAGAGAGAGAGAGAGAGAGAGAGAGAGAGAGAGAGAGAGAGAGAGAGAGAGAGAGAGAGAGAGAGAGAGAGAGAGAGAGAGAGAGAGAGAGAGAGAGAGAGAGAGAGAGAGAGAGAGAGAGAGAGAGAGAGAGAGAGAGAGAGAGAGAGAGAGAGAGAGAGAGAGAGAGAGAGAGAGAGAGAGAGAGAGAGAGAGAGAGAGAGAGAGAGAGAGAGAGAGAGAGAGAGAGAGAGAGAGAGAGAGAGAGAGAGAGAGAGAGAGAGAGAGAGAGAGAGAGAGAGAGAGAGAGAGAGAGAGAGAGAGAGAGAGAGAGAGAGAGAGAGAGAGAGAGAGAGAGAGAGAGAGAAGGGAAGGAACGGTGGAGGCGTGACAGATCATGGAAGGGAGAATTGAAAGGAAAAGAGGGGTTAAGAGTGAAGGAGGGAAGGAAAAGAGGAGTGAATTAAACCTAGCTTTTAAAGAGCTTTCACAAGAACAATGGCTAAAGAAACAATCGAAAAGAAATAATGAGTGTGAAACCACTTTCCCAATAGGGAAATGGAAGTCAAATTGAAGGAGATTGACTAAATCGTAAGCATGATAACTATACACCTTGGGAAGTATTGAAATCAAGTTTATGGTCAATTGTATTGTTTATACACGTTCTCAAAATATTAAGGCATACCGATATCTAAGAGAATTATTCATGAAGATAAAAAGTTCATCTATGAATCAAATTGAAAGTTCAATTTTAAAGCTTGAGAATGCTAGTCGATTTGAAGACTTGATTTCATAAGATAAATGAATTTCAAATCTAGAGATTAAAGTCTATGATGCTACATTTTATGAGTGAAATTTTACATGCTTTAATGTTCTAATGATGATTTTTTGCCCCATCCTGTGGATTGCCCTTGTGGATCGTCTCCTCCAGATTTCCCTTGTGGATCGTCTCCTCCAGGTTCATGGAGGTTTATGAAGTATCTCAAGTGATTGAAGATTGAAGAAAAGAGTGGCCTACCCCGTGGTCTTTCTTGTGGAACTTTCCTACAGGTTACTACGTGATCAGAGATTATTGTGAATTTTGAAGTAAAGAGCTACAAAGTGAGGACTTGAAGAAAAGCTTGGATTGAAGAAAAGTGAAGAAAAGATTAAATCGCAAAGACCAGATGAAAAAGATAGAGGGTGACTTCCTGCACTGTAGCGGGAGGCCTACATCATATCTTCCCGACACCGCACTGTAGCGGCGGCATTTATTTTTATTTATCTGTTCCGCACTGTAGCGGATTTTTGTATCGCGGACCCGCACTGTAGCGGGCATCACTGTATCATTCAGATTTTATTGTATCATCGAGTTTGTATACACACCGACCCAGTGATTTCGAGAATCAGTGTTGTATCTGATTTGTCTCTTTCTCGACGCCTACGGTCGTGTACGCATGCACGTCTCGACACTTCCGAGAGGGGCAAGGGTCCCATGCATACGAGGATCGCGCACGCTCCGGAGAGCACAGGCGAGGCGCCCAGCGCGTAGACGCCGCTTGCAGGACTGCAGGAACGGCGCACCAGAGCGGGGCCTGATCCAACCCCACGCGCCGGCTTCCCGCCACGACCTCCTTCTTTCCGACATCGCTCAAATGCCGATATCCAAAATGTGTAGCATACTTAATCTCATGTTTCGTAGGATATTGACTATAATCCTTTCGCTGCATTGAAACAAATAAAAAAGATTAGTTGCTTGCATTTTAACTAAAATAAAAAAATATACTCACAATAACTCATATACTTAAAAATGTAGCTACAAAACCATGATCGCCCATTTGGCCTAGCTGTGATGTGTGGTCCGACTCCACTCTCTTTTTTGTAGCAGCTTGTTTATTTAAGAAAAAGAAATTCATAAATTAAATGAAAAAATTACTAAAATATATGAAAATTATAAATATAAACTACTAATTTGTATACCTTCTACTGAGGAAATGACTCCTAAAGACGTAGCTATCTAGGAAAAAAATGCCACGTCTCAGGTGGTATGTTAGGTCGCCTCTTATTTTTTTCCACCATACAATATCTCCTGTTAATTTAATCTCAAATAGAAAAAGAACATCAGAATACATACACATATATACACACACATAAACATACACATACCCATATACACATATACATGCAAACATATACGCATACATATATGCATACATATACACATATACATACATATAACATAAACACACATATACATATCCACATATATATGTACACACACATGCTTGCATATACACTCATTCATACAAACTACATGCATTTATCCCACAATAATGTGTATTTGTGTATATGTGAATACGTTTGTATGTGTAAATGTGTATATGTGAATATGTGTGTATGTGTAAATATGTATATGTGAATTTTTTGTGTATATAAATAATCAGATTATTAATATGAAATACAATTATTTGTAGATTCAGGTCAATCGGATGGAACTCCACCATTGTCTCCTCATCGTGCAACGACTATATACTGTAACTATATCAAACATTTAAGTTTAAATATATTTTATGGATACATAACTTATATATATATATTTTTATTATAATGAGATTTTGATCAATCAGAGGGTACTCCACCACCTCCTACCCATGCAATGACCTCACATGTGTCCTCTGATAGAAATTATGATGAGTTTTACTATCAAGAGCATATTATATGTTCGTGTAACTCTTGTTATGGCACGTATCGAAGACCACGATTGGAATGTATTGAACATGAGATAGAGTGTGGTACTTTTGAGCACGCATCATCACCTGGTCAGCATGATAATGCTTGGGTATGTATTTTTTATATAAATTAATATCATTATTTGATTTAAAACCCTAATTTACAAAATCAAATTACTGTTGATATATAACAATACTTGCTCGATGATGATGATGATGATAATTTTTCTCATAATGTTAATATACCTCGTACACATCATGGAGGTTTTGTTCATCAATTACAAGTAGAGGTTTCTAGAAATCCTCTACCTCCTCGTTTAGAGACTCAAACGCCTGGAGATTATCCATTGCTAGCTTATGATCGTTCTCTAGTACAAACATATGATAGAAGAAGATATGGAGGATGGAATAGATGACCACTTCCTTTAGATGGAGAGGTTTTCAACTTTTGGGGTAATCGCTATATGATTGCTCCATCCACTGTTACTAACGATGGTCCTGGTCTCTTTATTCTAGAGGATTTGTATGTGCCTCCGAACTCTGAAGTCACTCTTATGTCATTTTGTGGTTCTATATATGGATGGGGAGACTGGCATCAACTTTCATGTTATGTTCAAAGCATGAGTACTTATGGAATATGCTTGAACGCAGCATCCCCTACTAGTAGAAGGATTTTACATGCACAAAATGAAAGATTATATATTGATGGAAGACCTTAGACACATGGAAATATAGCAAGTTTAATAAATAGTAGTCAAGCGTTACATAATAGTTCAAGGACTAATTGCACATTTGAGGAACATGGAAATAGTCATGAATCACCATACATGAGTAGAGATGTATCAAGATACATAGTTTTCAATGCTATTACTACATTACATGCAGGTGATGAACTCTTAGTGAATTATGGATAGCGTAGACCTCCAAGAGCACCTTTTAGCTAGAGAGAATAAAAATTTTCTATCCATATTTAATAACTTATATATTTAGTTTTATGTTTAAAGTTTACTTTTTATTCATTTATGGAATACTAATGAAGTTTATTTATATGTGTTGATTCCAACGTATGATGTTGATGATATTCCTCCACACCATTCACAATTTCTAGTAAAACCTCATTTATCGGAAGCTTCTATGAGGAGGCTACGCAAAAGTGATCATGTGGAATATGCAAGGTTGAAAGATCTATATTCAAAAGAAGATAAAGTACAAGATTTGTGCGACAATGATGAAGATGATGGCATGGCAGATTTTATTGAGGATTGGTATCAAAATGACAGTGAGAGCACATATATTTCTAAAAATGAGAAATATCTTTGAGAGTAATGTCTAAAGCATGTATATGAAGGAAGTCATTTGACATCATTAAGTGCGAGCTTACTTATTCTCAATCTTCAAAATCGTTTTGGATGGAGTAATGTATCTGTTTCGACACTATTAAGGTATAATGTTTAATTTTCTATCTATCTATCTATCTATCTATCTATCTATATATATATATATATATATATATATATATATATATATATATATATATATATATATATATATATATATATATATATATATATATATATATATATATATATATATATATGGATATATAAACATACACATAATATACATGAATGTATACACACATATAAACATACACACACATATACACACATACACATGTTATGAGAGTAAGGTCAAATTTTACATACCTATATCGAATGAAGATGTTTTGTCCATCTAGCCTTTAGAACTGTCCACCCAACCTTTCAAATCTTCTTGACATATATGTTTCTCCTAGTTTAGTCAACCTAATACCTGTGCTGCTAATTCATAATATTACAAATATTAAGTAGCAATTACCAAGTGAGGTATCAAGTCACATGTAAAATGGGAGGAGCAAATTTATCTTGAAGATTTGGAAGGATGGAAAAATAAATTTGTAAAGGATGGGTGAACACAAAGTGTCCATTCAATGCACGTTTTTATTCTTACTTTAGATAAGGTAAGAACAAGAACCTGAATTGAATGGACACTTTTTGTCTGCCCAACTTTTAAAACTATTAATGCATCTTTCAAAATATTCGCAAAAATTTTGATCCTCCCATTTTACATATGACTTAATACCTTCCTTGGTAATGGCTATTTAATATCTATAAACAGCTTAGCAAGACAGGTAATAGATTGACTATGAAATGGGAAACTACCAAGCGATTCAATGGTCTAGATATGAAAATCTGCACACCATAATATACAAAAAATAATTAAAAAGGAAATCAAATATACACAGCTACACATGCATACATACATATACATACATATATACACATTCATACATACACATACATACATACATAAATACATACACACATACATATACATATATGCATACATATATATACATACATATACACCTATAAAACACATTGTTGGCAGTCAAGGAACTGAAGGACTCACAAGACAAGGAAGTCAACGAAGGGAGTCGGAGCGAAGAGAAGGTACAAGCAGACAGAGTAGTCAAAGAAGATCGGGCAAGTAGGCCATTATTTTTTCAGGAAGCTAAAGCATATCAAAGAGGTGAACACATAAGGAGAAGGAGCAAGTAGGAAGCTCGAAGATGTGTATGTCAAATCGTTAGAGGAAATCCCTACCAAAATAGTGATTTTCATCACTAAAAGCCATTGTAAATACCATTTCATATTTTTGTAGCTCCATTTTGTGCAAGACAAGGAGTCCTTGAGCTTGAGGAGCAGTAGAAGTAGCTACCTACCAGTTTTCATAATTTTTAACTCCATTTGAGCCTTCAAATGGGGCCTAGAACCTAATTTTTTAAGTAGGCCGGACACTAGGTCTGGACACGGCCAAAACCTAGTCTAAAACTATAAATAGAGCTAGAAAGCTCATTTTTGAGGTTAGCTTGTAATTGATTTGAACTTGTATGAGCATTTTGGAAGTAATCTAAAGAACTCCATTGCTTCTCTCTCTTTGTCTCACCTTGTGTGCACGTGTGTGTGTATGTGTGTGCACATTTGTGTGCTTCTCACTCACGCACTTGTGCCTTCACTTGCTCGAGGTCATCATACCATCCTCATGTCTTCCCGGATGGACATTAAAGGAGGTGCTACTCATCACTGAGCTACACCAAATTTTGGTGCCGTTGCCGGGGAACGAGCTCTGAGGACGAGCGTGTGATGGTAAGACGTAGAATTGAGACGTTGGCATTGTAGGTAATTTCTTTACTTTTCTTATCTTTTTTTTTCTTACCTCACCATCATCATCGTCACCATATCCGATCTCCATCTCCATCATCGCCAAAAATTTCAGTTTTTTGATCATATCACCTTCTCCCTTCCATTTCCTTCATTCCACTTGTGAGAGAGAGCGAGAGAGCGAATTGTGTGCATTGTTTTTCTGTCTGTTTTGTGAGTGATCTTGCAGGTACAGCTGTATCATCCCCTCCAGCATGCTGCGCAGGTACAGACAAGCTCGAAACTATCTCTGTGTCGCAGACTTCTGTCGATCCCGATCGACAGAAAAATCGCCCATTTGGTAAAACAAAGCACACCACAATGACATGCACAAGGAGCACATTCAAAATCACTAGAAAAAACTAAAAAATTCCGTGTTTTTCTGTCAGTCGCGATTGACACCGTTGATCGCGACCGACAGCCACGATCGACACCTCTATCGATCGTGACCGACTGAATTTTGACAATTGACTGAATTTCTCGCGTTGCCACGTGTCCATCGCGACGGACACATCCCCGATTTATTGAAATCACGGCGAAAATCCCAAAAAAAGTGTCGATCACGATTGACACCATCGATCGCGATTGATAGGACTCAGAACTGACTCTGTCGATCGTGATTGACACTGTCAATCGCGACTGATGTGTCGACCGCGCCTGATAGGCCCCATTGACACCTCTATCAATCGCGATTGACAAATCTGTCGATCGCGATTGCCAGGCTTTTTCGGCCAAATTTCTAGGGTTTTTAATACCAATTTTTGGGGTAATTTTTGGCATACTTATCAACCAATTAGTGATTTGTGAGGTCCCTACAAGTGTGTTTTGAGAAAAATCCCAAGATTTGTCAGCCTGTTTGAGCCCTGTTTTAACCCCAAAACCCTGAACTGTCATAACTTCCTCATACGAAATCCGTTTGCGGTGATTCTTGTCTTGTTGGAAAGCTCGTGGGGAGTACAACCAAAACTTCCATGGGTTATGGTAAAATTAATATCAGGATTATTAGGAAGGGTATTTTGAAGTTGACCATACCCCGGGGTAGGAAAACTGAAGGATCCTTGGGACTGTTTTCCATAAAGGCAAAGGGGAATTTGGTCTGTGAATTACATGCATGAAAGTGACCTGTCTGTCATTTGAATTGAAGTCTTGAACTAACTTTGGGACTTTTACAGGTCCACTAAGAGCACTTGAGGGCATCCAAAGCAAGGGCGATTTGCAAGCTAGAGAACCGGGTTCTTGAGCACCAAAGGGCAAGGGATGAGCAAGCAAGGTTGGAATACTCTCAACTCCCTCTGTCAATTCCTAGCTTAGGCTAAGTACGAATAGTGCTAGAAGTAAGCCAGGGCAATGATAGACATTTATCAAGTTGAAGACTACCTAAATACTCAAGTTCAAGCTAACAACATAATCTTTGTACGGTCGACAACTTTAAGGGAAAAGAACCTAACGTGACACGATCAACATTCAAGTGTGGAAATTAACTCAAGTGTTCCTGACGACGTGATATCAGACAAGATCATAAACACGATAATCAACGAAAAAGAATCAAGTGACTAATACAAAAGAACTCAGCAACGAGGTTGTACCTTGGGTAAAAATTGGGATTGCTCAGCTAAGCATATGAACCTTAGATCAGGACGACACCTAGGAAGAGATAGACAAAGTCTTAGGTCTTCAGAGGCTAGTGTTAATCATACTGCTAGGTCTTGGGCCCAGTAGTTGAGCCATTATTCACACTACCCTAGCTCTAAAACTAGTGAGTCAGAGATGTCCCACGGTATGGATAGACCTATAAGAAGCTCCGGAGTGCCATATTTACATAGGGTAGAAGGCCCTTACAAGACGCAACTCGAATATCTTAGGACCAACCGATTAAGTGCTAGCATCTATGAGTACGGCCTAGGAAGATCTGTGGTCCAGATTAAAAACCCTGTCCAATCCATTGGAATAGAGCACCCAGCTATCAAGTTTGAAAATGGAGCATACTTGGACAAAGAAGGAACAATATACGTAGTCACCAATCACCCAGATAGGACAGACGAGTTTAGAAACGTGATCCCTCAGACGGACATAGGTGACCTTGAGCAAGGAAACATGGGTGTAGAACCTAGAACCCCCTGAGGCAAATCTGTTCTTACTAGAATCCTCCATCCCGAGTGGGTTCCCCAGGACAATAAGAGCATAGATCTACTCCTGAACCGAGAGACTGATGAAGCCTTTTGGAGGTATAGATCTGATCAACCGAATGAGGTAGGAACAATCATGATATATGAGTTCAAAGATCCTGATAGCCTAGGCAGAGTGACCTAATTAGATCACGCTTCAGAGAGGATCTTTGTGGTTATAGAAAATGATAGGCATGCTTACACTTGGAAAGGTGAATTTATTTTCCCCCAACCAAGATCGAATGTGTCCTTTGGTCACCCAGGAGCTGGAACATCCCAAGCTCATGGAGCTCAAAGAGACAGACATAGAGAAAGACCTAAGGTAAGCTTTGCCAACCCAGTGGGAAGAGAAAGAATGAGAACGGAAACAAATAGAGTGGAACCTCAAGGACTTAGAGCCCCAGGGAACCAAAGGAATGCTGATGATTTCCCTCTGCCAAGGCCTAGGGAACACACAAGAACCTTGAGACCTACACAGCTGGTTAAGTCCATGAAGAACTATTTCGATGGCACAGGAGACCCATATGATCATGTGGCTGAGTTTAGGCAAGTTTTGAGAGCTGAACAAGTTGAAGACCTCTTCACGCAGTATAATGCCTTTGGTCTAACCCTTAGGAACACAGCCCTTACATGGTTTCAACCATTGAATGAGAGACAGTTCAGGAGCATAGACCAATTGTTAGAGGCTTTCATCACTGAATTCTCTAAAAGTGGCATAAGGCATAATACTTCCTCATTGATACATATCTTCAAGCAGGCCTTATTCTTGGATGGATTGCTAAGTACAAAGTTGCAATCCTATGTGTACTTGAAGGACCCTAGGACCATAGAAGAGTGTGTACGCATGTGCATTGACATTGAGGATAACCTAGGGGAAGAGTTAGAGCTTTCCAAAATCTATAAAGATTCAGATAGCGCCTCCAGCTTTTCTTCCACACAATCTACATCTATTGAGGAACTCGCAGATAAGGTAGCTCAAAAACTAGGTGTCTCTAGCAAACAAATTCCAAGATTTGCCCCGGTAAAGAGATGCTATACTTGCGGTGGTGACGACATGGCGAATGTATGTCCCATTATGGCTCAACCCCAAGTAAATCCTAGTAGCCAGTACTGCACCATAGAACAGAGGTACACAAATCACACCGCGCAAGATTGCCCCTACAATAAGAAATCAGTTAGGCAGACGTACCCACAACCATACCCTCAACAAGGAAGATACCAAAACCAGGTTCCACTGCAGCAGTATGCTAGGCCTCAACAAACCTACCCACCACAATACCAAAACCAACAAAATGCCTCAGCCTGTGTTAGCATAACAACCCCTTCCCCAGCTAATGTAATTCCGGTAAAGTATGCAGCTGCAGAAGAGAATTTGAATAGAGGTATAGTGCCCGTAACACCATTGCTTTCAGAAAGTGATCCTAGTGACCATAGCTTTGATTCTACACATATTGATAGTCCCCAGGCTTACTACATGCAATCTCGTGAACATGGTGAGTCCTACTACAGTGAGGAACCAAGTGAACCTAGTTGGGAGCCAGAGTACACAAATGTAATGTACACAAACCCTAACTCTAGACCCCAACCTGGGCAGGTAAGACCCCCATTCCCTAGAGGACCATGCTATAGATGTCAGGGAGATCACCTCATTCGTGATTGCCCCTTACCTCCACCTACACAACCCTAGTCAGTGACAATTCAAGGCTTTTGCCAAGATTGTGGAAAGGAGTATCTCTTACGAGATTGTCCAAAGAACCGCAATAATATGCCAAAAATTACTCCTATCAATATTATTAGGTTGGTAGTTGTAGAGGAGGTACTGGGGTATCCACTTTTATAGAAAACAAACGCTTCCAGTACGTCGCCTACTCAAGGGGGGTTCTCTTTAGGGAAGTATACCCTTGAACATTTCTGTGAGCAGGTAGATAAAACGGATCGCACAGAGTAGTGAATGCTTCAGAAAATATGAACAATATATGACCAAGGAAGACCATACACTTTTTGATCCGAATCGGATGATTACAAAGTTGAGCAGAGAACTCAGAACAATACAAATGGTAGTAATTCTCAAGAGAATAGAGATTAATCAACACACTGGTTCACAGAAAAAAAATAACCCCAAAATACTCTCTTACATTATAGTGCTCAGAGCCCCTCACTGTGAAGCCTATCCCCTATATACACGACAGAGTAGCTCCCACAATAGACTTGAAACCACCAAGTGCAAGAGAGGTCTTCTACACGTAGACGCGGACCACTGTATCTCTAAAACTTGTACATGTACTCCTGGGTGTGTCGTCACAGTCCCAAATGAGCACAAATCCTTTGATTTTATAGGCTCCAATAGGCCAAGAGAGCCTTGCCGAATCTTCACGTCCACTGATCACGTGCCGGTTAACCACCCAAAATTGGAGGGGTAGGTCAATTATTCCCTTGATTTGAATTGGATCCACAAAAATAGGTAGTCGTCGTGAATGGTTGGCGACACCAGTTATTTTTTCCTCTTCCACTTTTACCCTCTACATTTTCACTGACCCTTTGTATGCAAGTTGAGATCCGCCCGTCATTTTTGAATGAGCCTAAGAAGCACATCCCTTGCCTTTGATGGATGGTCATCCCCAGAATACTCTAAATGCTAAGATACCCCAACCATACATATGATAATCCTTGAATTCCTCTTCCTTTTCTGCTCCAGGGGCTACCATGCTTGGAAGTGGAGGGCTGAGGGAGAGGGGGAATCAGACAGGGTCGAGGGGAAGCGTGATGCGGCTGAGGGGAGGGACTTTTGCGGGGGTGAGTGGTGAGGGGAGGGGAGGGGCTTTGCGGGGGCGAGTGGTGAGGGGAGGGGAGGGGCCTTGCGGGGGTGAGTGGTGAGGGGAGGGGAGGGGCTTTGCGGGGGTGAGTGGTGAGGGAAGGAGAGGGGGTTGGTGGGCGCAAGGAGGCGCATGGAGGGAGGAGGGGAAGGGGCTTTGCGGGGGTGAGTGGTGAGGGGAGGGGAGGGGCTTTGCGGGGGTGAGTGGTGAGGGGAGGGGAGGGGCTTTGCGGGGGTGAGTGGTGAGGGGAGGGGAGGGGCTTTGCGGGGGTGAGTGGTGAGGGGAGGGGAGGGGCTTTGCGGGGGTGAGTGGTGAGGGAAGGAGAGGGGGTTGGTGGGCGCAAGGAGGCGCATGGAGGGAGGAGGGGAAGGGGCTTTGTGGGGGTGAGTGGTGAGGGAAGGAGAGGGGGTTGGTGGGCGCAAGGAGGCGCATGGAGGGAGGAGGGGAAGGGGCTTTGCGGGGGTGAGTGGTGAGGGGAGGGGAGGGGCTTTGCGGGGGTGAGTGGTGAGGGGAGGGGAGGGGCTTTGCGGGGGTGAGTGGTGAGGGAAGGAGAGGGGGTTGGTGGGCGCAAGGAGGCGCATGGAGGGCGGAGGGGAAGGGGCTTTGCGGGGGTGAGTGGTGAGGGGAGGGGAGGGGCTTTGCGGGGGTGAGTGGTGAGGGGAGGGGGAGGGGCTTTGCGGGGGTGAGTGGTGAGGGGAGGGGAGGGGCTTTGCGGGGGTGAGTGGTGAGGGGAGGGGAGGGGCTTTGCGGGGGTGAGTGGTGAGGGGAGGGGAGGGGCTTTGCGGGGGTGAGTGGTGAGGGAAGGAGAGGGGGTTGGTGGGCGCAAGGAGGCGCATGGAGGGAGGAGGGAAAGGGGCTTTGCGGGGGTGAGTGGTGAGGGGAGGGGAAGGGCTTTGCGGGGGTGAGTGGTGAGGGGAGGGGAGGGGCTTTGCGGGGGTGAGTGGTGAGGGGAGGGGAGGGGCTTTGCGGGGGTGAGTGGTGAGTGAAGGAGAGGGGGTTGGTGGGCGCAAGGAGACGCATGGAGGGAGGAGGGGAAGGGGCTTTGCGGGGGTGAGTGGTGAGGGGAGGGGAGAGAGGGAAGGGGAGATAGAGAGGAAGAAAGAGAGGCACATGGAGGCTCTACAGACCCCCACATCAAGATTTTGCACCGTCCCGGTGCAATATCTTAATTTGCTTATTTCTTCAAAATGAACTGCATAAAATGAAAGAACAATGGTATTTACAGGGAATAAATTTCCATCTTCTTGTATCAATTCAAATAACTTTTCACCCTGGAGATGTTAACCAAGGGCAACCAGTTGCCTTGCAGATCCTCCAGTTGCACTGCACCGTGTGGCAATACTTTGACGACCTTATATGGCCCTATCCATTTAGGTGCCAGTTTGGTGAATGGCGACGGGATTTGATGCACCAGGACCAAAGATCCCTCCTGTATCTCCTTAGTCCTTAAATACCTGTCATGCATCCGTTTGCGTTCCTCTTGCTTTATCTGTAGTTTCTTCATTGCTGCTTCCCTATATTCTTCCAATGCCACAAGTCTTCTGATTGGAGGCTCAATACCCATGGTTCTGGCTCCAATTTCCTTCTTGATGATAAATTCGAAAGGTGCCAATGCTTCTTTACCATAGACTCGGCGGAATGGGCTTTCGCCAGTGGTTCCCCTTCTAGTAGTTCGAAAGGCCCACATTGCACCTATCAGTGCCTGTGGCCAAGAATTTTGATGTTCAAAGGATAATTTGCGTAGGAGCCCAATCAAAATTTTGTTAGAACTTTCCGCTTGGCCATTCGCTCTGGGATAGTAAGCACATGACTTCCTGTGAAAGATTTTATACCTGTCAAAGGTGACTTGGAGCAACTGATTCACAAAGTGAGTGCCCCTGTCACTAGTGACTTCAATTGGACACCCGAATCTGGAAAAATACGTTTAAACAAAAATTTAGCCACTGTCAAGGCCGAGCAATCTGTAGTGGCTTTAGCTTCCACCCACTTAGTTGCATAACACGTGGCCATAAGAATATATCTCTTTCTTCCAGGTTGACCCATTGGACTGATCGGACCTATAAAGTCAAGTCCCCATCGTTCAAAGGGTAGCCATCCTGTGGAGATGACTAATGGCTGGAAACTCATCTTGTTTGACTTAGGAGCACATCTCTGACAGATATCGCACCCCTTGGCAAATTTGATTGCATCTTTGTATATCTGAGGCCACCATAATCCTCGGTGGATAATCTTGTGAGCCAACTCTTCTCCCTTCATATGCCCTTCGTTGTGTGCTGCTTCAAGCAAAAAGTTTACTTCTTCTGGAAAAACACACTTTCTCAAGATACCGTCATGACAGTATTTATATAAATTTCCGTTTATAAGAGAATATGCTTTGGTTTTCAAGAGCAATCTTCTCTTTTCTACAGGTGCCAAGTGTTCTGGGATCTTTCCAGTAGTGAGAACATGAAGAATTTCATCATACCAACCAATTCGAACTGTTACTAGAAAAAGATTGCTATCCACCAATTCGTCATTAATACCTATTGCCTTTTCGCTCATTGCCGTCCTGGACACTTGATCTGCCATGTAGTGCTCTTTTCCTGGCTTAATATGAATATCAAAATTAAATTCTTGAAATAGGAGTAACCATCGCCAAATCCTTCTAGCTACTCTGGGCTTGTTAATCAGGTACTTCAAAGGTTGATGATCAGTTATGACAATAAAATGCACACCTAAGAGGTAATGCCGGAATTTTTGAAGAGCGAACACGATAGCCAAACCTTCCCTTTCAGTAGTGCTGTAGTTCCTCTCTGCTTTGGTAAGCAATCTGCTAGCATAAACGATAGGTTGATCTATCTTCTGTGATGATGGTTGAGCCAAGACTGCTCCAACTGCATGAAGACTGGCATCTGTATGTACATGGAATTCTAATGACCAATTAGGAACAGTTAAAAGAGGAGCAATACATAGCCTCAATTTTAATTCGCAAAATGCTTTCTCAGCTTCAGGAGTCCATGAGAAAGGGACATTCTTACTTGTAAGCCTGGACAAAGGCTTAGCTATTTCTGAATACATTCTGATAAATCGTCTATGATATCCTGCATGGCCCAAGAAACTTTGCACTTCCTTTGGGCTTTGTGGAATTGGCATGGAAAGGATAGCAGTGATCTTTGCCGGATCAACCGTTATCCCTTCTACTGATACTATGTGGCCCAGGAGAGTACCTTTGGTCACCAAAAAATGACATTTAGCAGGATTCAACTTCAAACCTGTTTTGAGACACTGCTCAAAGATTTCCTTTAGATTATCCAAATGGTTATTGAAATCTTGAACTATTTCCCTCTTGTCTGTTCCTGAAAATACTGAAAAATCATCCATAAAAATGCGCAGAAATGAGGTTAACCATTTCCCTAATATGAGATACATAGTCCTATTGAAGGATGCTGGTGCATTCTTCAAGCCAAAGGCCATACGGGTATAAACATATGTGCCCCATGGTGTAACAAAAGCCGTCTTGTCTCTATCTTCAGGATGAATGGCTATCTGATTGTAGCCACTGAATCCATCAAGAAAACTATATAAAGAGTGTCCGGCTACTTCTTCAAGCACCTGCTCTGTGAATGGTTGGGGAAAGCTTGAATAGTTACCTTATTCAAGGCACGAAAATCAACACATACTCTTATTTTGCCGTTTTTCTTTGGTACAATGACCATGGAAGAAAGCCACCGTGAGTGTTCTACCGGAACAATAATACTTGCCTCTTCCAATTTTGTGATTTCTAGCTTTACTGCCTCTGCATACTTTGGATTAAGTCGGTAAGGCCTACTTCTTGCAGGTGAAGCTCCTTCCACTAAGGGTATTCGGTGTAATCCAAGCTTCTCAGGTATCCCTGTTAAGTCTTTATAGGACCATGCAAAGACACTTTTATAGGTAAAAAGTAGGGAAGTTACCTTCTGCAATAAAGGCGGATAGTGCCATAACCAAGCAGCCAAGTGAACCATCTGAGGATTCTCTTCATTTCCAAGATTTACTTCTTGAACAAACTTTTCAGAATTGGACTCACTTGAAAGTTCATCTCCACTGTATGCAGGAGCAGAGTTCAATTTATGATCCACAATTTGTTCCTTGATCCATCCTAAGGGTATATTTGAGAATGGAAGTTCTTGAAGGTCGCAATTATCTTCCCCAGATGCAGGCACAACTTTGTCTCTTTCTGGTCCTGCAAGCATAAAATCATCTGATTCCTCATGTTTACCTGCCTTTCCCCTACATACCTTCTTAGTGGCGCTAAGTGTCGAATTTTGATTATCTGATTCAATTGGAGATTTTTGTCCTTCAAGAGGTGCCTGCAAAAAATAAGCTTGACTTCCTTGCTTACTCTTTTCTATTTTGTTCAAGTGAAGAACATCGGTTTTTCCCTCTTCCCGTCCTTCTTGTGTTGCTTCCGCAAAATCTTCATTTACCTCACATATCTCCACTGTGCAGCATTCTGCACTTCCCATCATCCAACTTAATAGGGCATCATCTTCTGAAGGCATTACCTGAGTTTCCATTGCATATCTAGTAGCCTTGTTGATGTCTGATCCTTCTTCCAAATGTATGTGTAATTGATTGTTAGTACATGTGGAAATCCATAACTTGTTCTTTCCCCAATCCTGTAGAGCCTTTGCTTGCCTTAACCAAGGCCTTCCCAGGAGTAGAGGATATGAGGTCTCTTGAGGCAGGGCAATAACAACAAAGTCTAAAACAAAATGACAACCCTGCACTATCATAAGTACCTTTTCAACGATGCCCACTGGTGCAACCCGACGTTGATCTGCTAAGGTGACTGTGAAGGGTGCTGCCTTTGTGGGATTGAGCCTTAGTTTCTTCATAGTGAAATCAGGCATCAAATTGATGCCGGAACCTCCATCTATAATAACACCTGCTAGAGCTTCCTCCTTGATTAAAACGGATAATCTTGAGCTCTGATAATCAGCCAAGGGTGCAGGAGGAAAGTCCACCATAAAACCATCTATGCTAGGAGGTGGGCACAAGCATGCAGAATGTATAATCTTCAGCAGATCACTTCTTACTTTAGGATCTATCTTTATGAGTTGATACAGGCTAATCCTATGATGAATACCTTTCAAAATTTCTTCAATGTCCACTTCTTGCTTGCCTTCAGACGTACTCGTTGGTTGATCTTTTAGCAAAGTAGTTGCCCTCTCATAAGCTTCTTCCATTTCTTCTTGGTCCTTCCACCTGAGTCCTTGTTGTTCCTCCTTTTGGGTTACTGCCGCTTGCCTGGCTCTGGTCATCATTGGCATGGATGAAGATGAAACAACATAAGATTGAGCTGTCATACCTTCTACAGGTGGGGAGACTGCAATCATGTGAATAGGAGCCGGACGACCTCTTGGGCAATCTCTGGTGTAGTGATCCTTAGCATCTGGACAGTGCTGACAAGGGGGTGCATCCTCTGGAAGAGAACACCTGTTCTGCATATGGCCATACTCCCCACAACGGTAACACATTAGAGGCCTATTGTATCTAGGCCGAGTTGGGCGGGTCTCTTCTCCATTAGGTGCATTAGCAGTGCTAGCATAATATGAATCTACACCTTGATGGTTACCTCGCTGTTGTGTCCCCTTAAGGTAGTAGCAGTCTCTTGCCTCATGACCCTCTTTGGCACAGAACTGACAACTGACTCTGTTAGGACAATTTACATTGGAATGTCCATTATTATTACATATTGTACACCAAACCTGTCTTCGTATGTCCTGGGTAGTCCGCAAGTCTTCAAGCTCACGCCTAAGTTGAGACACTTCATCCACATTATGAGTTGAGAGTGGCGGTATGACCTTCTCTTCTTGGCGACTTTGCTGCATCCTTAAGGCTTCCAACTCCTTCCTGAGTTGCCCGATCGGATCCAAATCGGATGCATAATTTGGTTGAGACTCTACTTCAAAATGTATTCTAGCCTCCTCAATGCGTGATGCAGTTGCAACAAAATCATCAAGTGTTGCATCCAGTCTGAGGGATTCCCGAAGCTTTTGTTGAGATGACTTAGGCAGAGCCTTCTCAATCCATTTTTTGACTAAAAAATCACCTGGAGCATGAGGCAAACGAGAAACAAGTGCTTTAGTTCTTGTGTGTAATTCATGGAAGGATTCACCTGCTCGTAATTTTAGGTTCTCTAGCTGATCTAGAGCTCGTTCTGAGGAGTCGCTTGGTCGAAATGTCCGCGAGAATGCCGCTTTTAGTGCCTCCCACGTAGTGAAGTGCCCATCAGCATACTGGCTATACCATTTGTCCGCAAGGCCTTCCAATGTAGATGGAAAGAGCACCAACATTGCATCCTCCCGGTTCTGCAATCCTCTTCCACGACATAATGAGACGAATCTCCTCACGTGGTCATCTGCATCTTCATAAGCCAATCCTTTAAATCTAGGAAACTTGATGTTCAACCTAGAGAGTAAATGGGAAAGATCCTCCATTGGTGCTGGCGCTTCTTCTGAAGTATCAGAGGAAAAATCTAAGGTTCTCCTATGTTTCTCTTTTGATAATGGTGTTACTCCCAAATCAATGGATAGATTCAAGGATGGTGGAGGAGAGGTAGGCTCACTGGTTGTGGTTATTTCTAACTTGTTGAGACGCTTCCGTTCACGATGAGACTCGTCCGCCCGCGTATGGGTCATGTACCTATTCGCAAATACAATAGGGCGACAATCCTCTCACAGAAATGCAAGGGTCCGACCGGGCGTGCCAAACTGTAGAGGAGGTACTGGGGTATCCACTTTTATAGAAAACAAACGCTTCCAGTACGTCGCCTACTCAAGGGGGGTTCTCTTTAGGGAAGTATACCCTTGAAAATTTCTGTGAGCAGGTGGATCAAACGGATCGCACAGAGTAGTGAATGCTTCAGAAAATATGAACAATATATGACCAAGGAAGACCATACACTTTTTGATCCGAATCGGATGATTACAAAGTTGAGCAGAGAACTCAGAACAATACAAATGGTAGTAATTCTCAAGAGAATAGAGATTAATCAACACACTGGCTCACAGAAAAAAAATAACCCCAAAATACTCTCTTACATTATAGTGCTCATAGCCCCTCACTGTGAAGCCTATCCCCTGTATACACGACAGAGTAGCTCCCACAGTAGACTTGAAACCACCAAGTGCAAGAGAGGTCTTCTATACGTAGACGCGGACCACTGTATCTCTAAAACTTGTACATGTACTCCTGGGTGTGTCGTCACAGTCCCAAATGAGCACAAATCCTTTGATTTTAAAGGCTCCAATAGGCCAAGAGAGCCTTGCCGAATCTTCACGTCCACTGATCACGCGCCGGTTAACCACCCAAAATTGGAGGGGTAGGTCAATTATTCCCTTGATTTGAATTGGATCCACAAAAATAGGTAGTCGTCGTGAATGGTTGGCGACACCAGTTATTTTTTCCTCTTCCACTTTTACCCTCTACATTTTCACTGACCCTTTGTATGCAAGTTGAGATCTGCCCGTCATTTTTGAATGAGCCTAAGAAGCACATCCCTTGCCTTTGATGGATGGTGATCCCCAGAATACTCTAAATGCTAAGATACCCCAACCATACATACGATAATCCTTGAATTCCTCTTCCTTTTCTGCTCCAGGGGCTACCATGCTTGGAAGTGGAGGGCTGAGGGAGAGGGGGAATCAGGCAGGGTCGAGGGGAAGCGTGATGCGGCTGAGGGGAGGGGCTTTGCGGGGGTGAGTGGTGAGGGGAGGGGAGGGGCTTTGCGGGGGCGAGTGGTGAGGGGAGGGGAGGGGCCTTGCGGGGGTGAGTGGTGAGGGGAGGGGAGGGGCTTTGCGGGGGTGAGTGGTGAGGGAAGGAGAGGGGGTTGGTGGGCGCAAGGAGGCGCATGGAGGGAGGAGGGGAAGGGGCTTTGCGGGGGTGAGTGGTGAGGGGAGGGGAGGGGCTTTGCGGGGGTGAGTGGTGAGGGGAGGGGAGGGGCTTTGCGGTGGTGAGTGGTGAGGGGAGGGGAGGGGCTTTGCGGGGGTGAGTGGTGAGGGGAGGGGAGGGGCTTTGCGGGGGTGAGTGGTGAGGGATGGAGAGGGGGTTGGTAGGCGCAAGGAGGCGCATGGAGGGAGGAGGGGAAGGGGCTTTGTGGGGGTGAGTGGTGAGGGAAGGAGAGGGGGTTCGTGGGCGCAAGGAGGCGCATGGAGGGAGGAGGGGAAGGGGCTTTTCGGGGGTGAGTGGTGAGGGGAGGGGAGGGGCTTTGCGGGGGTGAGTGGTGAGGGGAGGGGAGGGGCTTTGCGGGGGTGAGTGGTGAGGAAAGGAGAGGGGGTTGGTGGGCGCAAGGAGGCGCATGGAGGGCGGAGGGGAAGGGGCTTTGCGGGGGTGAGTGGTGAGGGGAGGGGAGGGGCTTTGTGGGGGTGAGTGGTGAGGGGAGGGGAGGGGCTTTGCGGGGGTGAGTGGTGAGGGGAGGGGAGGGGCTTTGCGGGGGTGAGTGGTGAGGGGAGGGGAGGGGCTTTGCGGGGGTGAGTGGTGAGGGGAGGGGAGGGGCTTTGCGGGGGTGAGTGGTGAGGGAAGGAGAGGGGGTTGGTGTGCGCAAGGAGGCGCATGGAGGGAGGAGGGAAAGGGGCTTTGCGGGGGTGAGTGGTGAGGGGAGGGGAAGGGCTTTGCGGGGGTGAGTGGTGAGGGGAGGGGAGGGGCTTTGCGGGGGTGAGTGGTGAGGGGAGGGGAGGGGCTTTGCGGGGGTGAGTGGTGAGGGAAGGAGAGGGGGTTGGTGGGCGCAAGGAGGCGCATGGAGGGAGGAGGGGAAGGGGCTTTGCGGGGGTGAGTGGTGAGGGGAGGGGAGAGAGGGAAGGGGAGATAGAGAGGAAGAAAGAGAGGCACATGGAGGCTCTACAGTATTAGACTCTATAGGAAGTGTGACGTCCACTGCACCAGTACAGGTAGTCACTAGAGCTCAGGCATTGCAGCAAAACCGAGGGGTAGGCCAGGAAAAGAGCTCCGAGGCTAGTGAAACTGAGAGCATAACCAAGAAGAGAACTAGAGCTTGGAGAGATAGTCGAGAGAGGATCAAAAGGCAATGGGCTAAGAAAATGAGTGAACTCGAGGAAAGCCTAAGAGAAACAAAAGCCAGGATAGTTGAACTTACATCTCAAACTCCCTCTCACACTACCCCACCTCCACCATTCCCATCTCCATCCGACCCACCACCTTCCAACCCGCCTAATGTTGCTCCACCAACCCCTAGAGTACGATCAATATTAGCAGATCCCACTCCCGAGGACCTTAACATGATGCTTAAGGCATATTAGGCCAGAATCCAAGAAGGGCCAACCGTAACTGATCATGAAAAGTGTTACCCGAAAGCAGAACTAGAGCTTGAACAAACCAAAATCTGTGCAAAGATGGTGGAATTGGCTCAAACCATGTTTGAAGCCAGTGGCCTCTTCACATTTATAGTTCAGCTAAGATGCAGTTGCACTTTGATGGATTGCTAGAAAGATTGGAGAGGTTAATTGCACAATCAAAAAAGGAACCCACCCCTCCAAGTAAAGGCAAGGCAAGTATGAGGGCAAGCCTTCCTGCCCAGGGAGCCTATGTGCCTAACTCTACGGAGCTAGACACATCTTCTTCTATGAATCGGTTCACACCAAAATTCCTACGAGAGATTCAAGAAGAGAAACGGGCTAAAGAAAGTGAAGTCCCTCCTCCCATTGAACTTGTGGATGATGCACACGACCAATTCCCACAAGACATCCACCCCGCTTCACAGGCCCATGGGAAGCAAAGTCCACGTGTATGAGAGCACCCACGGTCATGGTAAGAAATGAAGATTCAGTCATACCTAGGAACACGGAGGTAGTAAAGAATACTAAAGTGCAGTGCAATCTCACTTTAGAAGAGCTGCTCAAAGTTAGGCCAGAACTGTGGAAACACATAGCCAAACAGGTACCAGAGATAACCAAACCGCGTTCCAAGGTAGGTTCTCGTAGGACAGTGCCAAAAATTCCTCTAGACAAGATAGGAGACATGAGTGAAGGAGAAGAAGGAAACACCTATCTTCCCATCACCCATCAAGGATACACAACCAAGGAAATTCTGGACTCTGGTGCAGGAGTTGCAATTGCTACCACTTCCCTATGGAAACGTTGGCCCATGAGGATGAAATTGCAAATGGCTGATGGTCACATAGAAAGACCCTTAGGCTTGCTAGAAGGGATAACTCTCACTACTTGTGTAGAGTTTGAGCACACATTTGCTATATGTGACTTTAGCAAAAATCATGCCTATGAGATGATTTTGGGAAGACCATTTATGCAACAGTTGCAAGTGGTACAGGATTGGGGAACCAATTCCTTGTATTTGCAACACGTAGGTGTCACAACCAAGGTTAATCTCAAAGATTACTCTCATACACTACAACATATGAGGGGCATACCGATGCTGCATATACCGACGGTCATAGTCGGCGTCGGTATAGCCCTCGGAAAATCTCACTAAGAGATACGGACGATCAAGTGACCGTCGGTATGACCGTTTTAAACGGATCGTCAGTGTGGCCCGCAGCCACCGGTATAGGCATCGGTATAGGCGTCGGTATATGCGTCGGTATGAGCGTCGGTATAAGCGTCGGTAATTTACTAGCAACTATCGACGCGTATACCGATGTCCATACCGGCGGCAAATTTTTAAACATACCGCGAACCCGAGAGCAAAACTTCACATTTCTGTGTGTGTTTGAGTACTGTCGGTCTACTGTCGAACTTGCACGCGCGAACCTGCATTGTCTTGTGCACACACACACACACATGGATCTCTCTCTCTACACACACACACTCTCTCTCGGCTTAGCTCTCACATCTTGGTAAGTGCTATGTGTACTATTAGCATTTGTGTTTCTCTATGCCTTAGGGTTTCTAATTTCTCTTTTGTTGATTTTGCAGAAGTTCGTTGGCATCGATTGTTTGGAATTGGACGAGAGACGACCTACATTACGCTTTGACGACAACGATTCAAAGAGAGACATACTTGTAAGTGATTCTTTTATTCGCTATTGATAGAGAGAGAAGGAGAGAGAGAGAGAGAGAGAGAGAGAGAGAGAGAGAGAGAGAGAGAGAGAGAGAGAGAGAGAGAGAAGAAAGAGAGAGAGAAGAGAAAGGAAGATACACATTAATTTTACACATGCATACATACACACATACATGTACACACATGCATGCTTACAAACACACACCTATACACACATGCATGCTTACATACACACACCTATACACACATGCATGCTTACATACACACACACATATACACATATGCATGCATACACACACACATAAATTTACACACATGCATGCATACACACATACATACACACACATATATACACATATGCATACATACACATACGCACACACATATACACACATACATACACACACGCATATATACACACATGCATGCATACATACACACATATATACCGGCATGCATGCATACACACATATATAGACACATGCATACATACACACATATACACACATGCATGTATACATACACACACATCTATACGCATGCATACACATACACACACATACACATACATGCATGCATACATACACACACGTACACACACATGCACACACATGCATGCCTACATACACACACATACACATACACACACATACACATACACACACATGTATACACATGTATACACATGTATACATACACACACACATGTACACATGCATACATACACACAAATATATACACACATGCATACATACACACATATAATCCTATTTTTATTTTGAAGTTTTTGTTTTACATCAAATATATAAAAATAGGATTAGGGTTTTAGGGTTAAATATTTAAGAATAGATTTTTAGGGTTTTAAATAGGATTAGGGTTTTAGGGTTAAATATTTAAGATTAGGGTTTTAGGGTTTTAGGTCTTGATATTTAAGATTAAGGTTTTAGGGTTTAGTATTTTAGATTTAAGTCTAAGTCTTTCTGATTAGGGTTTTAGGATTTTAATACGTAGATAACATATATACACAAACACACATATACATATAATACATACATACATGTAGATACACATGCAAACAAAAATATACATATTTTAGATTTAAATCTTTAAGATTAGGGTTTTAGGGTTATAACACCTACATAACATATATGCACACATACACATACACATATAATACATATATACATGTATATACACATGTATACAGAAATATACATATTTTAGGTCTAGATATTTAAGATTAGGGTTTTATGGTTTAGTATTTGAGATTTAAGTCTAAGTCTTTCTGATTAGGGTTTTAGGATTTTAATACGTAGATTACATATATACACAAACACACATATACATATAATACATACATACATGTAGATACACATGCATACAAAAATATACATATTTTAGATTTAAATATTTAAGATTAGGGTTTTAGGTTTATAACACCTACATAAGATATATGCACACATACACATGCACATGTAATACATATATACATGTATATACACATGTATACAGAAATATACATATTTTAGGTCTACATATTTAAGATTAGGGTTTTAGGGTTTAGTATTTCAGATCTAGAATTTTAAGATTAGGGTTTTAATTAAATATATATAATTAAATATATAAAATTAAATATATAAAAATAGGATTACGTAAGGGAAAAAAATTTGAATATATAAATCAATATATATATAAAATAAGATAATTATATACATAAATAAATATGAAAAGAACTAGTGTTTTAAATAATTTAATTAAATATCTATAATTAAATATATAAAATTAAATATATAAAAATAGGATTACGTAAGGAAAAAAATCTAAATATATAAATGAATGTATATATAAAATAAGATAATTATATACATAAATTTTATAAAAAAGAACTAGTGTTTTAAATAATTTAATTAAGTATATATAATTAAATATATAAAATTAAATATATAAAAATAGGATTAGGTAAGGAAAAAAAATCTGAATATATAAATAAATATATATATAAAATAAGATAATTATATACATAAATAAATATAAAAAGAACTAGTGTTTTCAATAATTTAATTAAATATTTATAATTAAATATATAAAAATAGGATTATGTAAGAAAAAAATCTGAATATATAAATAAATATATATATAAAATAAGATAATTATATACATAAATAGATATAAAAAGAACTAGTGTTTTAAATTATTTAATTAAATATAAATAATTAAATATAATTAAGTAAAGAAAAAATCTGAATATATAAATAAATATACACAAACACACATACTTATATACCTATCTATATTCACATGTATATACATATACACATATATATACACATGCATACATATATATACATGTTTTAGTTCTAGGTCATTTGGATTAGGGTTTTAGGGTTTTAACATGTACATAACATATATACACACATACACATACACATATAATACATATATACATGTATATACACATGTGTATAGAAATATACATAAGTTAGGTCCAGATCTTTAAAATTAGGGTTTTAGGGTTTAGGCATACATATAACTTAATTAAGAGGAAAAAAATCTGAATAAATAAATAAATATATATATATAAAATAGGATCAATCAAGAAAAAATCCGAATATATAGATAAAATAGGATAGCTATATAGATTAGGGTTTTAAAACTAGGACTTTAAGTTTTTTTAGGTATTTAAGTATTTAGGTCTTTAAGAGTTAGATTTTTAGGTTTAATAAAAAAAGAAATGTTCTAAAATGTTCTAAAATGTCCATATTGCAGCAGATGGCTTCTTTGGATCCTGAAGAGAGAATGGCATGTCCTTGCACACAGTGCAAGTATCAAATTTATCGGAAACGACGGATTTGTACTGCACATGTTAGAGAGTATGGATCCTTTGATAGGAGTCGACTGGAAAACCTACGCTATCATTCGCATGGTCCCCCAGGTGAGCAGATGGATCCAAACGACATTGCACCGGTAACATCTCATGGACAAAAGAGAGAAAGAAAGCACTTAGATGTAGAAGCAAGCACTAATAATATTATACAGAATGAACATATGGAAGAGATGCTTGAAGCATTTTATGAGATGGACGAAGATCATGATGGTGAAGAAGGTGTCGACGAGAGTTTCATGGACACAACAGAAATTCTAGGATCAGAAGTTGATGAAGAATATGAAAACATGCGAAGATTAGCTCGTCTACCACTTTACAATGGAGCAAAGATATCTGTACTACATGCTTCACTCGAGATGCTCAATCTGCAATCCATTTATGGATGGTCAGATAGTAGTGTCACTAAATTGTTCAGGTAAGTGGAGAACAAATTGGCTTTCAGGAGCTCGCAATGGGTCTTCCTCCAACACGATCGGAGGAGTCTTATGGATATAGTCATGGGTTGACTGCACTATTGCAGGACTTGGAGGGATGCGGTGCGGTAGTTTCATGGGAGCGTTTGCGATGAGGTAATTGATTTATAAACTTGGTTTTTACTTGTTTGTAATTTTCATGTGAATTTATCTCATTCCATTATTGTTCTTTGTTGCAAGACTGTTGATATAGAACGTTCTTTGCATGTGTATGGCAGTGGAAGACCAATATTTTGTATTTGATTTCCATATGGCAATACATTGCTTTGCCACATTTTGTAAAAGCGTCATATATGACAGTGGTTTGCCACACTCTTGTACATGCTTCATTATTGAAATATATAACTTCTTTTGTACATGGTTCATTGTTCATTCTGATTATCGATCTCTTTTGTGTACAATAATACTCTATTTCATGAAATCATATTTCGGTTTTCATTAGAGTACACATCACATGTAGTCGGTTTTTTTTGGGCAGAGTGTATTGTCTTTTGTTCAGCAACATCATGGTAATGTTGCTGTAGCAAAAGACAAAACATTCTGCCCAAAAAAAAATTTGCAGGTATGGTCATCAGTATAAGCGACGGTACTCCTAGTAGTGTCATCCGAATAACCGTCGGTACACCCAGGAGGCGATGCAGCAGAAACCAGTTACCGACACATATACCGACGCATATACCAATGCTTTTACCGACCTCTAGACTGACGCCTATACCGACTCTTTGGTACCGACGTGGAGACCGACCTTTACACCTGCGTCGCGGCAAATAAAGTCGCGTTCATTTTCCTCGATAAAAAACCTCGGTATACCATCGATCTATTGTAGTGATAGAGATGTCCCTCCTATCCTATGGAATCCCATCCATAGAGCTAAAGATGATATCGAGTCAGTGCATTCCATAGGATCAGGATCCTCATGGATGCATGAAGACACTCACTTATGGATGTGTAAAGTGGCAGTGGAAAAAGAAAAGAGAGAGAAGGCCAGAGAGATAGGTGCAAAAGAAACCCATAGATCAGTTCAAGACCCAGCCTATGCACCTGTAGTATTCCCAGACGAAGAATTTGAACCCCACGGCTGGGTAGAGATCCTAGCAACCATGGATGTAGCCATCAATGAAGAACAATGGACACCACACTCTGATGAGGATGGCTATGACATATCAGTTTTCTCCATAGAGCCAATCATGGGAGATGCAGTTTTAGAAGAGTGCGAACCTAGCCCTGATGCATTTGAGGATGCAAGTGACTCCGATCTAGACTCAATCATTATGGACCCACCTTTTGCATCAGATGAAGAATCCTTCTATGAAGTAGAATTTCAGCCCCGGAGACATGGAGGGCTTACAAATGATGTGAGATTAGCCACACGAGTGACCCCTAAGGATGAGGGAAAGAATAGAAAGAAGAGAGAAGTCACACGAGAAGAGGAAGAATATTTGTTTGAGATCCTAGAAAATTTCAAAAATTATGAGATAGATGACAGGAGAGTAATGATCGGAATGCCTAAACCAGAGGCACAATCAGGAGAGGCCTATGAGAACAAAGAAACCACCAAGAAAATAGTTGTAGCTCTGGAAGAAGGAGAGGAGAGATGCACTTACATAGGACATGACCTGAGGGAAGAAGAAGAGCACAAATTGATAACCTTGCTAAAAGAATACAGAGATGTATTCACTTGGAGCTACAAAGACCTGAAAGGTGTAGACCTTGACATTTGCTCACACACCATTCCCATGACCGCAGATGCCAAACCATCCAAGCAGAAGCCATACACTTAAAACGATAACTACGCTCCAAAAGATCAGCATAAGACAGCTTTTGCCACAGAGTGGGGCATATTTGCTTTTCGAGTAATGCCATTTGGGCTTACCAATGCTCCTACAACGTTCCAAAGATTGATGTGCCATGTATTTAAAGAGTTCTTGAGGAAGAATTTAGAAGTCTATGTTGATGATCTTTGTGCTCATTCCAACATTATACAAACACATATTCCTGAACTCCGACAAATCTTTGACAAATGCAGAGAATATGAAGTCTGCTTGAACCCAGAAAAGTGTGTTTTCATGGCCAGACAAGGCAAGATTCTAGGACATATAGTGTCAAAGAATGACATATCCACGGATGAGGAGAAAGTAAAAACCATAACAGAGTTACCTAGGCCAAAGAATGTCAAGGAAGTATAAGCTTTCATGGGGCATTGCGGGTATTAGCAACGATTTATACACATGTATGCCATCATAGCAAAGCCTCTGTATGGACTTTTGACTAACTTCGAGTGGACGAACTCAAAAGGAGATTGTGTTCAGCACCAATCTTGGCCATACCAGATTGGAATACGCCCTTTCATGTTCACGTGGATACATCCAATTATGCTATTGGATGTGTACTCGCACAACCTACGGGCGACGGTAATATGGATCTTCCAATTGCCTATGCTAGTAGACAATTAAATGCAGCTGAACGAAATTATACCACTACTAAGAGAGAAGGATTAGGCATGGTATATGCAGTTAAACAGTTTAGACACTATTTGTTTGCCAATAAGTTTAAATTTTTTATCGATCATCAGGCATTATTGTACTTGGTAAACAAACCATGCAATACATGCCGATTAGTAAGATGGTTTCTCTTACTAATGGAATATGACTTTGAAGTAGTGGTGATGAAAGGGAAGAATCACTTGAGAGCAAACCACCTCTCTAGGCTCACTTCTGGAGAAGCCCCACAAGGAGTGTCAGATGACCTTCCTGATGCTTACTTGTTTGGAGGTTGTACCTCAGTGGGCTAAGCCATTTGTGCCAATATTGACATACGGGCCCAATCACCCAGTCATAAACACTCAAGATAGGGAGATAATAAAAGCCCAAAAATACCAGATCATGGCGGGAAGTATGTACAAGCACACAGATCAAGGGATCCTAGCTTGTTGTGTGGAAGAGGATGAGTATGCTAAATGGTTGCAATTGGCACATGTAGGTGCATTAGAGCAACACTAGTCAAAGCAACAAACCCTACTGTTGGAACTGAAGGACTCACTAGGCAAGGAAGCTTAAGAAGGGAGTCAGAGAGAAGAGAAGGCACAAGCAGACAAGGGAGTCAACGACGATCTAGCAAGTAGGCCAATAATTTTCTTCATGAAGAAACAAGTACGAGCATTCACGCAGATCTAGCACTAAGGCAACCTTTAATTTTTCAAAACCCTTACACCAATTAAAAGTGATTCTCATCACTAACAACCCCTGTAAATACCATGTTCACCTTCTTGTGGCTCCATTTTGTGCAAGCCGAGGAGTCCTCAAGCTTGAGGAGCCTTAGAAGTAGTTGCTTACCAATTTTCGTATTTTTTAGATCTCATTTGAGCCCTCAAATAAGCCCTGGAACCTAATTTTTAACTAGGCCGGACACTAGGTCTGGACAGGGCCAAAGCTAGTCAAAAACTATAAAAGGAGCTAGAGAGCTCATTTTTGGGGGTTAGATTGTAATTTAAATGAACTTGTAAGAGCTTTCTGAAAGTAATCTAAAGAACTCCATTGCTTCTCACCCTTTGCCTTACCTTGTGTGCGCGTGTGTGTGTATGTGTGTGCATGTTAGTGTGCTTCTCAGTCACGCACTTGTGCCTTCACTTGCTCGAGGTCTTCATACCATCCTCACGTCTTCCCGGATTGACAAGAAAGGAGGTGCTACTCATCACTGAGCTACACCAAATTTTGGCGCCGTTGCCGGGGATCGAGCCTTGAGGACGAGCGTGTGATGGTAAGACGTAGAGTTGACGCGTTGGAGTTGTAGGTATTTTCTTCACTTTCATCTATTTTCTTGTTTTTTCTTCACCATCTTCATCACCATCATCGGGTACCATCACCATCTCGCACCTCCATCTCCATCATCGCGAAAATTTTCAGTTTTGACCATATCACCATCTCCACCTCATTTCCTTCATTCTACTTGTGAGAGAGAGCGAGAGAGCGATATTGCTTGCACTGTTTTTGCATGTTTCTTGAGCATTTTGCAGGTTCTTGCTGAATCATCATCCCCAACACTCTGCGCAGGTACGAAACTCGTCGAAACTATCTCTCTGTCGCCGGCCTCTGTCGATCGCGATCGACAGAAAAAACGCCCATTTGGTAAAACAAAGGGCACCACTAAGACCAGCACAAAGAGCACATTCTAAATCACTAAAAACAGTTGAAAAATTCTGTGTTTTTCTGTCAATCGCGATTGACACCGTCGATCGCAACCGACAGACCCTGTCAATCGCGACCGACAGACCTGTCGATCACGACCGACAGACCCCACGACCGATTGACTGCCACGTAGGACCCTGTCAATCGCGATTGACACCGTCGATCGCGATCGACAGCCACGACCGACACCTCTGTCAGTCGCGATTGACACTGTCGATCGCGATCGACTGAATTTCAACGATTGATTGACTTTTTCGCGTAGCCACATGTCCATCGCGACGGACACAGCCCCGATCGACTGAATTCACGGAGAAAAACCCAGAAAAAGTGTCGATCGTGATTGACACCATCGATCACGATTGACAGTACTCACGACCGACTCTGTCGATCGCGATTGACACTGTCAATCGCGACTGACGTGTCGATCGCGACCGACAGGCCCCGACGGACACCTCTGTCAATCGCGATTGACAGACGTGTCGATCGCGATTGACAGGCTTTTCAGCCAAAAAATTAGGGTTTTTTATTCTAAGCTTTGGGGATAGTTTTTGGGCATATTGGTCTAGCAATTCGTGAGTTGTGAGGTCCCTACACATGTGCTTTTGAGAAAAATCCTGTGATCTGTTAGCCTGTTTGAACCCTGTTTTAGCACCAGAACCCTGAACTGACATAACTCTCTCATACGAAATCCGTTTGCTGTGATTCTTGTTTTGTTATTAGATAGGGTATTTTGAAGTTGACCATACCCAGGGGGAACAAAATTTAGGGATCTCTACAATTGTTTTCCAAAAAATCACAGTGCAAATTGGTCTTGAGCTAACTTTGGAACTCTTATAGATCTATTGAGAGCATCGAAGGGTATTCTAAGCAAGAGTAAGTGCAAGCTTGGGAACACGCTTCCCGGGCACTCAAGGGCAACCAAGAAGGAAACAAAAGGTTGGAAATTCTCAACTCCCTTTGTCAATTCCTAGCTTAGGCTAAGAGTGACTAGTGATAGGAGTAAGCCAGGGCGGCGATAGGCATCTATCAAGTTGAAGACTACCTAAATACTCAAAGTTCAAGATAACTACATAATCTTTGTACGATTGAGAATCCTAAAGGAAAAGAATTTAACGTGGAACGATCAACTTAAAGTACGAAAAATACTCAAGTATTCCTGACGACGCAATATCAAACAAGATCATAAACATGATAACACACTAAAAACGAATCAAGTGACTGATACCAATTGATCGGCAACGAAGTTGTACTCTGGGCAAAAATCGGGCTACTTAACTAGGCATATGAACCTTAGATCAGGACGGCATCTAGTAAGGGATAGACAAAGCCTTAGGTCTTCAGAAGCTAGCGTCAATCATACTGCGAGGTCTTGGGCCCAGCAGTTGAGTCACCACTCGCATTACCCTAGCTCTGATACCAGTGAATCAGAGATGTCTCAAGGCATGGACAGACCTACGGGAAGTTCAGGAGTGCCATACTTGCACAGACTAGAAGGCCCTTACAAAACACAGTTGGAATACCTTAGGACCAACCGATTAGGTGCTAGCATCTATGAGGACGGTCTAGGAAGATCCGTGGTCGAGATTAAAAACCCTGATCAATCCATTGGACTAGAGCACCCCGCTGTCAAGTTTGAAAACGGAGCATACTTGGACAAAGAAGGAACTATATACGTAGTCACCAGTCACCCAGATAGGACAGACGAATTCGGAAATGTGATCTCAGAAGCAGATTTAGGTGACTTGGAGCAAGGAAACATGGGTGTAGAACCTAGGACCCCTCATGGAAAGTCAGTGCTAACAAGGATCATCACTCCCGAGTGGATCCCACAGGACAATAAGAGTATAGATCTGCTGCTAAACGGAGAAACCGATGAAGCCTTTTGGAGGTATAAATCAGACAAGCCAATTGATATAGGGACAATCATGATCTATGAGTTTAAACATCCAGATAGCCCGGGTAGAGTGACCTACTTAGATCGTTCTTCGGAAAGGATCTTTGTGGTTACAGAAAATGATAGG
The DNA here is from genome assembly GCA_020310875.1 of Ceratopteris richardii. Taxonomy (NCBI): domain Eukaryota; kingdom Viridiplantae; phylum Streptophyta; class Polypodiopsida; order Polypodiales; family Pteridaceae; genus Ceratopteris; species Ceratopteris richardii. The sequence goes on along the minus strand of CM035406.1, from coordinate 231,419,267 downwards.
CACGCTTACACTTGGAAGGGTGAATTTATTTTCCCCCAACCAAGATCGAATGTTTCCTATGGTCACCCTGGTGCTGGAACATCCCAAGCTCATGGAGCCCAAAGAGACAGACATAGAGATAGACCTGAGGTAAGCTTTGCCAACTCAGGGGGAAGAGAAAGAACGAGGACGAAAACAAATAGAGTAGAGCCTGAGGTACTTAGAGCCCCAGGACATCGAAGAAATGCCGATGAGTTCCCTCTACCACGACCTAGAGAGCACACAAGGACTTTGAGACCAACCCAGCTAGTTAAGTCCATGAAGAACTACTTCGATGGCACGGGAGATCCATACGATCATGTGGCTGAGTTCAGGCAAGTCTTGAGAGCTGAACAAGTGGAGGATTTATTCACGCAGTATAATGCCTTTGGTCTAACCCTTAGGAACATAGCCCTTACGTGGTTTCAACCATTGAATGAGAGACAGTTCAAGAGCATAGACCAACTCCTAGAGGCTTTCATTATTGAATTCTCTAAGAGTGGCATAAGGCATAATACCTCCTCATTGATTCACAGCTTCAAGCAAACCCCTCAAGAGACCGTGAGACTTGCAGGAAGAAGATTCAGGCAATACTTAGAGAGATGCCCTACCCCTAAGTTACCCACGCGAGCTAAGCAAGTGGCTTTATTCCTGGATGGATTGCTAAGTACCAAATTGAGATCCTATGTGTACTTGAAGGACCCTAGGACCATAGAAGAGTGTGTACGCATGTGCATTGACATCGAGGATAACCTAGGGGAGGAGTTAGAGCTTTCCAAGATATACAAAGATTCAGATAGTGCCTCTAACCTCTCTTCCACGCAATCCACATCAAGTGAGGAACTTGCAGAGAAAGTAGCTCAGAAATTAGGTGTCACTAGCAAACAGATCCCAAGGTTTGCCTCGGTAAAAAGATGTTATACTTGTGGGGTTGACCATATGGCAAATGTATGTCCCATTATGGCTCAACCCCAAGTAAATCCTAGTAGCCAGTACTGCACCATAGAACGGAGGTACACCAATCACACCGCGCAAGATTGCCCATACAACAAGCAGGCGGCTAGGCAACCCTACCCTCAGCCATACCCTCAACAGGGAAGATACCAGAACCCGTACCCTCCACAGCCATATGGTAGGCCACAACAACCTTATCAGCAACCATACCAAAACCAACAAAGGCCTCAGCTTGTGTTAGCACAACAACCCCCTGCCCCAGCTAATGTGATCCCAGTAAAATATGCAGCAGCAGAAGAAAACTTGAATAGAGCTATAGTCCCTGTAACACCACTGCTTTCTGAAAGTGACCCGAGTGACCATAGCTTTGATTCTACACATGTTGATAGTCCCCAGGCTTACTACATGCAGTCTCCAGAACATGGGGAGTCCTACTATAGTGAAGAGCCAAATGAACCTAGTTGGGAGTCAGATTACACAAACGTCATGTACGCAAACCCCAATCCTAGACCTCAACCTAGGCAGGTAAGACCCCCATTCCCTAGAGGACCATGCTATAGATGTCAGGGAGATCACCTCATTCGTGATTGTCCCTTACCTCCACCTACAAAACCCCAGTCAGTGACGATCCAGGGCTTTTGCCAAGAATATGGAAAGGAGCATCTCTTACGAGATTGCCCAAAGAACCCCAATAATATGCCAAAAATCACTCCTATCAACGTTGTAGGGTTAGTGGTAGACTCCACAGGGAGCGTGACTTCCACTGCACCAGTACAAGTAATCACTAGAGCCCAAGCACTGCAGCAAAACCAGGGTGTAGGTCAGGAAAAAAGCCCAGAAGTTAGTGAAACAGAGAGCACGACAAAGAAGAGGACTAGAGCTTGGAGAGATAGTCGTGAAAGAATGAAAAGACAATGGGCAAAAAAGATGAGTGAACTCGAGGAAAGCCTCAGAGAAACAAAGGCCAGGATAACTGAGCTCACATCTCAAACTCCCTCTCACACTACCCCACCTCCACCATTCCCAAATCCATCCGAACCGTCACCTTCCAACCCACCTCATACGACTCCACCACCCCCTAGAGTAGGATCAGTCCTAGCAGATCCCACTCCCGAGGACCTTAATATGATGCTTAAGGCATATCAGGCCAGAATCCAAGAAGGGCCAAACGTGACTGATCATGCAAAATGCTATCCTAGAGCAGAACTAGAGCTAGAACGAACCAAGATTTGTGCTAAGATGGTGGAATTGGCTCAGACCATGTTTGAAGCCAGTCGCCTCTTTAACATCTCTAGCTCAACAAAGACGCAGTTGCACTTTGATGGACTGCTAGAAAGAATAGAGAAACTAATTGCACAATCAGAAAAGGAACCCGCCATACAACACAAGGGCAAGGCAAGTGAAAGAGTGAGCCTACCCGCCCAAGAAGCCTATGTGCCTAACTCCACGGAGCCAGACACATCTTCTTCTATGAATCGATTCACACCAGAATTCCTACGAGAGATTCAAGAAGACAAATGGGCTAAAGAAAGTGAAGTCCCTCCTCCCATTGAACTTGTGGATGATGCGCACGATGAATTCCCACAAGACATCCCATCCATTTATGAGGAGCAAGAGAGCACCCACTCTGAGGAAAGACTAGACTTTGAGTCGAACTCTTTACAAGAATTACCCCACTTCACGGGTCCATGGGAAGCTAAATCTACATGTATGAGAGCGCCCACGGTCATGGTACGAAATGAGGACTCAGTCTTACCTAGGAACACAGAGGTAGTGAAAAACACTAAAGTGCAGTGCAATCTCAAGTTAGAAGAGCTACTCAAGGTTAGACCTGAATTATGGAAACATGTCGCCAAACAAGTACCAGCGATAGTGAAACCTCATTCCCAGGTAGGATCACATAGGACAGTACCACAGATACCCTTGGATAAGATAGGAGATATGTGTGAAGGTGAAGAAGGTAACACCTATCGTCCCATTACCTACCAGGAGTACACCACCAAGGCAATTTTGGACTCAGGTGCAGGAGTTGCAATTGCCACCACTTCCCTATGGAAGCGTTGGGGCAAGCCAGCACTCAGGCCCACGAGGATGAAATTGCAGATGGCCGATGGTCACATAGAGAGACCCCTAGGGTTGTTAGAAGGAATAACTCTCACTACATGTGGTGTTGAGTTTGAGCATACATTCGCTATATGTGACTTTAGCAAAAATCATGCCTATGAGATGATTTTGGGAAGACCCTTTATGCGACAGTTGCAAGTGGTACAGGATTGGGGAACCAATTCCTTGTATTTGCAACACCTAGGTGTCACGACCAAAGTGAATCTTAAAGATTACTCTCATAGAGATGTCCCTCCTATCCAATGGAATCCCATCCATAAAGCTAAAGATGATACAAAATCGGTGCATTCCATAGGATCAGGATCCTCATGGATGCATGAAGATACCCAGTTATGGATGTGCAAAGTAGCAGTAGAAGAAGAAAAGAGAGAGAAAGCCAGAGAGGTAGGTGCAAAAGAAACACATAGATCAATTCAAGACCCAGCCTATGCACCTGTGGTCTTTCCTGATGAAGAATTTGAACCCCATGGCTGGGCAGAAATCTTAGCAACAATGGATGTAGCCATCAATGAAGAACAATGGACACCCCATTGTGATGAGGATGGCTTTAACATTTCAGTTTTCTCCATAGAGCCAATTATGGGAGAGGCAGTGTTAGAAGAGTGTGAACCTAGCCCTGAAGCATTTGAGGATGCAAGTGACTCCGATCTAGAGTCAATCATTATGGACCCACCTTTTGCATTAGATGAAGAATACTTCTACGAAGTAGAATTTCAACCCCAGAGGTATGGAGAGCTTACAAGTGACGTAAGGCTAGCCACACAAGTGACCCTGAAGGAAGAAGGAAAGAAAAGAAGGAAGAAAGAAGTCACACCAGAAGAGGAAGAATCTTTGTTTGAGGTCCCGAAAAATTTTAAGAAGTATGAGATAGACGATAGGAGAATCATGATAAGAATGCCTAAACGAGAGGCACAGTCAAGAGAGGCCTATGATAACAAAGAAACCACCATGAAAATAGTAGTGGCCCTAGAAGAAGGAGAGGAGAGATGCACGTACATAGGCCATGACCTAACAGAGGAAGAAGAGCATCCTTAATAGCCTTGCTAAAAGAATACAGAGATGTATTCGCTTGGAGTTACAAGGATTTGAAGGGTGTGGACCCTGACATATATTCACACACTATCCCCATGACCTCAGATGCCAAACCCTCTAAGCAAAAGCCATATACATATAACGATAATTATGCTGCTAAGATCAAGGAGGAGATAGATAGACTGGTTGAAGCTGGATTCATCTACAAAATTGAGCACAGTGAGTGGGTATCCCCCATTGTAGTGGTGCCCAAGAAAAATGGAAAGCTGCGTGTATGCATTAACTTAAAGAAGGTCAATGCCGCCACAATTCGAGATAACTATCCGCTTCCTATCACAGAACATCTCTTAGAAAGAGTAGCAGGCAAGGAAGTGTACAGCTTCCTTGATGGATTTTCGGGCTACAATCAAGTAGCCATTGCTCCAGAGGATCAACATAAGACAACATTTGCCACTGAATGGGGCATATTTGCCTTTAGAGTAATGCCATTTGGGCTTACCAATGCACCAACTACCTTCGAGAGGCTGATGTGCCATGTATTTAAAGAGTTCCTGAGGAAGAACTTAGAAGTCTATGTTGATGATCTTTGTGCCCATTCCAACATTAGGCAAACCCATATTCCTGAACTCAGACACATCTTTGACAAATGTAAAGAATATCAAGTTTGCTTGAACCCAGACAAGTGCGTTTTCATGGTCAGGCAAGGCAAGATTCTAGGACACATAGTGTCAAAGAATGGCATATCCACTGATGAAGAGAAAGTGAGAGCCATCGCAGAACTACCTAGGCCAAAGAATGTCAAGGAAGTACAAGCTTTCATGGGGCATTGTGGTTACTACCGCCGGTTCATTCACATGTATGCCGTCATTGCAAAGCCCATGTACGGACTTTTGACTAACTTTGAGTGGACTGATGAATGTGAGAACTCCTTCCAGGAGCTTAAATGAAGATTATGTTCAGCACCAATCTTGACCACACCAGATTGGAACAAGCCATTTCATGTTCATGTGGATGCATCCAATTATGCTATTGGGTGTGTACTCACGCAACCTACAGGTGAAGGTAACCAATTGCCTATGCTAGTAGACAATTGAATGCAGCTGAACGAAATTATACCACTATAGAGAGAGAAGGATTAGGCATGGTATATGCGGTTAAAAAGTTTAGACATTACTTGCTTGCAAATAAGTTTAAATTTTTTACTGACCATCAGGCATTGCTATATCTTGTGAACAAGCCATGTAATACAGGTAGATTAGTAAGATGGTTTCTCTTACTAATGGAATATGACTTCGAGGTTGTGGTAATGAAAGGTAGGACCCACTTGAGAGTAGACCATCTCTCTAGATTCACATCTGGAGAAGCCCCACAAGGAGTGTCGGAGGACCTTCCTGATGCTTACTTGTTTAATTTGGAAGTGGTGCCACAGTGGGCTAAACCACTAGTGCCAGTATTGACATACGGGCCTAACCATCCAGTAGTAAACACACAAAATAGAGAGGTTGTGAAAGCCCAAAAGTACCACATCATGGCAGGAAGCATGTACAAGCACACAGATCAAGGAATCTTGGCCTGTTGTGTGGAAGAAGATGAGTACGCTAAATGGTTGCAATTAGCACATGTAGGTGCATTAGAGCAACACTATTCAAGGCAACGAACCCTACAAACACTACGGAGACTCGGAGTGCATTAGCCGAGTATGGAAGCTGATGTCCAAAAGTTGTGCAAGGAATGCCCAATCTGTTGCACTAAACCACCTGTGGAACATGCCACTCTTTATCAAGTGTTGTTTGGCCTCTTAGCCCAAGGAAAAGATGATTGTGAAAGCCTTTATTTTGTTCAAATCCCTCGGAATCGGTCCAATTGGATCACCTGGAGCCCATAATTATCTCGCAATGGATTCTTCCTATGTCTATGCACTAGCTCATATGTTCCCGGCAAACGCACCAAAATGATAGGTTCTAACGCCCAAGGAGGAAGTGATTATACGAGACTTTATTTTGTTCGAATCCCTCGAAATCGGTCCAATTGGATCACCTGGAGCCCATAATTATCCCTCGAGGAGTCCTTCCTTTGTATATGTACTAGCTCATATGTTCCCTGCAACGCACCAAAATGTAAGCTCTCTCGACCCAAGGGAAAGTGTCTTTCGCATAATGAGATTTGCTCTATTTTTGGGCTCATATCCACGTTTGTCAGTACAATTTCCCCCAATTGCCTTCGAATGTATTTGTAGAGATGAGAAGAAGGTAGAACTAAATATACAGGCACGTGAAGATCAAGTCTTCAATGGTTGCCTCCGGGGGGTCCCTCCCCCTTCTGCTCTCTCTCCCTATTCCTTACCCAGTTGTTATCTTTCTCTTTCTTGCCTCCCCTCACATACACTCTTTTGCACACACTTGCTTATTCACTCTCTCTTTCTTCCTCACACACACACACTCCCACCTTCTCACTCACTCTTCGAGCACATATACTCATACATACGCTTACTCACACAACCCCCTCCCCATAATCTTTTGCACATGCTCACACTAGCGAATGCCCATTCCACGTTGATTCATGCTTTTTATGGGATCATTACATTTCTAGAAGTATATTCTAAGCGCCAAAAGAAATAACCATCCCCTTGAGAAGAGCACTACTCATGGAATGAATATAGACCTTGATAGGTCAATCCGCGTGAGCATAAGGAGGAAAATCTCGTTCGATCATTCTCTTTTGATACTCTTACTCATTTCCTCGCATTTGAAAAATTCACAATAAGTAACTAACATGAAATTGGGATACAAAATGGAAAATTAAGTGCAACTCCCAAAATGACTTAAGAGTTGCTCTCCTTGGAACTTTTATAGGCTTATTTCAAGGTATTCAAACGGAGTCAGGGTCCCGTATCGAAAGGCAAATGAATTGCACAAGGGAATTAATTCTTCTAACTATCACATCAATTCTTTAAAGTGTTTAGCATAGGAAACGAAGTGTAAGGCGTTGGGCTTTGGTGAGAGTTGAATTCCTTACGGCTCGAAGCAAAAGTACAATTGTTATGCTCAGCACACTTTCATATCTTGCGAATCCACAAAAATTTGGGGAAAGTAATTGTCTCGCCCTAGGGTTGGTTTTGAACATCCCTCTATGTTAGATATTATGATGAGTGCAACATCTTTTTCCTTGGAGCATCAATCTCTGAAGCTCTCTTTTCTCTCCTAAGCCTTATCAGGGATCAACTAGATGATATCAAGATATTATCTTGTTTGTACGTGACATACACCATTCAAACCCTCAGCACCCTCTCTGAGATATTCTCAATCTGTTGCAGCAACCGCACTCGGTCATTGTAGCAAGCGGCAAGGACTGTTAATCATCCTGAAAACATCGCTTAATATAGGAACATTTACACTTCAAATTCGCTTATCCTGATATCAACCTATAACCAATTCTTGCATCTCTACGGAACAACAACCTATTGGCTACCTTTGACCACTTCCTATATCGTCATAGCGCCCAGGTCATTCCCATAAACAACACACATATCAACAATGCTTCAGCACATGCCCTTCAAACCTGCATCGAAATAACCGCTATTCCTCCTACATCTCTTTCATGAATATATTTTGTGTGAAAACATGTCATTCGCAAACCAGAAACATGGAGTGGTGTACAGACTCGAAGCTTTACATTGCACCCTTCATACAAATTAATCTAACATTGGTAGCGTATCGAAAAGTCTCTCATAGGAACTGAATGCATCCAAATCAATCATCGACATGGAGGCGATGGACTTGTAAATGTGCTATCCATCAAGAGAATGTGGACCAGCTGCATTACCCGCTTGGAGGTAGGAGCTTGAGCAAAGGCCTTCATCGCCTCCCACATCTTTGTGAACTCGTGACCTGTAGATGCTGTCCAGATGTACACCTGCTAATCCCAGGGAGAGTGTCTTTGGAAGTTGTGCCTCAACATACACCTTGATTCGGAGGAACGAATGGAGATGTTTGCTCATAATCTCTTAACTCCCCCTTCGGTTTTCGTTGAAACGGTCATCACCAGGCATATTCTCTTCCCTTTAGCTGCCCAAGCTCCCTGTACTATGCAGTTCTCTCAGTCCATAGAGAGCAAAAGAAACGTACGAAGAAGCAGAAAAAGCGAACTTCTTCCCCCCTTAGGCCATATATTGCCACGGCCAAGCTCCCTATGCACTATGGAGGTTTCCCTTTGGGTATACTCCCCCCCCCGCTCCCTGGTGGTGTTTTCCCTTCAGCCCCACTCTCCAGAACTTCCCCAAAATCAGAAGACGACTCCCCCTTCACACTCTATTCTCGCGCTCGCTTCCCTCTGCTAGAGTTTCTTTTAGACCATCACGAGCAGTAGAACCATACATTCCCCCCAAAACACATAGAGGAGCCCTTTTTAGCAGACTGCTCCCGTACATTCTCCTATGTACACAGCGAAAAAAAACATAAAAAACTTCCCTTCTCTCCAGCGTGTGCACTGTCGGTCTTCCATTGGCTACCCAGACGAACACCCATGCCCCTTTTGTTCAGAGAGAGCAAATAGATAAAATCCCACCCACCAGAGCGAGCTCAATTGACTCCCCTCTTCAATGCCTTCCCCTCCCTCTTTTTTTCCAACTGGCCATTTACAGCTCCATTGGAAAATACGAGGCAACATTTAACTGTTGCCTTTATTTGACTGCACAATATGTGATATACATAACGCATCACATGGGACAATAATATTAAGCCTTTGCCAACAAGTTGTTGATATCTGAGCCACCACCATCTGAAATATTGTAATGGATAATCCACAATTATGCTACGAATCTTTATTTTCCTTAACTTTGTACTCCCCTCTCAATACTACAACTTTGTGCAAACTGTTTGCTCTAATTGTCAATTGATTTCTCCAGCTCTTCATTCACTTGTTTTTCTATTTCGTTCTGCACTTCCATTCGGCTGGACCTTAAATGAAGATTATGGTTCATATCTTCATTTGTGTAAGTTGTCGAAAACCCAACAGCCTCATCTTTGTCTCCCATGGAAGCAATCAATCTTTGGTCTCAACCAAAATAACACATGCATACCTTTCCATGTTTTACACATACAACTGTCATTGCAAAAAAACAGAAACAGAAAGACCGAAATAAACAACAACAACTGAAATGAATTCAACAGGAGATGCAACATACCCAAAATGCATACCCCTTTTATTGACCTACTATTCACTATGTACAATTATTCCACGACTAGACGTTCCCAAAGAATCCCCATCGTCGTCCTACAGAAACCATCGAGACTCGAGTACAAGTCAAGACCTACATAAAAAACCTGGAGTGCCCCACATACTGGAAACCTTCTGATAAAGCACACAAGTTATAAAGCAAGACCGTTGCATTACCTCGCTAAAGCCTCATCCATAAGTACATATAGAATATCTGTGCCTTCAAGAATGTTGATTCAAAGTGAGCTGATCTGTCGCAAGCCATCAGATACCAATCACACAAGCAAATAACGTTCCCATCCAGGCGATCATCGCCCTCTCCTCTCTCTCTCTCTCCCCCTCAGGAGTGGGGAATAACTTCATATGAAGATTTTATTTATATTCACACGTTGGCCTACATTGACACTGGATGCGATTCGTGGACGTGACCACCCGATCAGGTTAATTCCACCCATCTACCAACGCAACGCAGCGCACAACACACAAACACACAATGATAGCACATAACATATATCAGCTAGCCCATAACGAAGCTGGATACGGCTCCTGGTTGTGACCGCCCGGCCACAATGGTTCCACTTACCTACCAACCCGTTATGGCGCGTAGCGAGGACACAAACGTATACATCCCAAGCCTATGGCGAAGCTAGCTGCGGCTCGTGGTCCTAACCACCCGGCTAAGATAAATCCACCCACCTACTAGCCCACCATAGCGCATTGGTACGATCACAACAACACAATATTTTTTCTTTCTTTTCTTTTTCTTCGTTTTTTTTTCATAGTTAATTAGTTCACCCAAGTCCTGAGAATTAGGGAGAGGAAGAAAGGGACTTTCCCACTTTTCCCGCACATGCATGCAAACATATACACTCTAGCCTCTGACAGATCAACCACCTCTTCACTCCATTCTCTCAATTACAGACACTACATATGTATCCATCGAGTTGACTTTTCACTTGGTAACTACAGCTGGCTATGCCTTAGTCCCTCGTATACCTATCCTTAGGTGTCCTAGAATGTGAGTCTCTGGGATGTCTCATGTAGTCTCACATCGTACTCGTATCCCGACAACTTCCCTAGGGCGAGTCAGGCTCAACTTCAGGAGCTCCGTCATCACTTCCTATCGTTAGCACATCTGCCCAAGCCCAAGTGATATCGTTTTCCTCGTTAGGCATTTCCCTCGAAGGATCGAAATAGTAATATCGATCTCCCGCCCATCCTACATGTCGAGTCAGGTATTCCTCAAAACACTCAATGTAAAATGCAACACCCAAACCCTGGTTTATAAAGCATACCAGCCAATGCGCTTCTTCAACATCGTATTCCGTCTCAAAGTCGTCGACATCTATGTCCATGCGGGCGAATGTTTGGTCCGAGAAATATATCCTTAGCTCGTACAAGTAGAGTTGTGTTATTTGATCTGCCATTTTGTTACTTAGCTCCTAACAGTCTCTGCGCAACACAAGAAAAATAATTAGAAGTCCAAAATTCTTGAGCTAGCAAGGAAGAATATTTATGACACACAAATCATAGCTTACATATGCGCATATATATATATATATATATATAACTATACATGTATGTACAAGGAGTCTACTTTGTCATTCCGTTTGGATCTCGTCTGGCTTCTCCCGTCCTAATATCACTTAAAATATGGTTTAACTCGAAGCGCGTTAATCTTCATGGGAGCATATTCTTCTCCTAAATCTTGAATTTGCATGGAACCATTAGAGTTGAGTTCCACCACCTTAAACGGTCCTACCCATCTTGTCTGTAACTTCCCCGGGAATTTATAATATTTACTATCATAAACTAGCACCAAATCCCCTTCTTGAATCACATAGGTCTTGAGATTCTTGTCATGCCTCTCCTTACGTCTTTTCTGAATAGCTTCCAGACTTTGCTGTGCAATGAGCCTCTTTTCTTCTAGCTTGACCAGTTGTATGTACCTTTCCTTCAATGACTCTTCTTCTCCCAGCCTAGCCTCGATGGCCACTCTTAGCGTCGAAACTTCTTTTTCAACGGGAAAGATGGCTTCCTCGCCATATACTAGGGAGAACGGAGTGCTCTTAGTCGTCACTCGGTAGGATGTTCGATATGCCCACAAGGCTTCCAAAAGTCTCTCATCCCAGTCTCTCCTATGCACAGCTACTGTCTTTGCTAGAATCTGTTCAAGAATTTTGTTGGTGACCTCCACTTGTCCATTTGCCCTCGGATAATATGGAGTGCTTTTTCTATGTTTGATCTTATATAATTCCATTAATTCTTCGATCAAGTCGTTGACAAAATGTGTTCCTCTATCACTTACTATTTCCAACGGGCATCCAAATCGGGTGATAATTTGTTCATACAAAAATTTAGCTACATCAACAACTCGGTCAGTTTTCAGAGCTTTAGCCTCTACCCACTTGGTAACATAGTCAGTGCAGACCAAAATATACCTATTAGACCGACGTCTTGAGGGAGGATCAATAGGCCCCACAAAATCAGTTCCCCACTTCTCAAAGGGCTTAAGAGCGAGCACCGGCGTGAGAGGAGCAGCATGTGCTAATGTGGGTTTGCCCATTCGTTGGCATTTGTCGCATTTCTTACAGTATGTGTGCGAGTCTTTGAACAGCGTTGGCCACCAATACCCAGCCAATAAAATCTTTCTTGCCGTCAATTCACCAGCAAAGTGCCCACCGCAGGGTTCATCATGCAAAGCCCTCAACACTAGGTTTGCTTCTTCTTCCTCAAGACACCTCCGATAAATGCTCTCATGAACAAAATATCGAAGAGTTGCCCCCCAATGATGCTATGGTGCTTCGCCAATGCTAACAGTTTTTGCTTCTCTCTCTTGCTTGCTCCTGGCGGATATTTAGTGGTGCATAAGAAGTTCACCAAGTCGGCATACCAAGGTACTTTAGCATCAACGTGGAATAGATGCCCATCAGGAGCATCATCGGGCATGCCAGACATTGGCTCCTCATTAACAATTCGAGATAAATGGTCAGCCAATATATGTGCTTTGCCTGGTTTGGTTACCACCGTGAACTGAAATTCTTGGAGAAGTAGCATCCACCTCATCAATCGCCCTGATAGCTCGGGTTTATTAATGATGTACTTTAGGGCTTCATGATCCACATAAAATGTGAAATGCTTTCCCATCAGGTAATGCCGATACTTGTTTACCGCAAAGATCATCGAGAGGCATTCCTTCTCTGTGGTCGTGTAGTTCCTCTCAGTGCTATTCAAGTTGCGACTTGCGTAATAAATAGGGTGGTCCAACTTCTTTTCATCGGGTTGGCATAGTACTGCTCCAACCGCAGTATGAGAAGCGTCGGTATGCACATGGAATTCTTTCGTCCAATCGGGTGCTACCAAGATTGGTGCATTTATCAATCTCTCTTTGATCGAGTTGAATGCAACTTGACACTCTCCAGTCCATTGGTATTGTTGGCCCTTCCTCAAAAGATTCATCAGTGGTGCTGCTAAGGATGCAAAATTTAGTATAAAACGTCGATAATAATTAGCATGGCCCAAGAATCCTCTGAGTTGCCGCAAGTTTTGAGGAGGTGGAAGTTGTCCGATCTTTTCCACTTTATCCTCGTCAACCGCAATCCCTTTTTCGGAAATAACATGTCCCAAAAGCAATCCTCTTCGTACTCCAAATGTACACTTTTCAGGATTTAATGCGATGCCTTTTTCAATGCTTCTTTTTAAAATAGCTTCAATCCTCTCCATCATGTTTTCATCGTTGCCTCTGATCGCAAAGTCATCGAGAAATATCTCCATCCAATCCTGCAAGTAGTCTTGATATGCAGCTATCATTGCCCTCTGGAATGTGGCCGGTGCATTGCATAATCCAAATGGCATGACACGATATGCGTATGTGCCCCATTCCGTGGTGAAAGTAGTTTTTGATTGATCCTCTTCATGGATTTGGATCTGGTTGTACCCACTGAAACCATCCAAAAATGAGTACAATTTATGGCTAGCCACTCTGTCCAAGATTTGATCAGTAAAGGGCAATGGGAAATGATCCTTCCTTCGTGCGCTCATTCAGCTTTCGATAATCTATGAAAATACGGATTTTCTTATTTTTCTTCGGAACAACTACGATTGGTGATACCCATTCGCTGGATGCGATGGGATATATGAATCCTGCTTCCAATAATTTGGTCAATTCCAACTTGATCAATTCCGAGTAGACTGGATGTTCGCCAAGTCGTTGACATATTGGTCGGGTGCCTTCTTCCAAGTCTATATAATGTTGGCAGATTCGGGGATCAATTCCTCTCAGATCACTGTATGACCATGCAAAGGCCTTGCCGAAATTTTTGAGTGTCATTTTAATACAATCTCGTACTCCATGTGGTAGCTCTGACCCTACACTCAAGAACTTTTCTGGAAAAAATTCCCATATTTCCAACCGAGCTTCTCGCGAATATTCCTTATTCCGTGATGACACTGTGATTGGAATGTGCTCTCCGATCACGCGTGCATGGTTGGCCAGTAAATCATTGTTTTGTTCTTTTTCAACCGCACCCAATTTCTTTAGTTCAGCTTTTGCAATGGCTTCCGACACTTTAGTTTTACTTTCCGCTTCCTTGTCCGATTGTCGACTTCTCCTTAGAAGCTCTTCTTCTAGCATTCTAACCCTTTCTCTCAACTGTTGCACTTCCATTGTCGGAGCTAACTCCAGTTCCAGCTCTTCTTTTGAAGTTCCCTTCTTCAGGGATTGAGTAGCTTTGTTTTTACTTGCGTCTATACTCAACATGTAGCACTCAAATTCACTTGTACGTGTCAACCATCCTAACAACTCCTGGTCTGAGTCATCCTTGTAACATAGAGGATCTATGTACTCGCCCACTTTCGCATGTTGGAGGTTGGCCAATTGCAGATTAAATCCATCCTGTAAAAGGTCCTTGGAAGTCTCCGTGCGCAAGGCAAATCTTACCCGTGCCATTTCTTGTCTAATTTTTTCCTTTGCTTTCTGCTCCCTTTCCTCGGTTGTTGTCGATCTCTTGCCAGTCAAGTTTGGAGACACTTGAAGTTGTATTCGATCAGCCTTTGGTCCAAGTGTGATAAATCAAGTGCGCCAATCATGTACACATTCGACTTGCACCAGCCATGGCCGTCCAAGTAAGATCGAGAAGGTCGCCTCTGAGGTCCTTGGTCTTACTATCAGATAATCAACTTTAAACTCTAAACCACCCACAACTGTGCTTACATTCTTCAAAAGACCCGCAGGCTTTACTTGTGTTTGATCCGCCATTCTCAAAGACATCGGTGTCTCTTCCATGTGGTTGAGGCCCAAAGCTTTCATCATGAACTCAGTCATCAGGTTGACTGCGACACCACTATCTAACTGAGCACCAGGGACTGCATATCCTTTAATTTCGACCGTCACAGCTGGAGCATTTGAATCGATTTGCGTCGTAATACTTTGAATGATTCCTTGGACATCTTTATCTTGTCTCTTTTTCTCTCGAGCTTTCCTCGGCTTCTTAATATATTCGTTGTAGAATTATTTCCTATAGGCAGGTGAACACTTCAGCAATGTGCCAATGTCTAACGTGACTTCCGTGTCAGCGAATAGCTTTACGATGTCCACTTCCTCCGAACTTTGTCTTTCCTTTCTACTCTTACGAGTCTTCAATCTTTCAGGGAATGGTGCTATGCTCGGCACAAACTCCTTGGTCACTGGTGGAAGAATCTCTATCTCTTCCCCATCCTCAAACTCTTGCTGCTCATCAAATCCTCCAACTTGGTTTTCTACCTCTTCGTGTTCAGCTATCTTCTCTTGGCTTGCTTTTTCACTTCCTTCTTCTGGATTTTTCTTCAAATACTCTTGAGTCCTTGTGACTACTGCCACAGTTGGCTCTTTAGGCGGGTTCTTGGCCTAGTAAGCATCCACAAAGTGCATTGACGAGCTAGAGCCTTCTTGAGGGTTCGGTGTCTTGAACACTACTCCAATCGTAGGAACGTGCTCTTGAGCTCTCGATGTGGAATGCATCTGAGTATCAACATAATTCGAGGACCCTACTGGTCCTTTTTCCTTGCCGGCGGCAGCTCTTCGTTTTGGACAATCTTCATCAAAGTGGCCCTCTCCACTACAGTACCTACATAGTGGGGTATAATCAATTGGTTTCTTTTCGTTTGGACATCTAGATTGAGTATGGCCAAAGCCATGGCACCTCCAACACTGGATTGGACCATCTCTTCTTTGATCACGTGCGGCTCCTCTTGGATAGTCTCCTCCTTGACCCTGAGCACCATATCCATAAGTCGGTCTGTTTTCCCAACGAGATGTAGGTGGGACACTTTGAGCGGGCAATCCCGTGTAAGGTCTTTCTCTTGTATCTCCTGATTTCATGGTCCTCTCTTCATAGGCTCTCTTGTTGTAACATCGATCCTCCGTGTGATTTGTTCTTCCACAAAAAGTACAACGCATCCTAGGTGGTGATCTATCTATGAATACTCTCGAGACTGTAGGGCATTCTGAAGCCAAATGGCTGTAACCATGACACTTTTCGCACCATGTGTTCGATCTAAACACTTGATTTGGGTTTGTAGCTACCTCTGGTTTTACTGTGTATGTTTCCTGGGTCATTGTGGCAGCTTTTATAGCTTGCGTGACCAATTCCAATATTCGTTCTTCAGTTAGCGCAGGCTTTACCTCGCCTGGCGTGCTAGTGGCAGCTACAAAAGCTGGAGTCGTCAATGCGGGACTCCCTTGGCCAGGATCTTTCATCGGTATATTTCTTGGGCCTGCCATAGGCTCGTATAAGAGTTCCATCTTCCTTTGTTGGCATAATTGGACTTCCTCCCAAAGCCTCGCTTGTTCCTTAGTATCCATTAAAGTTGCAGGTCTTGTCAGGCTGATATGCTGTTGTGCCGTAGGATCTCTCAATCCCGAAATAAATCTTCGTTTCAATGTCTCATCGTTCGGGGCATTCGCGCCCATCTTTCTTACCAACATTTCCATTCTCTGAATGTAGTTATCGATGCTCTCATTGACTCCCTGTCGCAAATAATCCATTTGTTGAGCCAATCTGTCTTGGAAGCCTTGTCGTCGAAACTTTGCCAAGAAGGCTTCCTTGAGCATCTGATAAGTTCCACGCTCTTGTGGTGTCAGATTCCCATACCAATTGGCTGCCTCATCACGGAGAAGAGCCGGAAAAATTCTCAACCTTTGATCCTAGTCAACTACGTCATTGGCCTCACAAGTAACCTCAAACAACTGGATAAGACTATCTGGATCTTCGTCCCAAGTACTTGAAAACTTGGTGAAGTCCCCCAAGTGAACCGAAATCCGCTGAGCCATTTCGAACAGAGGTGTGATGTCAATATCACTTCGATCCCAGAAATTTAGTACACGTGGCTTCAGGATCCCTCCTTCAAACTTCCGCACTTGATTCACAACTCTCCTACAGAAGTACACGTTTTTGACTGATTCCTTCGAGCCAATCGAGGTCCACTCACCTGGCGGTTCCCACCTTCTCCTTTCTCTTTCAAGGGCTCTTCTCTGAGCGCGTTCCTCTCTTTGCGTTTGTGTTGCTCCTGAGGATGAGCTCCCCTCGCTCATGTACTAGATCTTGGGGTCCGCAAGCTCGACCAACCTATGGCGCTAGGCAAACCTATGGCACTCTCTTATAGAGACGTACCAAGCTATTCCCCGCAGACGCACCAAAATGTTTGGCCTCTTAGCCCAAGGAAAAGATGATTGTGAAAGCCTTTATTTTGTTCAAATCCCTCGGAATCGGTCCAATTGGATCACCTGGAGCCCATAATTATCTCGCAATGGATTCTTCCTATGTCTATACACTAGCTCATATGTTCCCGGCAAACGCACCAAAATGATAGGTTCTAACGCCCAAGGAGGAAGTGATTATACGAGACTTTATTTTGTTCCAATCCCTCGAAATCGGTCCAATTGGATCACCTGGAGCCCATAATTATCCCTCGAGGAGTCCTTCCTTTGTATATGTACTAGCTCATATGTTCCCGGCAACGCACCAAAATGTAAGCTCTCTCGACCCAAGGGAAAGTGTCTTTCGCATAATGAGATTTGCTCTATTTTTGGGCTCATATCCACGTTTGTCAGAACAACTTCCCCCAATTGCCTTGGAATGTATTTGTAGAGACGAGAAGAAGGTAGAACTAAATATACAGGCACGTGAAGATCAAGTCTTCAATGGTTGCCTCCGGGGGGTCCCTCCCCCTTCTGCTCTCTCTCCCTATTCCTTACCCAGTTGTTATCTTTCTCTTTCTTGCCTCCCCTCACATACACTCTTTTGCACAAACTTGCTTATTCACTCTCTCTTTCTTCCTCACACACACACACTCCCACCTTCTCACTCACTCTTCGAGCACATATACTCATACATACGCTTACTCACACAACCCCCTCCCCATAATCTTTTGCACATGCTCACACTAGCGAATGCCCATTCCACGTTGATTCATGCTTTTTATGGGATCATTACATTTCTAGAAGTATATTCTAAGCGCCAAAAGAAATAACCATCCCCTTGAGAAGAGCACTACTCATGGAATGAATATAGACCTTGATAGGTCAATCCGCGTGAGCATAAGGAGGAAAATCTCGTTCGATCATTCTCTTTTGATACTCTTACTCATTTCCTCGCATTTGAAAAATTCACAATAAGTAACTAACATGAAATTGGGATACAAAATGGAAAATTAAGTGCAACTCCCAAAATGACTTAAGAGTTGCTCTCCTTGGAACTTTTATAGGCTTATTTCAAGGTATTCAAACGGAGTCAGGGTCCCGTATCGAAAGGCAAATGAATTGCACAAGGGAATTAATTCTTCTAACTATCACATCAATTCTTTAAAGTGTTTAGCATAGGAAACGAAGTGTAAGGCATTGGGCTTTGGTAAGAGTTGAATTCCTTATGGCTCGAAGCAAAAGTACAATTGTTATGCTCAGCACACTTTCATATCTTGCGAATCCACAAAAATTTGGGGAAAGTAATTGTCTCGCCCTAGGGTTGGTTTTGAACATCCCTCTATGTTAGATATTATGATGAGTGCAACATCTTTTTCCTTGGAGCGTCAATCTCTGAAGCTCTCTTTTCTCTCCTAAGCCTTATCAGGGATCAACTGGATGATATCAAGATATTATCTTGTTTGTACCTGACATACACCATTCAAACCCTCAGCACCCTCTCTGAGATATTCTCAATCTGTTTCAGCAACCGCACTCGGTCATTGTAGCAAGCGGCAAGGACTGTTAATCATCCTGAAAACATCTCTTAATATAGGAACATTTACACTTCAAATTCGCTTATCCTGATATCAACCTATAACCAATTCTTGCATCTCTACGGAACAAAAACCTATTGGCTACCTTTGACCACTTCCTATATCGTCATAGCGCCCAGGTCATTGCCATAAACAACACACATATCAACAATGGTTCAGCACATGCCCTTCAAACCTGCATCGAAATAACCGCTATTCCTCCTACATCTCTTTCATGAATATATTTTGTGTGAAAACATGTCATTCGCAAACCAGAAACATGGAGTGGTGTATAGACTTGAAGCTTTACATTGCACCCTTCATACACATAGAGGAGCCCTTTTTAGCCGACTGCTCCCGTACATTCTCCTGTGTACACCACGAAAAAAAACAAAAAAAACTTCCGTTCTCTCCAGCGTGTGCACTGTCGGTCTTCCATTGGCTGCCCAGACAAACACCCATGCCCCTTTTGTTCAGAGAGAGCAAATAGATAAAATCCCACCCACCAGAGTGTTAGAGGATAAACACTCCTATGTGCACAACAAAAGCAAATGAACCCTCCTAGGATCCTGAAATTGTTCAGACATAGGTTCTGTATTTTCTGAGTTTCTCTAAGTATATGCAGAGAATGAAAATGGAATTTTGCAGGCATAAACTAGACTTTAAGAGCTTTCAAATGAGAGCAAAATCACTCCATTTGGATACTGGATGATGCCTCAACCAGCTGCAACAAAACAAATAACTTGATCTCTTCACAGAGTATGAGCTAATTGGACATACACTGTTCTAGACATTTCTCTGCACATGTGCAGGCACTGAACCTGAGACTTGTAGCAGACAAAGTAGAACTTATAAGCTTTCCAACAAGACAAAAATCATTGCAAATGGATTCGGGATGAAGGAGAAACAACAATTACAAAACCGGGGGGTCTGCCAAAAACATCTAGATAGATAGAGTGTGTAAAAGTGAAATTTCTGCAAAATATGCAGAGAACAGCTAGTAGGGGGTGTGCTTAAGCAAGGGGGCAGCTTGGGCACGTATTTCCACAACTCTAAGTCATAATACAACTCATTAGAGGTTTTAAAGACCACCTACTAACCTCTTTAACCAATCAAAAACATATACATGTCAAAAGTGAGGTCCAATCACATCAAGAGGTGAGCTAAATCTTCTCTAATCAAATTCTTTCCATTATGGGCATGGTTTGATGCCTCCAACTCGTGGAAATCAGCCTCCTTTGATTGTGGATGATGTGGAAGGTTCAATTTGGGGCATGTTCCCACACTCTTGAGCTTGAAAAACTTTCAACACTCCCCCTCAAGCGCAAGTCTTTTCCTTTGTTGCTTCAGCCTATGTCTCTTATGTTGATAGCTTCCTTGAATCCTCCAAGCTTTATACCTTCAAGAAACTTTGTCATCATGTCTGCAACCTGCATTTTAGTGTTCACATACCTTATATCTAGCTCTTTTGCCATCACCTTTTCTCTAACGAAGTGGTAATGAACCTCTATGTGCTTGCTCCTTGCATGAAACATGGGATTGTTAGCTAGATAGATGCTTGAAATGTTGTCTCCATAAAGAGGAAACTCCTGCACTTCCACTTCCAAGTCCTTAAGTAGCTTCTTAAGCCATAATAGCTCACATGTAGCCAATGCTAAACCTTTGTACTTAGCCTTTGTGGATGAAAGAGCAACAGTGGGTTGCTTCTTAGAGCTCCAAGAGATCACTTTTGTACCTATCATGAAAACATAACCCGATGTACTCCTTCGATCATCCTTGCTACCTGCCCAATCAGCATCACTATATCCTTTGACACTTAGATCAGCATCATATGAGTAAAATAGACCTTGGTTGATGGTGTGCTTGATGTAACGAAGCACCTTTCTTGCCGCCGTAAGATGATCATGAGTAGGTGCATGCAAAAATTGAGAGAGAACACCTACTACATATGCAAGATCAGGTCTAGTGAATGTAGCATAAATTAATGAACCAATTATGCTTCTATATAGTGTAATATCTTGTATAGCCTCTCCTTGACCTGCAACCAACTTTGTATTGGGCTCCATGGGCTGAGAAAGTGGCTTACAACCACTCATACCAAACCTGTATAGCACATCCAACAAGTATTTTCTTTGAATCAAGAAGATGCCATTGTGTGCATAGATTACCTCTATTCCCAAGAAGTACTTTAGTGTTCCAAGATCAGATATCTTGAACTCTTTCCCTAGCTTTGATTTGATATCTTTAATACCTGCAATATCACTTCCTGTGATGATCAAATCGTCCACATAGATGCATATGTATACCATCTTGTCTCCTTGCTTCTTCATGTAAAGTGATGGATCTGCAACACTTTCTTTGTATCCACAACTTGATAAATAATCCACTAATCTCTGATTCCAGGCCCTTGGGGCTTGCTTTAGTCCATATAATGCTTTCCTTAGCTTGCAAACATGATTTGGGTACCTCATACTAGCAAATCCTTGAGGTTGGCTCATGTAGACTACTTCTTCAAGCTCTCCATTGAGGAAGTCATTCTTCACATCCAACTGATATAAGCTCCATTTCCTCGATGTGGCCACTGCAATCAAAGTCCTAATTGTTGGCATCTTGGCTACGGGGCTGAAAGTTTCATCATAATCTATCCCGTAGCTTTGGGAGAAGCCTTTCGCCACCAACCTTGCTTTGTACCTAGCAATGGAACCATCTGAATTTCTTTTAATTTTTTAAACCCACTTATTACCTATCACCTTCATGCCTTCTTGAGCTGGTACCAAGCTCCAAGTATGGTTCTCATCAAGTGCTTTGAGCTCTTCCTTCATTGCCTCTTGCCATTCCTTGCAATCCTTAGCTTCTTCATAACTAGCTGGTTCTTTGTCCTTGATTACCTGAGTCATGTATGCATAATGCTTTGCAATGAAATTATCATATGTTAACCTTTGTACTGGATATCTTACTCTTGAAGACCTTCTTTCACTTCCTTTTGGTGTGGTTGCCATCTTCTTTCTTTGTTTAGCCACTCCTGGAGTTTGAACTTCTTCTATCTCTTCATCTTCCAACATGCTCTCGTCCACATAGCTTCCTTCTTCAACTGAAATCTTCTCTTTGCCTTTGACTTTGCTTTCTTCAGAGCTGGTCTCTCTTTCCCTAAGCCTTCCACTCCATGGTGAGGGTGTCCTTGTGTTGCATGACGTGCTTGGACCACTCAAATCCATGCTTTCTTGAACTCTATCATCATTCTTCAAATCTGTCTCACCTATGTCTTCAACCTGCAATGGACTTGTGCATGCATACCAAGGCTTCAACTCATCAAAGACAACATCCCTACTTACCTTCAGCTCCTTGGTGATGGGATTATAGCATTTATACCCCTTTTGTTCCATAGAATATCCCAAAAAAATACACCTTTCAGATTTGGCATCTAACTTTGACCTCAACTCTTGAGGTACATGTACATAGCATATACAACCAAAGATTGTAAGATGTGAAATGCAAGGTTTTCTTCTGTTAAGGAAACACTCACGAATTTGACACGACAAAGAGAGAAACAGAATCTTCCGGAAAATCTATGCACAGGTGTACAGTATGCGAAGTTAGTGCGCGGTGTGCGCATAACAGAGCAATTAACCGCGGCGGGCGTGTGAGGCGCGCATAACGCAAATTGAAGATTGACAGCACAGAGGAGCGCCAAAGAAAGTGTATATATATACATCACGTTTTGAAGAACTAAGAGAGAGAATTGACGATGATACACAGAGGAGAACGAGAGACAGATATAGAGAAGGAAGAGAGAAGACGCCATAGATCGCGTATGAGTGAAGTGAGATTTAGAAGTTCTCAGAAGACGCCATAGATCGCGTATGTACAGATGAATAACACAAGCCTGAAGTGTCGGGTCTTTTCATCTGAAGAGAGATGGTAATAAGAAACTACTCACTGTAGGAGAGTTTCTGTAACTTGAGCAAGAAGAAGCCAAGCTTACTTGTACACATCTTCTCTAATCGAAAACACATGTTCATGTGGATGTTTGCACGTAATCTTTACTTGTGAAGAATCTGAAGCTATTTCGTGTTACGGTAGGAAGTTCCGTTTATCGTTAACTGTCACGACTCGTTACTAAACGTGCTTTAGTACCTCCTCTGTAAACGCATGAATAACAGTTTACTCAGTTTCAGTATTTTCCGGTCAGTTACAGTTTCTCAAAAAATAAGATTTTTCGGTAGAACAACGAAGTATAACCCGCAGCAGAGTTCGAAGCTTTGTATGAGAGATAGCTCATCTTGTAGCTAGACGTCTCTACTTTAAGCTGGTCACAGTTTCCGGTGAAATGGAGATGTACACACAGTACAAAAGTTAACCGGAAAGTAGCTCTTCAGAACTGAGAAGTTTTTTCTTAAACTTTCTGAAGAGTTCATTAAGTGGAGAAAGCTCACGAATCACTTTCTCACTTCTTGTATGTTCACTTGAAGTAATTATAACCAAAGTAGCAGTTCATTTCGGTGAAATTCCGGTACGGCTACGGTGTCAGTCCAGTGACAGTTTGGTGAAGTTCCTGTGGAACTTGTGTCGCAGGATAACATAGTTAAAGCGACATAAATTAGGCTGAGCTACTGTTGATTGCAGAGGTGTTCTGAATCACTCTAGTTTAGCATTCTACTACGGTGGCGCGACGATTTCCGCAGGCCTGACAGAGTTCAAGCTTTGTCGCGAAACCCACCTTCAGGGCGAAAGTATTTCCGCAACAGTGGCGTTAGAGCCGAAGTTTTCGCCAACATCTTCCACTCCATGCTTCCTCAGGGGTTAGATGATGTATACCTGATGTAGGACATCTATTCATGATGTATGTTGCTGTATATGTAGCCTCTCCCCAATAACACATATTCATTTCATTGAGCATACACCTTGCTACCTCTGCTATGTGTCTGTTCTTTCTCTCTGCTACCCCATTTTGTTGAGGGGTATACCTGCATGTAAATTGTCTTTTGATGCCATTGACCTGCAAAAATTCAGAAAATTCATGGGAGAAGTACTCTCCCCCTCCATCGGATCTCAAAGTTTTGATAAACTTGCCAGATTCCTTCTCCACCTGTGCTTTGAATTTCTTGAAGTAGTGGAACACATCTGATTTGTTTCTAATGCAATACAACCACACTTGCCTTGAAAAGTCATCAATGAAGGTTACAAAATACCTATTTCCAGCAAGGGATGCTTCTCTTGTTGGACCCCAAACATCCGTGTGAATGAGGTCTAAAACATTTGCACTTACATAGGTACTCTTCTTGAAGGGCAGCCTTGATTGTTTTCCTTGTTGGCAAGCTACACAAATTTCATGCAACATTTTAGATGTAAAATTTGGTAGGCCTCTTACCAAGCTCCTCCTTTGCATGTACTTGAGCTTTTGTAGGTTGATGTGACCTATTCGTTTATGCCATAGATCCAAATCTGCTATCCTCTTGTCTCCATATGTGACATACATTGAATGGTGTGGCTGATTTATGTCCATTGTGAACATTCTCCCTTGCTTTTTTCCTTTTGCTATGAGCTTGAAACCTGCCCTTCGATCCTCAACAAAACATCCTCTTTCATTGAACCTAAGTTGATAGCCTTTTTCTACCATTTGCCCTACCGAAATCAAGTTTTTGGTAATAGTAGGGACATGTAATACCTCTGATAAGCACTTTGCTCTTTGATTTCCTTCCAAACTGATATCTCCCACATGTTGAATGGTATGCTCTGAGTTATCACCTGTTTCCACATGCCCTTGATGCTTTGGGACCTGCAAATTTCTAAAAAGATCCTTTCGACATGACATATGATTGCTACATCCACTGTCTACATACCATACATCTTCACTAGCTTGAGTTGTATCTTCACCATACCTCATGGCAAGTAAATAATCATTCCCTTGGCTGGATGATGTGTTTGCATAATTACCTTGCCCTCTATAATTGTTGTTGTTGCTTTGATTCCCTTGTCTTTGAGCTCTATGATAGCATTCATTTGCAAAATGACCGGGCTTACCGCATACAAAGCATCCATTTGAAGTGGCTTGTCCTCTTCCACCAAATCTTGCACCTCTTCCTCTATTTGTGGCTCTTCCACCTCTTTGACCTGCATTTTCTTGTTGTCCTTGACCTCCTTGGTTTCTTTGATATCTTCCTCTTCCTCTTGTAGCACCTCGGTTGTGTCTTCCTCTTCCTCTACCTGCATACAACAATTGCCCTTGGCTATCCTTGGCGTTATGACCACCAAGGTTCATCTCCTCTGTCACCATGAGAGTGATTAGTTGATCAAAATCAGGAAGAGAGTCCCTTACATACACTGAAGTTGTGAAAGCCCTCCATTTTTCATCATCCCTAAGTCCATTTAGGGTGTGGGCGACAAGATCGTCATCATCTAGGGCACAATCGATTGACCCTAGTGCATCTGCAAGCTCTTTAACCTTTAATATGTAATCATTAGCACCTTGAGAGGGGCTTTTCCTAAGATTATTTAGCTCATTCTTGAGCTGAATTTTTCTAGCTTTTGTGGAGGTTGAGTACAATCTCTCCAAGCACTCCCACACCTTCTTCGATGTATCCAAATCTTGAATATGCCCTACCATAGAGTTGCTAATATGCTGAGATAAAATGAAAATGACCCTTTTGTCCCTTTCATCCCACTCTCTTACTGCTCTTCTCTGATCATTGGTTGGATTTATCTCATCTATGTAGGGTTTTGGCTCTCCACCACTCACAAGTCCCCACAAACCTTTCCCCATCAAAAAATTGCTTATTCTAAATCGCCATGGTTGGTAGTTTTCTTTTTCGAGCTTCTCAATTTGAGCATTGAGATCAGCCATGGTGCCTCCTAACTCTTTTGAACCTCCCCCTTGATGCAATGAAGTTGAAAAGGATGGCTTTTACCTCAAAAAATAGAGCTACTCCTCTTGATGAAGCTTCGTCTTTGATTTGATGATGTATTTGCTTCCCCTTGTTGTTGACGTGCCCGTTCTTTGCTTCCTTCCTTCAAAATTTGATGAAGTCTTCACTTCACTTCAGTAGCTCCTTCTTCTCTCTTTGATACTCCACTTATAGCTCTGATACCACTGTTGGAGGATAAACACTCCTATGTGCACAACAAAAGCAAATGAACCCTCCTAGGATCCTGAAAATTTTCAGACATAGGTTCTGTATTTTCTGAGTTTCTCTGAGTACATGCAGAGCCTGAAAATGCAATTTTGCAGGCATAAACTAGACTTTAATAGCTTTCAAATGAGAGTAAAATCACTCCATTTGGATATTGGATGATGCCTCAACCAGCTGCAACAAAACAGATAACTTGATCTCTTCACAGAGTATGAGCTAACTGGACAGACACTGTTCTGGACATTTCTCTGCACATGTGCAGACACTGAATTTGAGACTAATAGCACACAAAGTAGAACTTATAAGCTTTCCAACAAGACAAAAATCATTTCAAATGGATTCCGGATGAAGGAGAAACAACAATTACAAAACTGGGGGGTCTGCCAAAAACATCTAGATAGATAAAGTGTGTAAAAGTGAAATTTCTGCAAAATATGCAAAGAACAGCTAGTAGGGGGTGTGATTAAGCAAGGGGGCAGCTTGGGCACGTATTTCCATGACTCTAAGTCATAATACAACTCATTAGAGGTTTTAAAGACCACCTACTAACCTCTTTAACTAATCAAAAACATATACATGTCAAAAGTGAGGTCCAATCACATCAAGAGGTGAGCTAAATCTTCTCTAATCAAATTCTTTCCATTATGGGCATGATTTGATACCTCCAACTCGTGGAAATCAGCCTCCTTTGATTGTGGATGATGTGGAAGGTTCAATTTGGGGCATGTCCCCACACTCTTGAGCTTGAAAAACTTTCAACACAGAGCGAGCTCAATTGACTCCCCTCTTCAATGCCTTCCCCTTCCTCTTTTTTTCCAACTGGCCATTTACAGCTCCATTGGAAAATATAAGGCAACATTTAACCGTTGCCTTTATTTGACTGCACAATATGTGATATACATAACGCATCACATGGGACAAGAATATTAAGCCTTTTCCAGCAAGTTGTTGATATCTGAGCCACCACCATCTGAAATATTGTAATGGATAATCCACAATTATGCTACGAATCTTTATTTTCCTTAACTTTGTACTCCCCTCTCAATACTACAACTTTGTGCAAACTGTTTGCTCTAATTGTCAATTGATTTCTCCAGCTCTTCATTCACTTGTTTTTCTATTTCGTTCTGCACTTCCATTCCGCTGGACCTTAAACCAAGATTATGGTTCATATCTTCATTTGTGTAAGTTGTCGAAAACGCAACAGCCTGATCTTTGTCTCCCATGGAAGCAATCAATCTTTGGCTTGCTGGAAGCAACCAATTTGCCCAATCACCTTTCTTCCGCACTTTATCACCCTGAACCTCTACAACGTTTGATAATCGCAAAGCCTCTACAATAAAATATGGGTTTTTTGTTATTATTTTTACCCTATTAAAATTGGCAATAGCAGATACGGGAACAAATCCCCACTCATCCATCTTTGATCTAAGGTATATATCTCGGCAAAGATTTTCCACACTGAAATAATATTCTATCTGCTTGATCACCATTCCTTTAGCAATCAAATGATCTGCACTCGGGATATACATCCCTTGGACTCCAGCAGGGACATAATACGCTGAACCCATGACAGGTTCTGTTGTTGATTCAGGCGTGTGATACATATTGCTAAGAACATTTTGATATCCAACTGGCTGGATAAACCCAGGATTTGCATTGAGAAATGGAATATAAGGCTGTTGCATATTTCTAGCAAAACCTCGTTGATGATGTGCAGGAATCGGATATCTGCACAAAAGCTAACACAAAAACAAACTCTGTCTTCCCCTCGTCCTGTTCCAAGAAAAAACCTTATCGAAAATGTCCTATCCATTTTTCTGCCACCCAGCACCATGATGCTTGTTGTGGTTCCCAAGTCCATCCATCAATTCTCTAAATTCCTGTAATCAAATATATTTCTTTGCCAAATGAAACATGTTAGTGCAATAAAATCAACGGCTTCATGAGCTAACAAGTGTCCATAGTGCCAGACTGGAGTGAACCACTAGTTTCCTTCCTGAGGACGAAAACTTTCCCTCTGGATATGACCTTGGCTAGGAAAAGGAGTTTAGAAAAAGAAGCCTAGGATTACTCACTCATTGGTGATAATCTATATAAGCGTGTGGTAAAGATGGTTACCTGAGGCTATGTGTCCATGAAAGTGAATATCTCAAGATCTTGGAAACTGCTCACCAAGGTGTAGCAGGAGGACACTTTGGACCAAATCAGGTGATCAAGGCAATACTATTTGCGGGCTTCTGGTGGCCGACCCTTCACATGGATGCACATACCTATGTGAAACGGTGTGATGTTTGCCAGAGAACTCAGTATCCTATACGTAAAGATGAGATGCCACTGAAACCTATAATGGGTGGACGTGCATTCTCTAAGTGGGGAATAGACTTCGTAGGTCCTATTAATCCCCCAGCTAAGGGTTCCCATGCGAAATATATCATTGTTGCCACAGACTATCTAACAAAGTGGGTAGAGGTAAAAGCCACAACGAAGAACGATGCTCAAACAACTGCTAAATTCTTGTTTGAGAATGTATTCACAAGATACGGGCTACCTATAGAGTTAGTAAGTGATAGAGGCACTCACTTCTTGAATGAAGTAATTGAAAATCTGCTCCAAGAATTCTTGGTAGTTCATAAGAAGTCTTCCCCCTACCACCCACAAGCTAATGGGCAAGCCGAAAGCACAAACAAGATTCTGTGCAATGTGTTGACCAAGCTCTTGAATAATAAATGCTCTGATTGGGACAAACAACTACACCATGCTGTTTGGGCATACCGAGTCGCCTACAAAACGGTACTCCAAGCCACCCCCTTTCAGATGGTATTTGGTCAAAATGCAGTGCTACCATTGGACTTCTTGATACCTACATTGAAGGTAGCACAAGAGCACGAATGGACAGGTCATGAACTCTCCTCTAGACTTTTTGACCTTGAACGATGAGGAGAAACAAGACTAAGGGCAGCTGCAGGGATATATGCAGCTAAGAAACGACAGAAGGCATATTTTGATGCCCACGTTAAGGATAAAGGTTTGAAGGCAGGCGACCTAGTACTAGTATACACTTTGAAACAACATGCGAGAAAATTATAGAAGCGTGGCTATGGACCTATGATCATAAATAGGATCTCCACAAGTGGAGCAGTGCAACTAGCCACATTGGAAGGTGACGTTCTCCCAAGCTATATAAGCGGATGGAGAGTCAAGTTATATCAGGAACCTCTCACAGAGGAAATGCTAAGTCGACTCAATATCGCCAAGAAACGCAAGGAAGAAGAAAAGCGGATTCGAGAAGAAGCTCAAGCAGAAGCTTTAGAACCCATCAGAAGGATGAAGTTGCGAAGACAAGGTAGAGATCAGCCTAGAACAAATGACTATGCAGATCAAGGATATCATATGGCAATGTGTGAAGTCGCAGGAACAAGTTCCCATAGAATAATTGATCGACGAACTTTTGTGACCATAGAGGTAGGACAAGGAACTAGTGCACAGTCCGTGCGAGCATTGATTGACTCAGGTACAGCCACTAGTGCGGTGAGACTCTCTTACTGTCAAGAATTAAAATTAAAGGTCAATCCTATAGAAGCTTATCTCATAGGATTAGGAGGTGTGGAAACCCCTTGCATGGGCGAGGTGGAGCTTCCCCTCTACATTCAGGACATGTTAATGACAGTTAAGGTACTAGTGTGCCAAGACGAAGACCTCAGGGAGCCTCTTGTCTTGGGTCAGGACTGGATCTATGATCATGTAGTCAACCTAAACCTAAGAAGTGGACTTCTTCAGGTATGGGTCAATCATAGTCGAATTACAGTAGAGTTAGATAATGGAGCACTCAAGGAACTAGGAAAGGCACACACTCCTCGTCCTTCCAGGAGTACACATGAAGATGACCATGCTGTTCTTGTCCAAAACTATGTGTTGCAGAGGAATGATGTTCGCAAAAAAGGAGTCAGGGATGCAACGGAAATCCCTTCTTTTCCAAAGGCCAGAGGGAGGCAGCAACCAAAGGTGGATCAAAGGCAGAAGAAGTAGAGTACTACCTATGTCGGAGATCAAAAGTACCTGCGCAGCAAAATGTCTCAGCTAGTGAAACAAGTGTGGGTGCGGAAAGGCAAACACCCGGTTGCACTCAAGGCAACCACACGGGCAAAGCCTCTTATTAGTAACCAACAACACGACACCAATAAGAAGTCTTTCAGAAGTTCTTCTACTAACGTGAAGTCTATTTGGGTGCCCAAGAAGTCAATGAAGGCTAGCCCACAATCAAGACAAATTTGGGTGCCTAAGGCTTGTTTGCGGGCTCAAATAGCTACACCAAGACCACACCCTATACAACATGATCCATTCACTCGCACAACCGGCATCCACTCGTTTTCAACACTCAGGAACACACCAAGGCCCATGAGCACGAACAAAATCGCTTGTAAATGGGTCCCTAAAAGGCCTCATTTTCAAGCTGACACACCTATAAAGCTCTCGAGAGTCTCTACGAAACCAAGAGCAAAACCCATCCACTGCATTTGGCAGCCTAAGACTTGTAACAAACCCCCGGACCCCATTTGTAAATCCATGACAACCTACTAACCACATCACTATCACACTACATCATTCCACTTAGCTCTTAGGTCTACCGAACTCCTAACCACACACACACTCGCACCGAGCACTTACTAACCCATTAATCTCTCCCGACCCTCATGTTAATGTTGTAATGGGAACAACAATGGTTCTCTCTTGTCCTGTACAATGTTAACACATGTTTCTATATTCTCACAGAGACAGGAAGCAAGAAGTAACATGGCAGATACGGTAGGAGCTAGCTCCCAGGCAGGCACCAGCCCCCAGGTTGTGGACATTGAAAGCCTTCCGGTTGAGGAGGACTTAAAGGAACGACCAGCGGCATTGAGGGCATTACATGCCATACCGGTTCAGAACCCTCCACAGGGGCACACAATGCCAGTCACCAAAAACTCTCATTGGTTCAGTGATGTGGCAGGACCCCTAGGTGAAGGCACTTATATGTGGGAGGCAGAGATAGAATTCAATGGGCGCTGGGGCAGGTATCACTTTTTTACCAGGGAATTTGAAAGATTGAAGAATAATGAAGGATTGAAACCCATATGGAAGAAGGCAGGACTCTACGAGTATTTCGAATTCCAATTGCCAAAGCCGGATTTTCTAAGGTGCTCGTATCTGATTAGCACCCTTACTCCGAGCAAAGACAAAAAGGGATACAACTCCTTTGTCCTCCCATCTCTCACAAGGGGCAATGAGCTCAAGCGCTTCAGATTAACTATCAACTTGGTAAGGGAAGCTTTGGACATGAAAGGTATGCAAATTCCTACGGAGAAAGAGACTATGGTTCCAGAAAATATGAAGAAAAGAAATTTGACAAAATTAAAGGACATGGTCGCGATGACACCTACGATTGCCATTCATTTACGCATGGTCATGCAACATTTCACAATCCCCGCGCAGGAAAGGTTCACAATGCCTCCCAAAAAGATCTGGTTTAGCCTCTACTTAGCAGATGTCTTTGATTTGACAATCAATATGCCCCACTGGATTATCGACCAAATCCATTTGGCTCATCAAAGGTGGTATAAGAAACAAAAATCTGTACTGTATGGATGCTGTGCGCTTACCAGAATTGTGTATAGATGTCTCGCATATGATGTACCGGTGCAAAGGGCTCTCATTTGGACCAGAGCACAGGAGTTTCAACGCAGACTGTCAGCCATAGGGCCTCCCTCAAAGAAGATGAGAGGCGTCGTCCAGATGCCTTGTGCACAAGCCCGCGGTGCAACCCTAACACCTGAAACAACTCCAAGGCTTCCCAGACGAGTGCAACCATTTACTATCAGGTTACCCAGGCACAACACAGATGGCCCTAACCTTGTGTTTCCACCAGTACCTACTGATCTGGAATTTCCTCACGGATTCACTTTGGAAGATCTAACGGATGAAGAAGTTGCTAGAATCATTGAAGCTGTTAATGCGGAAGTCAAAGCAGAGCAGGGTAGTGGACAACAAACGGCTATAGAACAACCCGAGCCAAGACAACCAGAAGTGGTGGAAGTGGAGGATGAAGAAGAAGAAGAACAAGAGGATGAACAGGAAGGATTTTCTGATGAGGAGGCGCATGACTATGAGCAAGAAGTTATACAAGAGCTAGAGGGTGCCCCAACATATACAAAGGAGTTGAAAAAGCTCTACGATACCATCAACAGGGTCCAACAACAACATAAGTTATCCCTTGCAGTAGGAAAGGCTATCATGCACCAAATCCTTGAGGAGGAAGGAGTCGACGAACAATATCGTGCCACACTAGATATGATCTCTGATGCTTTAGGAGTACCTGAGACAGTGCATACTGCCCTGGCACAATCACGCAGAACGGAAAGAAGATACGGAAGACGTCCCCCACGAGCAGGGAAACAGATGAATGTCTTAGTATCCGAAACACAAGGGACAGCCACGACCACGGGCACAGCACACACTATGCACGATACTGAAGAGACCCATGTGTCCAGTGCACCCCCATCACCCCCCTTGCCACCCCCGCCTCCCACTCCACCACATTCACCTCCCATTACCAATGTAACAACCACCGTTACCGCCTCCGAGTCAACTGCCATGACTGAAGCACAAACCGCCAATCAACCCACACACCCTCTCAACACCTCCACTAACACTGTAATCCTAATGGCAGCTACTGACATCCCCATTCCCCCTCTCACACTTCCGGGCAGTTCATATTCACAACTTCACACACCACTGTACACATTCACCACAATCACTGCACCCACAATTCCACTATTCACAATCACTCCCACTACTGCGTCCACCGTGGATTTGATGGACATATCAACCTCCACTGCACCTCTCCCTCCCCCCATACGGCCACAATCTCCCATTCCCCCACCACCCACTTCACCATTTTCCAGCACCGCATTCACACTTCCCTTCCCCTCTCCCTTTCCCTCTGCACTTAACACCCTTCCTGCATTCACCCCCATTAATAATGTATTTAATAACATGTATCAGTGCATGTCTCAGTTACAACAACACTATCAGCACCTCGATGCTCAGCATACAAGTTTGTTTAGGAGTCATGAAGCATTACAAGGAAGATTCATTGACTTAGAGAAAGAGAAGAAACAATTACAACACAGTTTAGTGCATTGCAAGAACAACATGAGCAATTAGTGGCAAATCCACCGCAGCCAGATGCAGAAGAAAGACAACAAAAGGATGATCTGCTACACTCCCAAATCACAGAGAACCTCAAGCTCCACCGCAACATGGCTGTATTACGGAAGCATATGTCTGCAGCCCTGGAAGAAAATAGACGGCTTCAGACACAAAACGAAGAGAACTTGGAAGTAGCCATGGAAGGTTCCCCACAAGAAATTGACCCGGAGAAGTTTAAGGCCATTCCCTCGGACAATATGCAAATGATATTGGAAACCCATGCTGATCTCCTCGAAGCCCATGCAGCCTTAGAAAAGGAAAGAGACGAACTACTAAGGCAATTGGCAGCTCAACCAGAACCACCCAAAGAAGTCCCAACCACAGCTGACACAACTGACGAAGTAGCAGTGCTCAAAGCACAACTCGAAGAATTACAAAAGAAAGTGCTTGAGTATGAACGCCAACCCTCCCCCTTGGTAGAACCAGAACCTGAAGACCTAGTACCAATCGAAGTAGAGGAAACTTTTGAGGACCCGTACGTTCCGATGCGAGCACCTGGAGGCAAGCAGACAACAGAGGGCATGGACACCATTGAGATAGAGGCCCCTGAATGGATGCATAGATTAGAGAAAGTGGCCACAACCCATGATGACAGGGTAGCAGTTCAAATAGCATCCATGTCACGATTGGAAGAGGTAATCATAAAATCCGAGTACTTTAGAAACCTCTCACGTCAGAGGTGGATCGGCACCTCCGACGACTTGTATGTTCCTTTTTGTGTCTTAATGGCAGATTATAATGCTGAAATCAAGCACCACACCTCACGGGAACCAACCTCTGCTACACAGTTTGCACCAGACGACATCCCAGAAAGTGCCAAGCAGGGAAATATTCGCCAACCGACTTGGAGAATTCGGCTGCTTGAAACCTACCCGGAAATGAATCGCACATGGAATAACATGCCCCTGTATATCAAGTACAATCCCTGCTACTGTCCTGTTTTCCAAAGAAGGTCGTGGCCGAAATACACAAAGATGGTGCTGACAACCAAAGGATGTGAGAAATGGCTCAACTATGTCTACTTAGCACCACCTAAAGGTCAACCTACCGTAGGGTATATGATATCGACAATTCGGCATTGGGGTGTCAGGTTCAAAAACGTACCAGATGTCATGACACAGATGTGCCTTAAATTTTTGAGCTCATGATAGTCACCTTCCGGACCTTCAAGAATGTTAAGGAACCTCACCTCTCTGCGCTCGGATTCAATGAAGGCAATCAAGATCTTGTTTATGACATGAGCACAACGCCCTCTATTAATGTTGTTTATGCATGGCATGCCCGCATCAAATACCTACCGGCCTGCTTCAAACAGACATTTGAAGAGATGTTTGTCACAGGGTTTTGGGAATATCACTCAGAGATCTTCATTCCCAGGCCCTCACATTTATTACAATTTTTTGCAGTAGAACAAGCTCTCCATTCAGAAAAGTTACGAATGCCACATCCAGAGGTTCCCGGGCCAGTAGATTGGGATGCTTTACTCACGGACTTGGCAAAGGGGTTGCCGATTGTAGAACATCACTTAGCACAAGATGTCGTTGAGTACTACATCGGAAAACCCACACAACACGGGTCTGTCAGGGACGACAGACGCGAGAGGGGGGGGGGGGTGTTGGAATTGGAGGACTCACTAGGCAAGGAAGCTTAAGAAGGGAGTCAGAGAGAAGAGAAGGCACAAGCAGACAAGGGAGTCAACGACGATCTGGCAAGTAGGCCAATAATTTTCTTCATGAAGAAGCAAGTACGAGCATTCACGCAGATCTAGCACTAAGGCAACCTTTAAGTTTTCAAAACCCTTACACCAATTAAAAGTGATTCTCATCACTAACAACCCCTGTAAATACCATGTTCACCTTTTTGTGGCTCCATTTTGTGCAATCCGAGGAGTCCTCGAGCTTGAGGAGCCTTAGAAGTAGTTGCTTACCAATTTTCGTATTTTTTAGATCTCATTTGAGCCCTCAAATAAGCCCTGGAACCTAATTTTTAACTAGGCCAGACACTAGGTCTGGACAGGGCCAAAGCTAGTCAAAAACTATAAAAGGAGCTAGAGAGCTCATTTTTGGGGGTTAGATTGTAATTTAAATGAACTTGTAAGAGCTTTCTGAAAGTAATCTAAAGAACTCCATTGCTTCTCACCCTTTGCCTTACCTTGTGTGTGCGTGTGTGTATGTGTGTGCATGTTAGTGTGCTTCTCACTCACGCACTTGTGCCTTCACTTGCTCGAGGTCTTCATACCATCCTCACGTCTTCTTGGATTGACAATAAAGGAGGTGCTACTCATCACTGAGCTACGCCTACAAAATCTAAGGAGACTCAGAGTGCATTGGCCGACTATGGAGGCTGATGTCCACAAGTTGTGCAAGGAATGCCCAATCTGTTGCACTAAACCACCTGTGGAGCATGCCACTCTTTATCAAGTGTCCATAGTGCCAGATTAGAGTGAACCATTAGTAGATTTCCTGAGGACGAGAACATTCGCTCAAGATATGACAGTGGCCAGACAAAGAAGTGTAGAACAAGAAGCCCTAGATTACTCACTCATTGGTGATAATCTATACAAGCATGGTAAAGATGGTTACCTCAGACTATGTGTGCATGAGAGCGAATATCTCAAGATCTTGGAAGCAGCTCACCAAGGTGTAGTAGGAGGACATTTTGGACCAGATTGGGTGATCAAGGCAATACTATTTGCGGGCTTCTAGTGGCCGACCCTTCACATGGATGCTCATACATATGTGAAACGGTGTGATGTCTGTCAGAGAACTCAGTATCCTATACGCAAAGATGAGATGCCAGTGAAACCTATGATGGGTGGACGTGCATTCTCTAAGTGGGGAATAGACTTCGTAGGTCCTATTAATCCCCCAGCTAAGGGTTCACATGCTGAATACATCATTGTTGCCACAGACTATCTAACAAAGTGGGTAGAGGTAAAAGCTACGACAAAGAATGATGCTCAGACAACTGCTAAGTTCCTATTTGAGAATGTGTTCACAAGATACGGGCTACCTATAGAGCTGGTAAGTGATAGAGGCACTCACTTCTTGAATGAAGTTATTGAAAATCTGCTCCAAGAGTTCTTGGTTGTAGAGAAGAAGTCTACCCGCTATCACCCACAAGCTAATGGACAAGCCGAAAGCACAAACAAGATCCTGTGCAATGTGTTGACCAAACTAGTGAATAACAAACACTCTGATTGGGACAAACAGCTACACCATGCTGTTTGGGCATATCGAGTTGTCTATAAAACGGTACTCCAAGCCACCCCCTTTCAGATGGTATTTGGCTAAAATGCAGTGCTACCATTGGACTTCTTGATACCTACATTAAAAGTAGCACAAGAGCATGAATGGACGGGTCATGAA
Source organism: Ceratopteris richardii (assembly GCA_020310875.1). Lineage (NCBI taxonomy): Eukaryota > Viridiplantae > Streptophyta > Polypodiopsida > Polypodiales > Pteridaceae > Ceratopteris > Ceratopteris richardii. The sequence goes on along the minus strand of CM035406.1, from coordinate 231,382,927 downwards.
CTCTCCTCTAGACTCTTTGACCTTGAACGGTTAGGGGAAACAAGAGTGAGGGCAGCTATGGGGATATATGCAGCTAAGAAACGACAGAAGGCATACTTTGATGCCCATGTTAAGGATAAATGCTTGAAGGCCGGAGACTTAGTGTTGGTGTATACCCTAAAACAACATGCAAGAAAGCTCGAAAAGAGAGGTTATGGACCTATGATCATAAATAGGATCTCAACCAGTGGAGCAGTTCAACTCGCTACACTGGAAGGTGATGTTCTCCCTAGCTATATAAGCGGATGCAGAGTGAAGTTATATCAAGAACCCCTGACAGAGGAGATGCTAAATCGACTCAACACTACCAAAAAACGCGAGGAAGAAGAAAAACGAGTTCGCAAAGAGGCATAGGCGGAAGCATTGGAACACATCCGAAGGATGAGGTTGCGAAGAATGGGTAGAGATTAGGCCAGGGTAGATGACTATGCGGACCCAGATTATCATATGGCAATGTGTGAAGTCTCAGGAATAAGTTCTCATAGAATAATTGATGGACGACCTTTTGTAACCTTAGAGATAGGACAAGGAAAGAGTGCAAGGACTGTAAGAGCCTTGATTGACTCAGGTGCAGCCACTAGTGCTGTTAAATTTTCTTACTGTTAAAAGTTGAACTGTCAATCCTATAGAAGCATATCTCATAGGATTCGGAGGTGTGGAAACCCCTTGCATGGGCGAGGTGGAACTTCCCCTCTACATTCAAGACAAAGTAATGACAGTTAAAGTGCTAGTGTGTCAAGATGAGGACCTCACGGAGCCTCTTGTCTTGGGTCAAGACTGGATCTATGATCATGCAGTCAACCTAAACTTAAGAAGTGGACTCCTTCAGGTCTGCGTAAATCAGAATCGCGTTACAATTGAGTTAGAAAATGAGGCACTCAAGGAATTAGACAAGGCACACACTCCTGGTCCTTCCAGGGGTACACATGAAGATGACCATGTTGTTCTTGTCCAAAACTGTGTGATGCAGAGGAATGATGATTTCAATAAAGAAGTCAGGGGCGCAACGGAACTCCCTTCTTTTCCAGAGACCAAAGGGATGCAGCAACCAAAGGTAGATCAAATACAGATGGAGTAGAGTAATACCTATGCGGGAGGTCAAAAGAATGTGCAAAGCAGAATGTCTCAGCCATTGAAACAAGTGTGGGTGCGGAAAGGCGAACACCCTATCGCGATCAAGCCAACCACATGGGCAAACCTTCTTATTAGTAATCAACAACACAATACTAATAAGAAGTCTTTCAGAAATTCTTCTGTGAAAGTAAATTCTATTTGGGTACCCAAGAAGTCGATGAAGACCAGCCCACAATCATGACAAATTTGGGTGCCTAAGGCTTGCTTGCGGGCTCAAATAGCTACACAGAAACCACATCCCGTACAACATGGTCCACTCATCCTAACATTTGATACCCATTCGTATACACCACGCATGAACACATATTCACCCATGAGCACGAGTAGAATCACTTGTAAATGGGTCCCTAAAAAGCCTCATTTCCAAGCAGATTCTCTCACCAAGCCCTCCAGAGTCTCCACAAAATCAAGACCAACAGCCATTCTGTTTCTTTGGTAGCCCAAAACATGTAGTAAACCCCCCAACCTCATTTGTAAATTCATATCCACTTACTAACTTCATCACTCATACACCACACATTTCCATTTAGCTCTTATGATTATCCATTCTCTAACTACACACACGGTTACCGAGCACTTGTTGACCTACTAACCTCTCACTAAAATCAGGTTATTGTTGTAATGGGGACGCAAGAATGCTTGGGTCCATTTGCAATGTTAACATTCATTTCTCTATTCTCACAGAACCGGTGACCAATCTCTTCACCATGGCCGAGGCAGGAACTAGCTCCCAGGCAGGCACCAGCCCCCAAATCGTGGACATTGAAAGTCTTCCCATTGAAGAGGAATTGGAGGAATGCCCAGTGGCATTGAGGGCATTACACGCCATACGGATTCAGAATCCTCCACAGGGGCACACAATGCCGGTCAACAAAAACTCACATTGGTTCAGTGATGTGGCCGGATCTGTGGGTGAAGGCACTTACATGTGGGAGGCTGAGATAGAGTTCAACGGGCGATGGGGCAGATATAATTTTTTCACCAGGGAATTTGAGAGGCTTCAAAATGATGAAGGTCTGAAGCCCATCTGGAAGAAGGCTGGACTCTACAACTATTTCAAGGCTCAGTTACCCAAGCCAGATTTTCTACGGTGTTCCTACTTAATTAGCACTCTGACCCCTAGTAAAGAGAAAAAGGGATATAGTACCTTCGTTCTACCATCACTGACCAGAGGTAATGAATTAAAGCGTTTCAAATTGGCGAACAACTTGGTGAGGGAAGCTCTTGACATGAAAGGCATGCATATCCCCACCGAAAAAGAGACGATGGTCCGGATAACATGAAAAACAGGAACCTCACTAAGCTCAAAGACATGGTAGCAATGACACCCACCATCGCCATCCACTTGCGAATGGTCATGCAACATTTCGCGTTCCCAGCTCAAGAGTGGTTCACCATGCCATCCAAGAAGATATAGTTCAGTCTATATTTGGAAAATGCCTTCAATTTGACAATCAACATGCCACATTGGATTATCGACCAAATCCACTTGGCACATCAACGGTGGTATAAAAAGCAAAAGTCGGTACTGTATGGATGTTGTGCCCTCACCAGGATTGTGTATAGATGTTTGGCTTATGATGTGCTAGTTCAAAGGGCATTAATTTGGACCACGGTACAAGAATTTCAACGTAGACTATCAACCGCAGGGCCGCCATCAAAGAAAATGAGAGGCGCAGTTTAGATGCCCTGTGCACAAGCCTGTGGTGCGACACTGACACCTGAGACAACTCCACGACTTCCGAGGCGTGTACAACCCTTCACTATCAGATTACCAAAACGCAACACTGATGGACCGAGTCTGGTGTTTCCACCTGTACCAACCGACCTAGAGTTTCCTCACGGATTCACATTAGAAGAGCTAAGTGATGAGAAGGTAGCCAGGATAATTGAGGCTGTTAATGGGGAAGTCGAGGCAGAACAGGCAAGCGGCCAGCAGACAGTCACAGACCAACCCCATCCAGTCCAACCAAGAGTAGTTGAAGTGGAGGATGAAGAAGAAGAAGAGCAGGAGGAGGAACGAGGAGGACAAACAGAGGAAGAAGAGCAGGATTATGAACAAGAAGTTCTACGGGAACTTGAGGGTGCCCCAGCTTATACGAAGGAATTGAAAAAGTTGTATGATACCATCAACAGAGTTCAAGAACAGCACAAACTGTCCTTGGCAGCAGGAAAAGCCCTCATGAACCAAATCCTTGAAGAGGAAGGTGTGGATGAGCAATACCGAGCAACCCTTGATATGATTTTTGATGCGTTGGGGGTACCTGAGACGGTGCATACAGCTCTTGCTCACTCGCGAAGATCGGAGCGACGATACGGTAGATGCCCCCCTCGATCAGGAAAGCAAATGAATATATTAGTATCAGAACCACAGGGCACCATATCCACTACCACGGGCTACAACTCATATCATTCGGGAAACTGAGGAAGCCCATACATCCAGTGCACCCCCATCAACCCCTTTACCACCCCTACCTCCAACTCCACCAACTTCACCTTCCACTACCAGTGTAACCACTACTGTCACCACCCTAGAGTCCACTGCCCATACCGAAGCACAGACTGTCGGTCAACCCACACAACCCACACACCCTATCACCACCTCACTTGTATACACTGCCACCGACACTATAATTCTAACCACTGTCGGGAAGATTTGCATCTTCTAGTTGATGACCAGAGAAAGGGAAAACAACTTATTGGTGAACTCTAACCTTTTATATCACGGTTAATCAGTTGTGTTGATTAGAATTAACTACTTTGAAAGTGTTTACAGGTGTGAATGATGAAGCGAAACATATGTTCATATTAGGGTTTACCCTAACTACTCATCTAATGAGTGTTTTATATTTATACATGCAAGAAACATGGGTATATAACCCTAGGGTTTCATAAGTTCATATGATTTTATGTTAGTTGGGTGAATCCAAAGGGTCTCAAAAGATTCTAATGGGTTCATGCTAGAGTTTATTTAAGTGTTAATGGGCTCATGATAGGGTTCAGAAGGATTTTAATGGGTTATCAGGGGTTACCAAAGGGTTTCAAGTAGGATTTCAAGGGTTTTATTGAATTTTAAGGGTTAAAATAACATGTATTTAATTAAATTAATGTTTAAAATGAATATTTATGTATTAAAAATTAAAATATGAATTAAGTAATTAATTTACTCATGTGTGTGCATTTAAATACTAAGGTTCTAATTAATTAATTTCTTAACCTAAGCTTAATTTAAATGAATTATTTAATTAAGAAATTTAGGATAATTAAATTAAAATGAAAAATGAAGTGGATAATTAATGAGTGATATATGTGAATGGTGTTTAAAGTGTGGTGTGAATTGAGTGTGTAACTGAAGTGGTTAAAGTGAGTAGTCAAAACTGTGTTAATTATGTGTGCAAGATAAAAGAGTGGCCTAAATAATTTATGCATTAAAGTAGGAAAAGTGAATGGTAGAAAGAATGGTATGTGAGTGAAGGTATTAAAAGATAGGTTGAGAGAGAAAAGTTAAATAAAGTGTGGTTGAGATGTGTGGGCAAAAGTGAGGTTGAGAATTTAAAGCAAATAAAAAAAAGAGTGGTAAAATGAAGATCTCTGTGTGTATAAATATGTGGGCTTTGCTCCATATTTTGCGAATGTTTTTTGCAGGTCCAACTTCACGTTATTTTGGGCAGCAATATTCTGTTGGGGATGAAAAACGGGATTTGTATAGGGAAATTGATGTGCGAGGGCAAAGGAGGATTGCTAGAGAGAAGAAGAAGTGCCACTTTGATCTTCTGTACGTGTGCATCATGATGAAAGATTCGGAGGCCTCAAGCCAATTGTTTTCCTGTTCCAACGCTCACGAATAGCATCTGACACAACCAAAAAAGGAGATCGAACAGCTGCGTTGATACATGCAGAACATAGGATGATATCCGCATGCGCAACATCTGGATGTTGATGGAAAGTTCTATTGAAGACGATCTTAGATGAAGATGTTACTGTTAACGTCCGACACCGCTCTATTTCATCTATACTACAAAGCATCTCTAATGACTGAGACAAATTTGTGCTTAAGCAATTAAGCCGCTAAAAGCAAGAATGAAGAACTGAGAACATTGAAGGCATCGGAAGGGTGGTCTAAAGAAGGAGAGAACGTAAAATTCTAGGGTAAAAGCTGAAAACAACATGATAATAATGAAGGACATTGAAGACTTCATCGCTGATCAATTTTGAAGCACTCCTCTGATGTACTTAGACTTTTAAGGAAAATAATTCATAGTCAGCTGATCACGAACGTTCTGAGAGGAGCTGAAGAGATAGCATGTCAAGTTATGATGAAATTGTCAGCTATGTTTGATCAAAGTACTGGCGCTTTTGATATTCATCACCATAGTAGCTATGTTGTGCTTTCGGGACCAGTATCCGCACGCTGATCTATTAGCTTACGATGATGCATAAAAGTATGATGTCTGTTTTATAAAGAACAATTATATATGCTGCGCAAAAATTCGATGCACAAAGTCTCAGTTTCATTTGCATCAATATATATGTTCTGTGTTTTTTGTCATCACATATAGAGATTAATATGTAGATAGAATGTGAAGGACTCTAATTGAAAGTTTGAGAGAATAGACATCGTATATATAGAAGTGCCACGATGATGTGAGTCCCGCATCAATTGATTTTGTGTTTCTGTGGTGAGACTTTTAGCTAATGATCAATATAACATAATGAATGTGCTCTTAGCTTTTGAGATAATGTGGAGTAATTGAATCGCTTGGCATTGTGAAGATAAAAATGATATATAGCCATGTAAACATTCTTTCCTAAAACAAAAACAAATTTTGAGATCTTTGTTAAGTTGTTAAACACTTGAACATATTTATTAACATAAAGTTACTAAAGTAAATCAAATGTAATTGAGTTCTAGTCATGATTGAAGATTTGTCAACTCTAGAAAAACATTTATAAAATCAATTTATTTTGAATTAGTGATTACAACTTGTTCATCTTCAATTTCTTTACAAGTTTAAGGTTGGAAATGATAAGCATGATGAGTGAATGATTATCATGAAATTTTGCTACATTTCTTAATGAGAAAAGACAATTTTGCAATTGTTCGACTAATAATCTTGTGAGTCTCCATTGTACTTGAGATTGCTACAGACACCCCGCGTGTGCCGATCAATTTTGGCGGATGAACCGATCCAACATCCGAGCATCTACACGCCCCGACATTGGTGAACCCGACGTGAACAACGGCATTGCGACTCAGGTACATCCGACGGGAAACAAATTCCAGGTATTTATATTTGAATTTTCGTGGCTTGCACATAGTTAAACAAAAATGAAATCTAATGTAGAAAATCTTCTGCATGATATGGAATCACGATTAGTTTCCTCTATAGATTTAAAGCTTAATTCCAAGTTTGAGTCCTTAAACCATTTCTTTCAATCTTAACTATAGTAGTATCTTATTTTAATGCAACTCTTAAATCAATAGATACTCAATTTGATCACGAGTTTAGGAATTTAGAAGGAATTCTTCATTATGAACTATCAAATTTGAATGAAAATATGGAAACAATAGCAAATCATGTAAAAGAAATTTCATCATTCAAAACTATTGGTCATGAAACTGCAAGTTTAAAAGAGAACATTGAAAGGTTAAACAATCAAATACAAGAAAGTGCTACATGTGAATGCAAAGATAAATATCAAGTACGAGTTCAAAGTAGATCTATGTATTCTATTGACCAAAACCCTTTACCGGTCATAGAAGAGTCGCTCCTACGTCTTTATATCAAAGACCAAAGAGAACTGTAAGATGCTTCTGGTGTGACCAACTAGGTCATGCTTATGGGAATTGTATGGCCTATGAGAAAGCATGTAGCCAACAATTGGTACTAGAAAGTGAACAAAAAATATGTGATTATCAAACACAACTACCTTTGAGATTAAACTTAGGTAGAGGAGGGATGATAGACTATTTCGACCAAACAAAATTTAGTCCTAAAACCAAACTTCAAAAACAATGGAAACTTAAGGGTCATAATGAGAAAAGCAGTGTATGTTACTTACATTCTATGAACACCAAGATTGTGACTAAATGTGAATGCTTGGACAATGATCAAACCTTTCTTAAACCTAAATCTATGAGTAACATTGATATTCAAACTACATCTAAGGATCAATATACATTGAAAAAGATTAAGAAAGACGAAGATATAAGGATAAAAGATGATGAAAACGAACAATCAATTGATGAAAATAAAGACATACATGCGGTTAAAACAGAACCTAAAGTCATAGAAAATGACAATAAATGTGACAAAAATAAAAATGATCAAAGAATAGTACAAACATCTGAAGATGAAAATCTTCAAATTCAATTAAAACATGACAAGAATATGGGACAATGGGTACAAGAAGCTATATGGAAGATTGAAAATAATATAAAAAACTCATCTAAAGTTAAGAAAAAGGAGAAGAATTTAAGAGAATAGTTTTATTGTGATGGAATTGTTTATTTTTTATTTTTGATATTGCTTGTTGCATATATGCCTGTTTTTTTAAAGTTGAGGAACATATACCTAAATTGTTTTGTTTAATGAAATTTTTATGCTTGGAAAAGCTAGTTAAAAGCTTATGATTAAGTTTTACATTATGATTTTCTTAACCAAAAGAATAATAAAATATGAAAAGACAAAGGTTTTTTATTAAAAATTAAACTAAAACATGTTTGGAATTGTGTTTGCAAATAATTTTGAGCAATATGCTTGTCATTTCCTAAATTTATGATGAACTTATGATTTTCTTTCTTTCATAAATAGGAAGAAATCTATTCTGATGAACAATTATGAAGAACATTATAAAAATGAAATGATGAATATTTTGAACAAAATGATTTTTGTTTACAACAATTATGATGGTATACTTTTAAAAGAATGAATTATACATGATATAAATATGATTATGATAAATATGAAGAACATGAAAATATGATACAATATGATGATGAGTATATTGACATACCATATGATGAGGAAGAGGAACTTTCATAATCCAGATATGAATTTTTCATTGATATCAAAATATGATGCTCATTTATAAAGATACAAATAAAAAAAAACTATGAACATTATGATTTTTCCTAAAATTTATGAACTTTGTTACAAAGGTTGAAAAACCTAATGTGAAACTTATGATTGTGTTACATAGGTTGAAAAACCTAATGTGAAATTTATGAATTTTGTTTCATAGGTTGGAAAACCTAATGTAAAATTTATGAATTTTGTTTCATAGGTTGAAAAACCTATTGTAAAAATTAAGAATGCATTATTTATGACAATTATAACCACTATGAATTTCTTATGATGAAATTTGTGCCATGATGAAGATGAATCTTATAGAATATATGAACTTGTATTTGCAAGATACATGATAATGAAGATTAATTGTTTTGTAGCTTCTACTTTATGAATGCTTACAGGTTCTGAAGATGAATTGCTCAAAGCAATTGAAGATGTTATACCAAAAAGTTTAGATGAACTTAAAGAGAGGTGAAGATGGAGTCAATATAGATCAGGTGAAAAAGTTCTAAACCTGATTTATGTTTTAATTTATTATGAAAGTTCATGCATTATCATAATTAGAATTGTACATTCTTCAGATAGGTTAAGAAACTTCTTAATATTATGAAAAGTAGAATTTACACTGAAGTAGGAACGTGCTTGAAGAGAAGATAGGGATTAGAGACCTATGGTTGTCATATGAATAGATGACGGAACCCTTAACTTGCAACTCCTAGTAGAAGTAGGCTTTTTTTATATAGGTAAACTTCCTTAAATCTGACCCATTTAGCTAAACAGATCCTAGTTCCGGCTTTAGCTTACCTCTAGATCCTTTGCTCTGATTAGGGGTTAAGCCTTTCCCCTTTATCAAAAAAGTTGCGAAGAAAAATAGAAAGCAGTACATTAATGGTTGTTGCATATGAAAAGAGAAAAAAAAAATGACAAAAAAAGAAAAATTATGATGAAAACAAGGATGAAAGAAAAATCAAATAAATCAGTTGTGGTCTTTAAATCACTTCTGAATTGAAAAGCGGGCTATATAAGGCGGATGTATGCTAGAGAGGAATTAGTTTTTTGTATCTTAATGGCAAATGGGTAGGAGATGAGGATAGAAGGCTTATATAACATATGCTTTACTTATGAACAGAGTTAATAGAAGAGTTAGTACGAACACTATTTGAATGACTTCTATAGTTTCTTTCGAAAACCTATTTTCCAATTCATGCATTGAACAAAAAGGTTGAAATTCAAGGTTACATAATTTTATAAGTTTTCTTTGCTATCAGAGGATGTACTAATGATAGAAGCATTTGTAATAGACTATTTGAATTTGAATCATGAATAATTTTCAAAAGAATTTGATATTGCCTTCTATGATCTGCAGGTTTGGCCCATCGAGGACGATGTGTAGGTTTGGTGGCGGTGGATGTCGGGAAGATTTGCATCTTCCAGTTGATGACCAGAGAAAGGGAAAACAACTTATTGGTGAACTCTAACCTTTATATCACGGTTAATCAGTTGTGTTGATTAGAATTAACTACTTTGAAAGTGTTTACAGGTGTGAATGATGAAGCAGAACATATGTTCATATTAGGGTTTACCCTAACTACTCATCTAATGAGTGTTTTATATTTATACATGCAAGAAACATTGGTATATAACCCTAGGGTTTCATAAGCTCATATGATTTTATGTCAGTTGGGTGAATTCGAAGGGTCTCAAAAGATTCTAATGGGTTCATGCTAGAGTTTATTTAAGTGTTAATGGGCTCATGATAGGGTTCAGAAGGATTTTAATGGGTTATCAGGGGTTACCAAAGGGTTTCAAGTAGGATTTCAAGGGTTTTATTGAATTTTACGGGTTAAAATAGCATGTATTTAATTAAATTAATGTTTAAAATGAATATTTATGTATTAAAAATTAAAATATGAATTAAGTAATTAATTTACTCATGTGTGTGCATTTAAATACTAAGCTTCTAATTAATTAATTTCTTAACCTAAGCTTAATTTAAATGAATTATTTAATTAAGAAATTTAGGCTAATTAAATTAAAATAAAAAATGAAGTGGATAATTAATGAGTGATATATGTGAATGGTGTTTAAAGTGTGGTTTGAATTGAGTGTGTAACTAAAGTGGTTAAAGTGAGTAGTTAAAAGTGTGGTAATTATGTGTGCAAGATAAGATAAAAGAGTGGCTTAAATAATTTATGCAATTAAAGTAGGAAAAGTCAATGGTAGAAAGAATGGTGTGTGAGTGAAGGTATTAAAAGACAGGTTGAGAGAGAAAAGTTAAATAAAGTGTGGTTGAGATGTGTGGGCAAAAGTGAGGTTGAGAATTTAAAGCAAATAAAAAAAAGAGTGGTAAAATGAAGATCTCTATGTGTATAAATATGTGGGCTTTGCTCCATATTTTGCGAATGTTTTTTGCAGGTCCAACTTCACGTTATTTCGGGCAGCAATATTCTGTTGGGGAGGAAAAACGGGATTTGTATAGGGAAATTGATGTGCGAGGGCAAAGGAGGATTGCTAGAGAGAAGAAGAAGTGCCACTTTGATCTTCTCTACGTGTGCATCATGATGAAAGATTCGGAGGCCTCAGGCCAATGGTTTTCCTGTTCCAACGCTAGCGAATAGCATCTGACACAACCAAAAAAGGAGATCGAACAGCTGCGCTGATACATGCAGAAGATAGGATGATATCGGCATGCGTAACATCTGGATGTTGATGGAAAGTTCTATTGAAGATGATCTTAGATGAAGATGTTACTGTTAACGTCCAACATCGCTCTATTTCATCTATACTACAAAGCATCTCTGATGACTGAGACAAATTTGTACTTAAGTAATTAAGCCGCTGAAAGCAGGAATGAAGAATTGAGGAATGAAGAATTGAGAATGTCGCGAACGTTCTGAGAGGAGCTGAAGAGATAACACTCTATGGAATTTGTGTAATGCTGAAGGAGTTAATCCCTGAGGTGACTATGATCTGATGCGAAAGATCTTACAGATAGCATGTCAAGTTATGATGAAATTGTCAACTATGTTTGATCAAAGTGCTGGCGCTTTTGATATTCATCACCATAGTAGCTATGTTGTGCTTTCAGGACCAGTATCGGCACGCTGATCTATTAGCTTATGATGATGCATAAAAGTATGATGCTCTATTTTTGAGAAAACAATTATATATGCTGCGCAAAAATTCGATGCACAAAGTCTCAGTTTCATTTGCATCAATATATATGTTCTGTGTTTTTTGTCATCACATATAGAGATTAATATGTAGATAGAATGTGAAGGACTCTAATTTAAAGTTTGAGAGAATAGACATCGTATATATAGAAGTGCCACGATGATGTGAGTCCCGCATCAATTGATTTTGTGTTTCTGTGGTGAGACTTTTAGCTAATGATCAATATAACATAATGAATGTGCTTTTAGCTTTTGAGATAATGTGGAGTAATTGAATCGCTTGGCATTGTGAAGATAAAAATGATATATAGCCATGTAAACATTCTTTCCTAAAACAAAAACAACTTTTGAGATCTTTGTTAAGTTGTTAAACACTTGAACATATTTATTAACATAAAATTACTAAAGTAAATCGAATGTAATTGAGTTCTAGTCATGATTGAAGATTTGTCAACTCTAGAAAAACATTTATGAAATCAATTTATTTTGAATTAGTGATTACAACTTGTTTCATCTTCAATTTCTTTACAAGTTTAAGGTTGGAAATGATAAGCATGATGAGTGAATGATTATCATGAAATTTTGCTACATTTTGTAATGAGAAAAGATGATTTTGCAATTGTTCAACTAATAACCTTGTGAGTCTCCATTGTACCTGAGATTGCTACAGACACCCCGCGTGTGCCGATCGATTTTGGCAGATGAACTGATCCAACATCCGAGCATCTACACGCCTCGACACCGCAGCCACGGAAAACCCCGTTCCCCCGATCACACTTCCTGGCGGTTCATATTCACAACTACACACACCACTTTACACTTTCACCACCATCACCGCACCCACAATTCCCATGTTCACAATCACTCCCACGACTGCATCCACTTTTGACCTCATGGACATATCACCCACCTCCGCACCTCTCCCTCCCCCCATACGTCCACAATCTCCCATTCCCCCACCACCCACTTCACCCTTTTCGAGCACAACATACACGCTCCCATTCCCCTTTCCCTTCCCTTCTGCATTCAACACCTTTCCGCATCCACTCCCATTACTAATGTATTTAATAACATGTACCAGTGTATGTCTCAGCTGCAACAACATTATCAGCACCTAGATGCTCAACATACAAGTCTGTTCAGAAGCCATGAAACATTACAAGGACGATTCATTGACTTAGAGAAGGAAAAGCAGCTACTACAACAACAGTATGTCACTTTACAGGAACAACATGAGCAGTTAGTGGCCAATCCATCCCAGTCAGATGCGGAAGAAAAACAACAACTTGATGATCTGCTACACTCCCAGATAACAGAGAACCTCAAGCTTTGACGCAACCTGGCCCTACTACGGAAACACATGTCTATAGCACTCGAGGAAAATAAGCGACTACAGCAACAGAACAAAGAAAACTTGGAAGCAGCAACGGAGGGTTCACCACAGGAAATCGACCCAGAGAAATTCAAGGCTATCCCATCTGAAAATATGAAAATCGTCTTGGAAACCCATGCCGACCTCCTAGAAGCCCACGCAGCATTAGAAAAAGAAAGAGATGACTTACTAAAGCATATGGCAACCCAGCAGGAGTCACCAAGCAAAGTCACAACTGAAGCCGACACATCTGAAGAAGTCGCAAAGCTCAGAGCATAATTAGAAGAACTACGAAAAAAAGTTCTACAATACGAGCGTTAAGCCTCTCCATTGGCAGAACCAGAACCTGAAGACTTAGTGCCAATTCAAGTGGAGGAGATCTTTGAAGACCCATACGTTCCCATGCCAATACCCGGGGGTAAGCAAACAGAAGAAGGAATGGACACCATTGACATCGAGGCCCTTGAATGGATGCAGAGGTTAGAGAAGGTGTCCACAACCCATGATGAGAGAGTTGCAGTACAGATAGCATCAATGTCTTGATTGGAAGAAGTTGTAATTAAATCGGATTACTTGAGGAACCTCTCCCATCATAGGTGGATTGGCACGTCTGATGATCTCTATGTTCCATTCTATGTATTAATGGCAGATTACAATGCGGAAATCAAGCAACGTACAACAAAAGAACCAACCTCGGCGACACAGTTTGCACCGGATGATATACCTGCAAGTGCTAAGCAAGGGAATATACATCAACCTACTTGGAGAATCCGCCTGCTTGAAACATACCCTGAGATGGTACGCATGTGGAATAACATGCCTCTATATATCAAGTATAATCCCTGCTACTGCCCTGTCTTTCGAAGAAGGTCCTGGCCGGAGTACACACGAACAGTTTTGACGGTTAAAGAATGTGAAAAGTGGTACTAGCGCCTCCTAATGGCCAACCCACAGTCAACTACATGATTTCCACCATCCGACACTGGGCACTCCAGTTCAAGAATGTCCCAGACGTCATGGCACAGATGTGCCTAAAAATTTTTGAGCTCATCCTGATTACATTCAGGACATTTAAGAACATCAAAGAACCTCATCTTTTGGCTATTGGATTTAATGAAGGGAATCAGGACCTTGTCTATGACATGAGCACCACGCCCTCCATTAACGTCATCTATGCCTGGCATGCCCGTATAAAGTATCTACCTGCTTGCTTCAAACAGACGTTTGAAGAAATGTTTATCACGGGGTTCTGGGAATATCATTCAGAGATATTCATTCCCAGACCATCTCATCTATTACAGTTATTTGCCGTGGAACAAGCTCCCCATTTAGAAAAGCTACATATACCACATCCAGAGGTTCCCGGGCCTGTAGATTGGGATGCCCTACTCATTGACTTCGCCAAAGGATTGAGAATTGCAGAAAATCACTTAGCAAAAGACGTTGTGGAGTACTACATCCAACGACCCACCCAACAAGGGTCTGTCAGGGACAACAGACGCGAGAGAGGGGGGGGGGTGTTGGCAGTGAAGGTACTGAAGGACTCACAAGACAAGGAAGTCAACGAAGGGAGTCGGAGCGAAGAGAAGGTACAAGAAGACAGCGTAGTCAAAGAAGATAGGGCAAGTAGGCCATTATTTTTTCAGGAAGCTAAAGCATATCAAAGAGGTGGACACATAAGGAGAAGGAGCAAGTAGGAAGCTCGAAGATGTGTATGTCAAATCGTTAGAGGAAATCCCTACCAAAATAGTGATTTTCATCACTTAAAGCCATTGTAAATACCATTTCATATTTTTGTAGCTCCATTTTGTGCAAGCCAAGGAGTCCTTGAGCTTAAGGAGCATTTGAAGTAGCTACCTACCAGTTTTCATAATTTTTAGACTCCATTTGAGCCTTCAAATGGGGCCTAGAACCTAATTTTTAACTAGGCCGGGCACTAAGTCTGGACACGGCCAAAACCTAGTCAAAAACTATAAATAGAGCTAGAAAGCTCATTTTTGAGGTTAGCTTGTAATTGATTTGAACTTGTATGAGCATTTTGGAAGTAATCTAAAGAACTCCATTGCTTCTCTCTCTTTGTCTCACCTTGTGTGCACGTGTGTGTGTATGTGTGTGCACGTTTGTGTGCTTCTCACTCACGCACTTGTGCCTTCACTTCCTCGAGGTCATCATACCATCCTCACGTCTTCCCGGATTGACATTAAAGGAGGTGCTACTCATCAGTGAGCTCGAGGTCATCATACCATCCTCACGTCTTCCCGGATTGACATTAAAGGAGGTGCTACTCATCACTGAGCTACACACATATACATTCATATATACATATACACATACACATATACATACGCATGCACATGCATATTCACATCCACATACACATACACATAAGCATACACATATATAAAATTATATGCTATATATATATATGTATATTTATTTAATTACTTTTTTTAATATATCTTTTTTTGATGAACTTACACGTTATTATCTGAAAAGTTTTATGAAGTCAGAATATTCCTCCTACCTCACATGATGAAATGAAGAAGATAATCAACAATCTTGGTATAGATTATCAATGTATACATGCATGTCCTAACGATTCTATTTTATATAGAGGTGAATATGCAGACTCTTGACATGTCCCAAATGTCAATCTCCTTGATATAAGGGCGAAGAATGTAAAATCCCGAAAAAGGTATTGAGACATTTTGCATTGGCTCCATGGATAAGACATATGTTTCAAAGCCCCAAATTATCAAAGCTTTTGACATGGGGACATGATCATAAAAGTACTAATGGAATAATGAGAATCCCTCATGATAGTGTTGCTTTTAGCATATTGATTCTACATGGCCTCAATTTTCACAAATTCCACAGAATCTAAAGTTAGGAGTTGCATTAGATGGGGTTAATCCATTATCCATGAGATCGAATAAATGGTCAACATGGCCAGTGGTAGTCATAAACTACAATCTTCCCCCATATCTTAACATTAAAAAGGAACATTTAATGCTTTGACTTTTAATCGCAGGCAAAAGACAAGTTAAAGATATGAATATATATCTTGCTCATCTCATTGACGATCTCCAAGAGTTATGGAGAGGTATTAATGTCATTGATGTATCGAAAAGCATCAATGAGAGACATAATATAGTTCGTGGTATTGTGGCTTGGACTATTCATGACTTTCGAGGATATGGTGTTTGTTGAGGTATTGATGTAATTTTTTATTCAATATGCATGTAAATAAATATGATTTAATCTAATTATAATTTTATCGTTTTTATGATGAAGGAATATCTACTAAGGGTTATAAAGCTTGTCCATATTGTGGTGATTGTTTGAGATCAATCTATAGTAAGAATCTCAATAAAAATATTTATCTTCGACATCGATGATTCTTGCCTGATGATCATCCATTAAGATCTAAAAGAGAAGCGATACATTTTAATGGAAAGCTTGAAACATGTCAGTGTCCAAAATCTATGATCCCTATGGATTGGTATAAAAAATGGACAGTTGGACCTCTGATAGATCCATAATCATAAATCTTCAGTGATGATGAAGGTAATGAGTATGTGAAGAGAGGTAAAGGGAAATTGTCACTGCAAAGAACATATCAATAGGTATTCTTTGGAGTATTGGAAAGAGTTAAAAGTATGTCATGTTCTTGATTCTATGCATATATTCAAGAATATTGGTTATTCACTATGGTAGCATCTTCTTGGACTAAAAGATACCACAACATCAAGGAATGATTTGAAAGATCCAATATCAAAACCAAAGCTATGGCCAGTTTTTGATAGACATCGACAGGAAACGACTTATTGACGTGCTTCTGTGGTACTTACAACAAAAGAGATATAGACTATCAAAAATAGAATTCAATTGATTAAGACTCCTATAAGATATGGAGAAGCTTCTCAAAACATGTTTACTATGGATGATAAGAGCTTATCTCGGTTAAAGACACATGACTGGCATAACTTTTTGAAACATATTTTACCTTTGGTTATCGATGGATGTACAATGAAAGGATGTGATCTATCGTCTTGGATCACCTATAAGGTAATTATGATACTTTTATATTTAATATGTATGAATATTGGATATCTTATGTTTTTGAATTAACTTCCTTATAATTTCTTTTATGATATGTATAGGTGGATTACATCCAAAGAGATTGACAAAAACTCGATCCTATAAAAAAAACGTGAATGCAAAGAGCTACTATGTTTGATGGAGAAAGAACTTTCTACTTCATTTTTTGATATTCAGGTTCATTTATTAGTCCATTTTGTAGATGAAATAGAGATTGCAGGTGTTGTCAACACTCGATGGATGTTTTGGGTCGAGCAATTTATGGGAACATTAAAAGGTTATGTGTGAAAAAGAGTGAAACCAGAAGGATCCATGGCAAAGGGTTGGATGCTTGAAGAGTGCATGTACTACATTAGTGAGTACCTTGAAAGAGTTCATGAAGAAGCTCCACATTCATGGTCCAATGAGTCTTCTCCAAAAATAACAGATGATGTATTATCAGGTAAGGGAGCTCCATTCTTATTTACATTTCAATAAAAAAATGATGTTTCTACTTTTGTAGCATATAATAGCGAATGCCTGCAAACATTCCTTAGCGAGTACGAACAGGAACTTTAGAATCTCTGAAGTAAAAGGTGAAAAAACAAAAGATATAGACGTAATCTCGATAATAATGAGATTATAGATATATCTTCTTTCACGGATTGGCTATATAGTTGTTTGCAATGCGCCAACGCAAATAATCAAGAAATCTCAGATGAGTAGAGAGAGTTAATGATAGGTTGTGAACGAAAGGTAATTTTATTTTAATATTATGTTATTTTTTTCATATATGTACCACGAAAGTTTTATTTTCCCTTTATAGATATGCAGATAATGCTCCAAGTAGGAGATGGTGATGATCTCCTAATAGCACCAAATTTGCCCTCTCACAAAAGGCACATGAGCTTGAACATTTCTTTCTTACTCTCCAATTATCTTTTGGGAGACGAGAGTTCGAAAAAAAGAAGGGGCATAGAGCTGCAGATGTTGAGAAGGACTTTACTGCTACTTTATTGAAGAAATGGATGATTAATAGAACACGGGCAACCCCTCTCTTTCCCTCTCTCTCTCTCCCCCCACCCAGAACCCACCCTCTCACCCCACCACCTCGCCCTGCAACCCTCTGTGTATGACTGTCTTTTGGAAAAGAAGCACGATGCATTTTTCAAAGAATGCAACCTTCACATGCATGCTTTTCAATGGACTCAAGTGTAGGCAAGCCAATAACCATGTCCTTCTTTTGCAAGTAGAGCAAACTATTGAAGTTCAATTGACCAAAACGAGCATGCCAAAGCTCCATTTCAGCCATGGAAGAAGTATGAGCAACTAAGGCATTTGAGGCAGCCCTCTTATATGTATCCATGCGATACAAACCATCACATAATGTACCGGACATCACAATAACATCGCCATTGCTGAAATCATGAACCATACACTTATCATCAACAAAGTATACATGAAGTCTAGCTTTGGCAATCAACAGAACTGAAATTAAGTTCTTCTTGATACCGGGCACATACAATGCATTTTTCAAGAGAATCACACCTCCATTTGCAGCCGTAAGCTCAATTTCGCCTACTCCAATGATAGGATAAGAGGCATTGTTTTGTACACACCACATTTCCTCCTTTAGCTGCATCTTTCAAAGAGGCAAAAAATCTTTTGCATGATGTTATGTGCTTTCAAGCACCACTATCAAAGAACCAATCCGAATCAGCCTCACTCAAAACCATACATTTAGAATGTAAAGAAGCATCATAATGACATGTAACAACACATGCCCAAAAACCTTGAGCCATGTTAGCTTCATCATTCTTTGCATTTGCTGAATTTTCAACAATAGACATGCCCGATTCCTTCTTCTTTTCATAGCGTTTAGCAAGCTTTCTACACTCATCAATAGTATGACCAGCCTTCGAGCAATATTTGCATCTCTTCTTCTTTTGCAAATCACCATCATTAGAGGAATGAGTGGAAGAGGAAGCTTGAGGCTTTGGTTTTGATGAACCAAAAGCTGAACCGTACTTGCTTTTCCCCTTTTGTGAGATAGCAAGTGCTTGTGTTCCTTCAATCAAACCACTCCTATTCACTCTAGATTGCTCTTCTTGCAAAAGAAGAGACACAACCTCATCAAATGCATACATATTAGGATTTCCTTTTGCAACCAAACGGAGTGTAGTAGCAAAGCTTTGAAAAGATTCTGGTAATCCTTTCAACTATGTAGAAATGAGTGATGCATCCGGAATGATCTCATCTATGTTTGCCAATTTCTCTTTCAAGTCCTTGATGCGTGTCACATACATATCCACCGACTCATTTTCAGCCATACATACATCCTCAAGTTGCTTCCTCAAGTATGCAACACCAGGTTCATTACGCACGGCATATAAAGATGCAAGAGTGTCCCATGTCTGTCTCGATGTAGAACATGACCGAATGTGTGGAACTATATGACGCTTCACTGAAAGCGCAATCAAAGCATGAGCTTGAGCATCTTTTCCATCCCATCTAAGCTGCTCGTGTGTAGGTGGAGAAGGAGAAACCACTGTACTCGAAGAAGAAGCTCCATCTGTGACAGTAGACTATGAAGTAGAAGCACCTGCCGATCTTTGATCTACATCTTGCACTATGCTCCAAAGTTGTTTTGCAACAAGAACATGCTTCATCATGTAAGAGCACATCAGATAGTTGGTCCCATCAAGCTTATCTTCAGCTTGAAGCATGCCAAACAAGTCATTGCTGCCCGCCATTTCACTAAGGAACAAGAATGTGACAAAATCTTCACTTCGACGAAAACTGAAATGATCGTCACTCTGATGGCGATTCTGACTGCACGAATGGCTTCGAAATGGGGGTAAAACCTCAGCGCACCTAGTGGAAATGTTTCCGAGCTGCTAAAATTCACAGTTCTATGCACCGAAGTCGATTTGCACTATTAAAGTGCGCGTGCACCGCGACGTGAAAAACCGAAACTTGAGAAGAAGCTGAACCTGCTCTGATACCATTGTTGGGTGTGTGTAGAAGTGCGAGAGGCACACAAGAAGCACACACAAGGAGCTCAAATGCAGCAAGACACATGGAGAAGATGATGGCATGAATAGCTCTCTCTATTGATCGATGAACTGAACTAAAGTAAGATCTGAATAATATCCCTAAGTACAAAGTACCACCACATATGAGAGTATCAAGTATGTGATAACATGGGGAAAAAATCTCTAGCCAGCACTAGACTAAAAAGTGCCCATGTATACGGAAAAGGTTCACATCAAAGCTACTCGAGGAACACATAAGTGTAACATCCATGCCCCGCGGCCCCCCTCTCTCTCTCTCTCTCTCTCTCTCTCTCTCTCTCTCTCTCTCTCTCTCTCTCTCTCTCTCTCTCTCTCTCTCTCTCTCTCTCTCTCTTCCCCCGCCTGCCACCACCTCCCACAGCGCGACCCCCCCTCCCCTCCCCTCACCGCCAGCCCCACCCCGCCCCTCCATGCCCCTTAATCCCCGCCCAACTCCCTCTCTCTCTCTCTCTCGCGTGCTTGCCCCCTCTCTCCATCTCTCTCTCTCTCTCTCTCTCTCTCTCTCTCTCTCTCTCTCTCTCTCCATCGTGCTCTCTCAGTCTCTCTCTCTCTCCCTCCCTCTCTCTCTCTCTCTCTCTCTCTCTCTCTCTCTCTCTCTCTCTCTCTCTCTCTCTCTCTCTCTCTCTCTCCCCATCACGCACTCTCCCTCTCTCTCTCTCTCTCTCTCTCTCTCTCTCTCTCTCTCTCTCTCTCTCTCTCTCTCTCTCTCTCTCTCTCTCTCTCTCTCTCTCCCTCTCTCTCTCTCTCTCCCCCCTCTCCCTCTCTCTCTCTCTCTCTCTCTCTCTCTCTCTCTCTCTCTCTCTCTCTCTCTCTCTCTCTCTCTCTCTCTCTCTCTCTCTTCCCCCTTTTCTCTCTCTCTTCCCCCTTCGCCCTCTCTCTCTTCCCCTCTGCCCCCCACAGGCCTCCACCACCCCCGCCAGCCCTCACCCCACAATCCCTCCCCTCCCCACCCCGCCAGCCCCACCCCGCCCCTCTAGCCCCGCAGCCCTTCCCCCCCTCTCTCTCTCTCTCTCTCTCTCTCTCTCTCTCTCTCTCTCTCTCTCTCTCTCTCTCTCCCCCCTCCGCTCTCTCTCTCTCCCCGTCCGCCCTCTCTCTCTCTCCCCCCTCCATCCCCCACAGGCCTCCACCACCCCCGCCAGCTCCTCACCCCGCAACCCGTCCTCTCCCCACCCCGTCGGCCCCACAAAACCCCTTTCTCTCTCAATGACCCTCTCAGTCCCCGACTGGCTCATCTCTCTCTCTGACAAGAATCCATGAGGCCCCTTTTGGTGAAGGATGTTACAAGATTTTGATGGAACTGAGTTAACCCCAGGCAAGTTTACAAGATTCAAAACATGCATATCAATGGGTCTCTTCCTTGGTCTCGAGCTAATTGACTTGTACAACTGGAGAAAGTGACTTGAACTCTCAAAGAGGCAAGGGGCGCGGAGTACGTAGAACTTCCACCATTGTTGCAAGAGTCTATGAAAAATGAAGAATTAAATGGGCTTTCTACTAATATTGATCCTGTCCCCACCTATCATTCCAATGTCACGGGTGGCATAAAATGAGGATCTTAGCTTGTAATGAAAAGGGTAAAAGTGTAAATGGGTAAAAGTGTAAATAGGTAAAGGTGGAGGTGCAAAAATGACTGTTGCCACCAACCATTCATGACGACTGCCTATTTTTGAGGATCCAATTCAAGACTGGTAGCATATTTGATTAACCCCTCCAATTTTAGGCAATCAATCGGTGCATGATCAGTGGATGTGAGGAATCGGAAAGGCCCTCTTGGCCTATTGGAGCCTATAAAAGCAATGGATTTGTGTTCATTTGACACATTCAGATATACACATTACATACGTACGTACATGGGTCCTCTCTTGGCACTTTGTGGCTACAAGCCTACTGTAGGAAGTCACTCTGTGGTGAGGATACAGAGCGTGGGCTTCCCAGTGAGGGCTAATAGCATTATAGTGTGAAGAGAGTGGCTTGGTTTTGTCACTCAGTGTGAGTCATTGGTATTTCGTGCTCTTCCCCTTAGAGCAAGTCTTCATACTTTGTATTGATCAGTGCTAGTCTACATCTAGTTGTGTCCATTGTACGGATTGCATGAATCTCTTGCATTGATGTTGTTTAGTTCTAGAGTGGCAGGTTAGCCCAGAGCATAAACTTTTGAGAATCTTTTTTTTCCTATGTTGTAATCATCTGATTCGAACTAAGGAGTGGTTGGTCTTATTGTCATTTTGTCATTAATATTATCCCTAAGTATTCACAACTCTGTGCAATCATTGATATCTGCCTGCTCACAAATGCTCTATCTATCTTTTAAAATATGATGAACAATATCTTTTGAGATTATTTTAATTTTTTTGTTTTAATATACCAAACAAATATTTGAATATTCTCTAAATTTCTAGAGGATTACAAATTTCATGTGAAGACAGTCTTGGAGAAACTAAGAGAAAAAGATTTATATGTGGAATTAGAGAAGTGCTCTTTCCAAGAGAAAGAAGTGGAGTTTTTAGGGTGTATTGTATCACATAAAGGAATCTTTATGAACCCTATGAAGATCAAGATAATCCCTCATTGGCAACCACCTTCATGTGTTTGAGATGTACAATTTTCTCTAGGGTTTGACAATTTTTATACGATATTCATGAGAGATTAATCCAAGATAGTGACAACTCTTATCAAGCTTACACAAAACACAAACCCATCCTAGAACAAAGATGCAGAGAAAGCCTTTCATGCCTATGAAATCATCATTTACCATAGCTCCCATTAGAGTTCACCCTCATTCTACCAAGACTTTTTTCATCGATGCAAATGCATTAGACTTTGCTATGGGAGTGATTCTACCCCAAAATTTAGATGATGGAAGCCTACATCAAGTTGCATATCATTGAAGGAAATTATACCCTCTAGAGATTAATTATAAGATCCATGATATGCGATATTGGATGCCTATGATACCTAGTATGACCATCTAGAAGGAGAATCTGATAGAGTTACTCTATGCATAGATCATAAGAATTTATAGTACTTTATGACAAGCCACATCCTCAATAGAAGGCAATCTCAATGGAGTAACTTTTTGGGAATTCAAACCATGACCTACCGGCTAGAAGTACAATGGGCTAATCACTTTCCCTAAAAGCCATGGTTGAGGAGTACTTCCTAATCCTCCCTCTTAGGGTGTGGTTTAACCATCTCTTGCCTATCATTTCTTGAGTCTTACACTCTCTTATACTTCTTGAGATCATTTTCTGCTATGATGAGTCCTTGATTACCCCTTGAATTGACATCCTCACCCTTTTCATAGTCTCTTGAACCTTCTTGTTCTCAAACTGGGTCTCTTGAATCTTAGCTCTCAACCTTGGTGTATTAAACCTTTTCAACACATTTTTCGATGGTCACTTGCCTACAAACTTATCTTTTTCACAACCTTGGCCCTTGTTCTCAACCTCAATATCTTAAAACTCCTTTAGACCCATGATAGTTGTCTTGGATCATCAATCTATTGATTCCATTGCAAAGCTCGTATGGAGATCTTTATATTTGTATCCATCCAAAAAGGATGGATCATTCACGATGTATATCTGTAAGAACCTATTGTATTTCCCTCCAAGACAGCCTAGGCTCCAACTACTTTAACAATGTCATGACAACCTTGCAGGAAGACACTTTGGAGTGAATAAAACAATAGAACTTATATTAAGGGTTTTTGGTGGTTTCAAAGGTGGACGGAAGTCAAATGATATATCTGAACCTCTCACACTTGCAATAGATCTAAGGTGCCCTGACATAAACCTCATGGAATCTTGCAACCATTACTTATTTTAGAAAGGCCATGGTGTTCATTATCTATGGATTTCTTTATAAATCTACCAAAGTTAGATAAGTATGATGCCATTCTTATTATAGATGATATATTTACTAAGATTGAACACTTCATTCTGGCTACCAAGCCAATCATAGGTGTAGCCATTGCTAGTCTTTTTTTGAGATATATCTTTAGGCTTCATCGATTGCTTAATGATATTGTTAGTGATCCCGCTCAAGTTTTTGGTACACTCTTTGCAAGCTTTGTGGTGTTCTAGTTAAACTATCTACATCTAGTCATCCATAGAGTGATGGAAAAATAGAACGGGTGAATCAAATCCTAGAAGAATATCTCCATTGCACCATCAACTATCATCAAATTGATTAGTATGAGCTTTTATCCTTTGCAAAGTTTAACTATAACATTTGGAGATCAAAAGGGGTCTATTATTCTTGTTCGTATTTGCGTATAGGGCAAAGGATTGATTACCTTTTCAGTTATCTCCATTCTTCAAAAGCTTTGCATCATGTGTGAACAGTTGTTCCATGAGTTTGTTAAAATCAGAAACCTGCATATCCATGTATAAGCCCATGGCTGTGGTGAATGCTTCCCATTTGTCATCTGCCTTTATTCCATTGGTCACATGTGTCACTATTTGCTCTTCATTTATGACTTCTCTAATGCTCCCAAGCAGGTCAGCTAGGTCCTTCATCTTGGTGACAAAACCATTCACACTTTTCTTGGGCATCCTCTTGATTGTTGTAAACTCCATCCATAGTTTATTCTTTCTAGCTTGTGTGATTGATGAAAAAAATGATTCAAGTGCATTCCATGTATCTTGTGAAGTCTTAAACTCTTAATGTGTGGAGATAAAAGATCAGAGATTGAGTTAAGAATGTATGACCTAGCTAGAACATCCTCTCAGCACCATGTGGTTAACCTCTTTTGATCTTCAATTGTTGGCTGTACTTTGATTCTAAGGATTGGCATCATCTCATCTCCAGAAATGTAACCATAGAGGTTTCTCCATTGAAGGTATGATTCCATTCTCAATGACCCCTAGAGATGGACTGGTGTTGCACAAAACCTACTCTACACCTCCCAATGCGACTTTAAAAAACCTTTGTAGACCCCTATGGGAATAGTAACCATTACAAAGGACAATGATGTAAGAGGGTGAACAGTGGTACTATTCTTTCAAAAGATCCTCTATATCAGGTAGAATCCCTCCATTCAAGTGTGAGTGAGTAGTGTGACATCTTGTAATTGGGTGCAAATGGCTTGGCTTTTTGTGTCGTTTCAGAGGTGCTTGCAAAATTCCTTTTTGCATTTGTCATAAACAGCACTATAGTGGCATCCTCTTGTACATGAACACCCATAGCCTTTGTTGGGGATCCATACATGTCAGAAATTGACACTACGTTACAATATTTTTGCTTCGAGAAGGTTTCATTTGGAGCATTGGTATGAAGGACATCTCTATTTGCACTCTGATTAGGATCAAAAGTTGGATTCTGCAGATGACCTTTGTTTGAACAAACAAGTGGATCATTAGGTGCTAGATGAGCTTGCTTTGAAAGATCAGTATTTGACCCTAGGCTGGATTCAAACCGAGTAGCGACAGACATGTGGATAGAAAGACAAACCTCTTTATCAACTAAAGAGTTGTGAATAGCTAGATGACTATCTCAGTTGCTAATTGTATCAAGAACATTCTCAAATATTCCGTCTAGATGACTATGAAAGTCCATGCATGTGGACTCCGCATCATGCATGTTGTCACTTGGACAAGGATCAACACTAGCATCCATTGCACATGGTGTTAGGAGGAGGGATGGAATATTTTCTTTAACTTTTGATGATGAAGATTGGGCATAAGTCTTAGTTTCATCAAATTGTGTACATCCAACATTCTCACTTGTCCCAAGCTCCCTATCATATGTAGCATCAACATTGTACTATTGAGGTACGAGCAAGTGTTTAGCACAATGAAACCAGCTAGACTAGTGTTTGACTAGAGGGTTAAAGAGTAAGAAAGAGATAGTTGATGGATGACTTATTGCAAACAACTAACAAAAAACTAGATCCTTAGTAATCAGGAACTAGTAAGAAGCTAAGTGGTAATAGCTACCTATTAACAACTATCGAACAATCAGTTACTTAGTCATAGCTAATTACTAACAAGCTAATTAGTGATAGCTAATTACAAACAAATAACCAAGAACTAGTTACTTCATAATAGCTACTTAGTATCAAGATAATTAGTAATGGCTAATTCGTTATAGCTAATTAATAATAGATAATTAGTAACAGCTAATAAGTAAAATCTAATAAGTAATAGCTAATTAGTAATAGCTAATTTGAAATGGCTAATTCATAATATCTAATTCCTAATAGCTAATCAGCAATAGCTAATTTGTAATAGCTAATTCGTACTAACTAATTCTTCATACTTAATTTGTCATAGCTTATTGGCAATAGGTAATTCGTAATAGCTAATTTGTAAAACCTAATTCGTAATAACTATTTCCTCATAGCTAATTTGTAATAGCTAATTCGTCATAGTTGATTAATAATAATGTATATCGAAGAGGTGGCTACTCACAATCAAGAGGAAGATTCAACCATAATCAAGGATACAACCAAGGCTACAACAACAATTACAATAACTATCAAGGAGGATACAAATAATGAAAGGACTACATCAATTACACAATGGATCAAGAGTATTCTCTTCTCATTATGAATATGACTTCAAAACAATGTATGAATGATGAGCATCTCTTCTACATTGACTCAGGATGTTCAAACCATGTAGCAGGCAATGTAGCTCTTCTCTCTGACCTTGAGGAACCCAAGGGAAAGCACCAAGTGCAAACAGGTGATGACACCAAACATTCAGTGTTCAAGGTAGGAAATGTCAAAAGTTCTTATGGGAATAGAAATCTGTTGAGCAGAGTTCTTTATGTATCTACAATCACCAAAAATTTGATGAGTTTTTGTCAGATAATGGAAAAGGGTTTGCAAGTTAGGTTCAACAAATATGGAGCTTTTGTGGAGGATCCCCAACATGGATTCAAGAGAATTGCTAAGGGAGAAAACTGAGGTAGACTATTTACATTTGAACTTGAGGACACTAGAAACATTGCACTTTACAATTACAAAGACCAAACCTTGTTAGAGCTTGAGATTTGGCATAAAAGGTTAGGGCATATTGATGAAAGAGCCTTGAAGCAAATATGTAGAGATCAATGTGTGCTTTGGATACCTAATGTATCCAAGGAACACATGATCTATAAATGTGGTGCATGTCAGTTTGGTAAATCACATAGGTTACACTTCTCAAAGAAAGGCTATATGCTTGAGGATTACTTGGAACTTGTCCACACTGATGTGTGGGGACAATGGACCCTTCAATTTCTGGTTCATGGTACTATGTGTCTTTCATTGATGATTTTGGTGGGTGGACTATCTTATATGTTATGAAGCATAAAGATGAAGTGTTCAGTTGCTTTAAGAAGTATCTTGCACTTGTGGAAAACCAAACAAGAAAGAGCCTAAAGAGACTAAGGTCAGATGGAGGAGGTGAGTACTTCTTAAATGATGTTAATGCATTCTTTCATGATAGAGGAATCAAAAGGGAGATTACAAAAAGAAACACCCCAAAACAAAATGGGGTAGTAGAGAGGAGAAATAGGTTGCTTGTTGAAACAGATAGACCAATGCTTAATGAAAAAAGGTTCCCAAACTATTTTTGGGTAGAAAGTGTATCTACTGCCGCTTATCTTATTAATAGGTTGCCATCCAAATCTATTGATGGGATTACCCCATATGAAGCATGGCATGGTACGAGGCCATCAATTGATCATTGTGTGCATGTTCCATCTCAAATCAGCAGTAAGCTAGACCCTAAGGCAGAGAAGTCCATCTTCATAGGGTATGATTTAAATCAGAAAAGATACAGAATTTATAATCCATCCAACAAAGGAATTATGGCCAGTAGAGATGTTGTGTTTCCTGAGAATGATTCTTCGTTTGAAAGTGAATGCAAGAAGGTTTAGTTGCAATGTGACTTGGGGGAGGAATTTCCAAGCCTCACCAAGGATAAGCCAAGCCTAATTGAAGACATCAAATCAGATGATGAGCACATCATTAACTTAGAAGAATTCAAAGCAAGTAAATCAAAGGGAAAAGCAAAAATGAAGAGGTTGGAAGAATTTCCTGAATGATCCAACCAAGCTCTAAGGAGATTATAGAGGGAGAGCAAGAAGCCAATCAGATATGGGTATGACATTTTACTACTTACTAAGCATTCCATTTATGTTGCAAAGGATTTGCCACTTCAAGAACCTACTTCATATGAATAAGCTAAGCCCAAGGCAAAATGGAAGGAAGACTTGGATGAAGAAATACAAGCACTCCATAAGAATGATACAACACTCCAACTGCATATGACAAATCAGGCCTAGTTAATGTAGCATAGATTAGACTACCAACCAAACTTTGATATAGATTCATATCGTTTAATTCTTCTCCTCCATATCTGCTCAATTTGTGATTCACCTCCATTGGAGTAGGTGCCACCTTGCAATCTTCCATTTTAAACTTTATTAACAAGTTCTTCAAATACCTTTCTTGAGTTACATATACTCCATGTTGAGTATATGAGACTTCCACGCCCAAGAAATATGACAAGTATCTCAAGTCACTAATCTTGAACTCTTTCTCCATTTGCTTCTTTAGTCCTTGAATTCCCTTCTCATCTATACATGTAAGAATTATAATATCAACATATATGCACATGTAAATGAACCCATCATCACTTGCTTTGACAAGCAAGCTACTATTAGCTTTATATACTTCAAAACCAAGTTCCTTCAAGAACTTCACAAGTCTATAATTACATGCCCTTGGGGCCTGCTTCAAACCATACAAAGCTCTCTTGAGCTTGTATACATATTCTGAATACCTTTTATCTGTGAACCCTTGTGGTCGCTTCGTGAAAACATCATCTGAAATATAACCATTAAGAAAAGAATTCTTCACATGTAATTGACATAATCTCCAACCTTTACATGCAACAATGGCTATGAGTGTCTTGATGGTTGTGATCTTTACCACAAGACTATAGGTCTCATCATAATCTATAACATATGTCTGAGCATACCCTTTCACAACAAGTCTAGCTTTATATCTAGACACACTTCCATCTGCATACCTCTTTGTCTTGTAGACCCATTTGCATACAATGATCTTCTGACTATTTGGTTTAGGAACCAAATCCCTAGTCTCATTCTCTATCTATGCATCATACTCTTCCTGCATAGCTTTCTCCGAATTTTCCTTACCTTTTACCTCTTCATATGTAGAAGGGTCTTCACCTGCTTTCACCATGTAAGCATAATCTTTAGTAGTCAAAAAAGAAGTCTCATAGCTATACCTTGTAGGTTGCCATTTGTGTCTTGATGACCTTCTGAGTTCTCCACTTCTTGAAGTTTTCTGGTTCATCACATTCAGGATCAAAACTTGGCACTTCTTCAACTTAAAGTTCTACTTCATTGTTCTCTTCTTCATCAAATATCTGAACCTTTGATTTACCTCTCTTTTGATTCGAAACTTCTTCATCACCTGCATGATTATTGATTGTACCTACATACCAAGTACCTTGCTCATCAATTGTAACATCCTTTGATACAAGAAATCACTTTGTGGATGGACTCCACAACTTATAACTCATCTTCATATCATCATATCCAATAAACACATACTTTTGAGCTTTAAGTTCCAATTTATGCCTCAACTGAGATGGCAAATATGCATATGCCAAACATCCAAACACTTTGCAATGATCTAAGGTAGTTCTCTTACCCCACCAAGCCTCGTATGGTTTCATACCCTGCGAAGCTATACATGGTAACCTGTTGCCCAAGTATGTAGCTCTATTTACACCCTCACCATTTTTCTTGAGGAGAGTACCTGCAAGTAACTTCCCTTTTTGTACCCGCATTCCATAATTAATCATTGAACTCATTAGAGAAATACTCCACCCCTCCATCTAACCTTGGTCTCTTCAACTTTTGACCTGTGATTCTTTTTGCATATACATGATAGTGTGTAAGTGTATTGAATACCTCTGATTTAACTTTGATCACATATATAGTGATCCACCTTGTAGCATTATCAGCATAAATCACATAACATCTTGAACCATTTATACTCAAATCCTTTGATGGTCCCCGTACATCTGTGTGTACCAACTCATGCTTCTGTGAATACATGAAACCATGTTTAGAATATGATTGCTTATGAGCCTTACCTAATTGACCTACCTCACATCTGTATGTCATATGTTGACCTGCAACATTAGGCTATCCAAGCACTGAACCATTGTTAGCCATATCCTTAATACCTCTTTCATTGAAATGTCCAAGTCTTTTATGCCAAAGATCTAACTCAGAGATCTTATGGCCTCCATAAGTGAACAAGGCATGACCAAGATTACCTTGAATCTTCAATATGAAGAGTCTTCCTTCTTTCTTTCTTGAAACAATTTGTTTTTACCCATTCCTAGGGTCTTCCACAAAAACTCAAATCATTAGTAAACCTTACTTTATAACCTTTTCAACAATTTGCCCTACACTTATCAGATTCTTTGGAAATGTAGGAACATACAAGACCTTACTCAGAAGAATACTTCCATCCTTGGCCTTCACTGATCCAATGGACTTCACATTGTGCTTTGTATAATCACCTGTTTGAACTACATGATTAGTTACCTTATTCTCCAAATCAGTCATCAAGGCTATATTACCACTCAAGTGATTGCTACATCCTGAGTCAATGTAGAAGACTCTTTGGTCTTCACTTTGTTTTTCACAAGTTGCATTCATAATGAAAGTTGATTTCTCCTTTTGATCTGAAGCATAATTGTAGTAGGTATTGTTGTAAGATTGACTTTGCAAACCTCTACCTGCATTTCTTCCAAAGTAACCTCTACTACCTCTACCTCTGAAATTACCTCTTTGGTTTCTACCACCTCTTCCTCTTGAGTTAAAGTTCCAATTATATCCACCATTATTCTGATTATTATGCCAACAATCATGAGCTAAGTGATTTTTTTACCACAAATTTAGCAAGCTTTAGCTCCATCTTTATTGCTTCTACATCTTCCTCTTCCTTTGCCACCTCCTCTTCCTCTTAGGAAGTTGGCTTGGCTAGTTGTACTTTCTTTTTCATTTGCTTGTTGCTAGCATTTGCCATTCTTCTTCTTATCCTTTGAATACATTGCTTGACCTGCACTATTATCACCATCACCTTTGACATCCTGCTCAAAAGTTAGCTTGTGTCTTAGAAATTGGTTTAAAACAGGACTGAACTCATCTAGTGACAATTCAGTAGACAAAATATATGGCTTCCATTTCTCATCTCCTCTCAAAACTATGAGGATTCGCCTTACCAATTTATCCTCGTCAATATCTTCATCAACTGCTCCTAATGCATCTGCAATGTCTTTCATCATTGTTACATAATTAGAAATGGATGAGAGGCCTTCTTCTTGAATGTAGTAAACTCTACATGTATGCATGTGAGTGCATGTGTGCGTATGTATATGTACAAGTATCTATATGTGTATCTGTATGTGTATGTGTATGTGTATGTGTTTGTATCCATATGTATGTGTATGTGTATGTGTGTGTATATGTGAATATATGTGTATGTATGTGTGTATATGCATATGTGTGTATGTATGTGCATGTGTGTGTATACATATGCCTATCTATGTATGCATATGCACATGTCTATGAATGTATGCACATGCATGTGTCTATGTATGTATGCATATGCATGTGTATGCATGTGTGTATGTATGCATGTGAGTGTATGTGTGTGTGTCTATGTGTGTGTATGTATATGTGCAACTATCTATATGTGTATGTGTATACATGTATGTGTATATCTATGCATTTGTGTATGTATGTATGCATATGCATGTCTATGCATGTGTGTCTATATGCATGTGTGTGTGTGTGTGTCTATGTGTGTGTATGTATATGTGCAAGTATGTGCATGTGTATGTGTATATGTGTATGTGTGTGTATGCATATGTGTGTATGTGTGTTTGTATGTATTCGTTCATGTGTATATGTGTGTACATATGTGTGTTCATTCATATGTGTGTATGTATGTGCATCTGTGTGTATGCATGTGTCTATGTATGTATGCATATGCATATGTGTGCGGATATGTGTGTGTGCATATGTGCGTATGTGCTTGTGTATATGTATGTATACATATGCATGTGTGTATGTATGTATACATATACACATGTGTGTACAAATGTATGTGAGTATGTATACATACCTTCCCTCTCTTTCTCCTTCGCTCTCTCTCTCTCTCTCTCTCTTTGTCTCTCTCTCTCTCTCTCTCTCTCCCCCCTTACTCCTTTGCTCTTTCACTTGATCTCAGCACAAATGTGTCCATAGAAATATTTTCTTTTTCAAGTCGTAGTGCATCGCTTATGCAATTCTAAGGCATCATAGCTAGTTTGTCACCATCGCTACAGACATCGCTAGGCTCTAATGCTATTAGCGATGGTCATTATGAGCATTGTGTAAGCGATGCTTGACTTTGCTTATGCCACATTCTCGGTTTGTTTATTCTTCTTTTCGAGCATTGATTATGCAATGCTTTCTAATAGGAGCATCACATAAGTGATGCTCCCCGCTCTTTTTTTTTCGATTATGGGAATCATTACACCCCCATTATCCTTGTAGGGCCTATGTACACTTATAAAAACATTTAGAAAAGCCTAAATATAAAATAATGGAGTCGACTATAGATCTTCTCTTGAGAGGGCCCTTCTCCTCTCTTACAGAACTACTCTCGAATATACATTTACAACTCTTAAAAACTATAGAAGTTGCAAGAAATTAATATAGAACTCTATGCTACAACAAGTTTTCTGATTTTCTCGGTTTTCCTTCATATTGTACCTTGTTCTATGAGTCTAAACGAATTTCAAAATTTCATAAGTACTACTTTAATACTCTCGCTCTCCATTGTTATAAGAGTTGAGCAAGAACTAGCGTTCATATGTTAAGTCCCTATATAGATACCTTATAACATCGACCTCCATATTTCATAAATCCGTCCTCTGTTTTTTTTATTTAATTTGTTTTATGTACAAGCATTCCGAAAAAAAGGGTACTTTCTGTATCTAAGCAAGTTAGCCCAAAGGCTTGCTTGATACAGAAATAACTATCTCTACATCTAGACTTATGGCAATGATCCTTGATCCTTGCGTTACCTAAGCGAAGCTCTTTCCAGTTCAACGTAATTTCTAGCTTAATTCACAAATCTTGTACCGTTGAACCACAAATAGTGGGAATTCATGTCCAATTTATTGTTTCCTCTTTTTGTATATATCAATGATGCTCATTGGATAGACTACGAATTCCCAGAGCGACATCAATGCCGATTCGCTCGTCTTTTAGAATACCATGAGAGTTAGGTGGAAAGCCTTTTCTCACGTCTTTTCTCGCATTGATGTACGTTTGCGTTGTAAGAAAACGTACATATATTGTATGGACATATTGAAGAATCTTGCACTCACATGTCACATTGAATATGGAAAGTTGTTTGGATCCTTGTCCTGTCCGTCATATTGAAGAAACTTTTCTAGTGATTATTATTATTTTTATTTTTTAACTTCCAGGGTTAAGAGGTCATCTAAATCTAACAAAGCTGGTTGTATGTACTCTATGATACCCAAATCTTAAAATGAGGTCATTCACATGTAACAACTATTGTTGGATGTGCTCAATGATACCAAACTCCACATAATCATCACGGTAGTTGTCATTTCTATTTTTTTTTTCATAAAATGAAGCTCGATCCTAGCCTATACTCTCATGCTTAAATTAATAAAAGAACATTGTATAGTGAATAGTTTTAGTTCCCTCCTATATCCCACAAAGCGGGGTATACCAGTCCAAAAGCGCAAGAGTTGTCATAGACCAAAACTAGTAGCCACTTCGACCTTGATCAAGATTTAGTGGAATTCGAAAACACAAGTGGCTTGTCGTGGTCGAACCTACAAAACTTAAACTAATCTTTGGAAAGGGAGAATCGCTAGGATATGCACATAAGCACACATTCACATGCATACAAACATAGTACAATTATATTGCACATGAACACACGTGATTAATGCTGATGGATTCATATCTTCAGTTAAGCACATACTTGCACAGTGATAGATCACACTCTTGAACACATGCATATTTGTGCATACACTTATATGATTGAGCAAATATAACAGCACATAATTTCTAATATTATATAAAGGTCTAGACGATAGTAAAGGAAATGAATGAATGAAGATCACATTATCCAGTCAAGGATAAATAAATACAATATGTGTAGAACTAACGTACAATTAAAAACTCTTTCAAGGGTATAAATCACCAACATTCATTTTTTTTATTAATCTTTCTCTTGGTTGAATGTCCTTGTCATTTGATAAATTCAATTAGATTGTATGCTTTATCATGGAGAAAGGAAACCATAATGAACTTGAGATTCCATGTGGCTTTTTGTATCTCATGATTGGGTCAGAATTTGGGAAAACTAATGCTTCCATTGTGTTCGAATTATGCCAATACCATAAGATCGACTACTTACTTGCTAGATTTTGACAGTTGGAGGTCCTATTTGGATTGCTGACATCATCAATGATATCATGAATTCATAAACCCCTTTGATAACTGCCCTTGAACACCTATATAAGGAGGGCTTGTCAACAAACTTTCTTAGTCTTTACAGTACCATCCTTGAGAGCTCAATGAGTCATGATCACTAAGTAATTATTCTCCTCCAAGTTTGAATTCGAGTTCTAGTCATGTTCCTTGTTCTAGTCTTGTCTAGTCTTGTATGCTAGACATCCTATCTTATCCTACTATACGCTCATAGTACCAGATACTTTCTAGTTATTCTTTGTATCTAATTCATTGGCCTTAAGGGATTTTTTGTAATCCATATACCTTGCTTCATACCTACACTCTTGGGGTATGAGATTTGTTGTATCATCTCTAGTCAAGTTATCCATACCTATCAATCCCCGATTATAGAGCTTCTTGTATTAGTTACATATTCTTGTTTCATTCTCACTATCTGGGTGATCTGATAATCATAATTATTATTTTTGAATCTTTGCTACTCTATTCAAAGGGCATAATGTAGTGCTCTTGTGACATTTTGACAAGGCCTACATACATGCAGTAAGCAATGAAACAATATATATGATCTATGCCATACCAGCTCAAGAGTCCAAGAAAGATGATCTCGTAAAGCTACCTAGTCAATACAAAGATTTTCAAGATGTCTTTGAGAAGAAGAATCTCGATATCCTCCCAAAGCTTAGACCTTATGATTATGCCGTTGCAATTCAAGAGGGAGGAAATCGGCCCTTTGGACCAATCAATAGACTATATCTAGAGAAGCCTATATATTGCATATCAATAATGATGATAAACTAGCCAAGGGGTTTTATCAAACACCCATAGTCTCCTACAAGGGCCCCTATCCGATTTGTAAAGAATAAGGATGGAGCTCTCCAAATGTGAGTAGACTATTCTGAGTTAAATAAAGTCACTTGGTATTCTCCCTTGATAGTAGACATAAAACTTTCCCTTGAGACTAAGCTATGCATGTCTTTAGAGGCCATGGGCATTTCTTTCTTTGAGTCACTAGATGTGTCAAAGTAGATAGAATGATGGCTCGTTGGATTGCACCTCCTACAAACGAAATGATGCTTCTTCGACTGCTCAACGCTCGTCTCGATCTCAAGTTCATTCACCACCTAGTCGCTAGGTCTTCTCTTGGTTCTATTGTCTCCCGTCCCTTCTCCCTCTTCTAGTTTTTCTCTCACTTTTCACTTAACTCATCATACACAATACCGGTCTTAAGATGATACCATACCGAATTCCTTGCTACATGATACCACTTAACTCATCATACACAATATCGGTCTTGAGATGATAGGTGATACCATATGTGAGTGACACATGATGCCTCACCCAAGCAATACCGATTTATGGCGATACATGATACCACTAGAAGGATACAATATTGCTCGGCTTGTGATATGCAATACTTCTCTAGATGATTTGATGTCACTGTTGATATGATACTTGGGTCTCTAGCGATATGATCACTCCTTTAATGATATGATATCTACCTACAAACAATAAACAATACAAATAGGCTCGCGATACACGATAGTACTATGGTAGGACACGATACCGAGTGCCTCACAATACACAATACCTCTAGGGCCAATGATATAGGATACCATTCTTTGATGATACGATATCACTTGTGACTTATGATACGATACCACTAAATTTGTGATACGTGATACCTCAACTTAGCAATACATGATACCTTGCCGATATCACGATACCTCAAGGAGGAGATACATGATATGCAATGTTTGGCAAGTATCGTGTACTAGGGAGTTTCAGTAATGCGATACCAAAACTCAACCTACCATGACACTAGAGCCAAATTAGATCTGAAACTTAAATATTTTCTTGGAATGTGTGCCTCACACTTTTCCTTTCTCTCTTGGCCAATTGTGAATGACAAAAACTCACTCTAATCCCTCGAAGCTACACTGCAATACTACTGTCGTGTTGTGTCATGTTTGTGATTGCTGATTTGATTTTGTAAGATTATGGGGGTAAATTGCTCACCTTAAAGAATATTTTTTCCAAGTCTTATGTCCGAAAATCAGCAACTAAAGAGCAAATAACCTCT
This sequence comes from Ceratopteris richardii, assembly GCA_020310875.1. Lineage (NCBI taxonomy): Eukaryota > Viridiplantae > Streptophyta > Polypodiopsida > Polypodiales > Pteridaceae > Ceratopteris > Ceratopteris richardii. The sequence continues at coordinate 231,346,358 of CM035406.1, read as the reverse complement.
ATCATGCATATATGAGCTATTGGAATGCCTTGGAAAAGCAAAGTTATTCACAAAGATTGATCTTTTAGAAGCTTATAATCTTTTTAGGATCAGAGAAGGAGATGAATGAAAAAAAAAGCATTTCTAACAAGGTATGGACATTTTGAGTATGTAGTTATGCCATTCAGTCTCACAAATGCTCTATCTATCTTTTAAAATATTATGAACAATATATTTTGAGATTATTTTAATCTTTTTGTTGTGATATACCTCAAAAATATTTGAATATTCTCTAAATTTCTAGAGGATCACAAATTTCATGTGAAGAGAGTCTTGGAGAAACTAAGAGAAAAAGATTTATATGTGGAACTAGAGAAGTGCTCTTTCCAACAAAAAGAAGTGGAGTTTTCAGTGTGTATTGTATCACATAAATGAATCTTTATGAACCCTATGAAGATCAAGATAATCCTTCATTGGAAACCACCTTCATGTGCTTGAGATGTACAATTTTCTCTAGGGTTTGAGAATTTTTGTACGATATTCATGAGAGATTAATCCAAGATAGTGACAACTCTTATCAAGCTTACACAAAACAAAAACCCCTCCTTGAACAAGGATGCAGAGAAAGCCTTTCACGCCTACGAAATCATCATTTACCATAGCTCCCATTCTAGTTCACCCTCATTCTACCAAGACTTTTTTCATGGACGCAAATGTATTAGACTTTGCTTTGGGAGTGATTCTACCCCAAAATTTGGATGATGGAAGCCTACATCAAGTTGCATGTCATTGAAGGAAATTACACCCTCTATAGATTAATAATAAGATCCATGATATGCGATATTGGATGCCTATGATACCTAGTGTCACCATCTGGAAGGAGAATCTCATAGAGTTACTCTATGCATAGATCATAAGAATTTACAAGACTTTATGACAAGCCACATCCTCAATAAAGGGCAATCTCAATGGAGTAACTTTTTGGGAATTCAAACCATGAGCTACCAGCTAGGAGTACAATGGGCTAAACACTTTCCCTAAAAGCCATGGTTGAGGAGTACTTCCTAATCCTCCCTCTAAGGGTGTGGTTTAACCATCTCTTGCCTATCATTTCTTGAGTCTTACACTCTCTTATACTTCTTGAGATCATTTTCCGCAATGATGATTCCTTGATTACCCCTTGAATTGACGTCCTCACCCTTTTCATAGTCTCTTGAACCTTCTTATTCTCAAACTAGGTCTCTTGAATCCTAGCTCTCAACCTTGGTGTATTAAACCATTCAACACATTTTTTGATGGTCACTTGCCTGCAACCTTATCTTTTTCACAACCTTGGCCCTTGTTCTCAACTTCAATATCGTAAAACTCATTTAGACCCATGATAGTTTTCTTGGATCATCAATCTATTGATTCCATTGAAAAGATCGTATGGAGATCTTTATATATGTATCCATCCAAAAAGGATGGATCGTTCACAATGTCTATCCATAAGAACCTATTGTATTTCCCTCCAAGACAGCCTAGGATCCAAGTACTTTAACAACGTTATGAGAACCTTGCAGGAAGACACTTTGGAGTGAATAAAACAATAGAACTTATATTAAGGGTTTTTGGTGGTTTCAAAGGTGGACGGAAGTCAAATGATATATCTGAACCTCTCACACTTGCAATAGATCTAAGGTGCCCTGACATAAACCTCATGGAATCTTGCAACCATTACCTATTTTAGAAAGTCCATGGACTTCATTATCTATGGAGTTCATCATAAACTACCAAAGTCAGATAAGTATGATGCCATTCTTATTATAGATGATATATTTACTAAGATTCAACACTTCATTCTGGCTACCAAGCCCATCATAGGTGTAGGCACTGCTAGTCTTTTTTTGAGATACATATTTAGGCTTCATGGATTGCGTAATGATATTGTAAATGATCCCGCTCTATAGTTCATATCAAGTTTTTGGAACACTCTTTGCAAGCTTTGTAGTGTTCCAGTTAAACTATCTATATCTAGTCATCCATAGAGTGATAGAAAAATAGAACGGGTGAATCAAATCCTTGAAGAATATCTCCATTGCACCATCAACTATCATCAAAATGATTGGTATGAGCTTTTATCCTTTGCAAAGTTTAAGTATAACATTTGGAGATCAAAACGGTTCTATTATTCTTGTTCGTATCTATGTATAGGGCAAAGGATTGATTACCTTTTCAGTTATCTCCATTCTTCAAAAGCTTTGCCTCATGTGTGAACACTTGTTCCATGAGTTGGTTAAAATCAAAAACCTACATATCCATGTATAAGCCCATGGCTGTGGTGAATGCTTTCCATTTGTCATCTACCTTTATTCCATTGATCACATGTGTCACTATTTGCTCTTCATTTAAGACTTCTCTAGTTTTTCCAAGCAGATCAGCTAGGTCCTTCATCTTGGTGACAAAACCATTCACACTTTTCTTGGGCATCCTCTTGATTGTTGTAAACTCCATCCATAGTTTATTCTTTCTAGCTTGTGTGATTGATGAAAAAAATGATTCAAGTGCATTCCATGTATCTTGTGAAGTTTTAAACTCTTAATGTGTGGAGATAAAAGATCAGAGACTCAGTTAAGAATGTATGACCTGGCTAGAACATCCCTTCAGCACCATGTGGTTAACCTCTTTTGATCTTCAATTGTTGGTTGTACTTTGATTCTAAGGATTGGCATCATCTCATCTCCAGAAATGTAACCATAGAGGTTTCTCCATTGAAGGTATGATTCCATTCTCAATGACCATGATGGGTAATCGCTTTGATCCAATTTCTCAATGGCTGATGGGAATCCATCTCCCATGTTGAGTTGTTATAACTATCAAACCACTTTGTGGTGATGGCTGCACACACTCTAGAGATGGACTGGTGTTGCACAAAACCTCCTCTACATCTCCCAATGCGACTTTAGAAAACCTTTGTAGGCCCCTATGGGAATAGTAACCATTACAAACAACAATGATGTAATAGGGTGAACAGTGGTACTATTCTTTCAAAAGATTCTCTATATCAGGTAGAATGCCTCCGTTCAAGTGTAACCGAGTAGTATGACACCTTGTAATTGGGTGCAAATGGCTTGGCTTTCTGTGTCATTTCAGAGGTGCTTGCAAATTCCTTTTTGCATTTGTCATAAAGAGCGCTATAGTGGCATCCTCTTGTACATGAACACCCATAGCCTTTGTTGGGGATCCATACATGTCACAAATTGACGTCGGGTTACAATATTTTTGCTTCGAGAAGGTTTCATTTGGAGCATTCGTATGAAGAACATCTCTCTTTGGACTTTGATTAGGATCAAAAGTTGGATTCTCCGGATGAACTTTGTTTGAACAAACAAGCGGATCATTAGTTGCTAGGTGAGCTTGCTTTAAAAGATCAGTATTTGACCCTAGGCTGGATTCAAACCGAGTAGCGACAGACATGTGGATAGAAAGATGAACCTCTTTATCAACTAAAGAGTTGTGACTACCTAGATGACTATCTCAGCTGCTAACTGTATCAAGAACATTCTCAACCATTCCGTCTAGATGACTATGAAAGTCCATGCATGTGGACTCGGCATCATGCATGTTGTCACTTGGACAAGGATCAACACTAGCATCCATTGCACATGGTGTTAGGAGGAGGGATGGAATATTTTCTTTAACTTTTGATGATGAAGATTGGGAATACGTAGTAGTTTCATCAAGTCATATACATCCAACATTCTCACTTGTCCCAAGCTCCCTATCGTATGTAGCATCAACATTGTTGGTAATTATTACTATTGAGGTACGAGCAAGTGCTTAGCACAATGAAACCAGCTAGACTAGTGTTTGACTAGAGGGTTAAAGAGTAAGAAAGAGATAGTTGATGGATGACTTATTGCAAACAACTAAAAAAAAACTAGATCCTTAGTAATCACGAACTATTAAGAAGCTAAGTGGTAATAGCTAGCTACTAACAACTATCGAACAATCAGCTACTTAGTCATAGCTAATTACTAACAAGCTAATTAGTGATAGCTAGTTACAAACAAATAACCAAGAGTTAGTTACTTCATAATAGCTACTTAGTAACAAGATAATTAGTAATGGCTAATTTGTTATAGCTAATTAATAATAGATAATTAGTAATAGCTAATAATTAATATCTAACTAGTAATAGCTAATTCGTAATAGCTAATTAGTAGTAGCTAGTTTGAAATGGTTATTTCATATTATCTAATTCCTAATAGCAATAAGAAATAGCTAATTCGTACTAGCTAATTCTTCCTAGTTAATTTGTCATAGATTATTGGCAATAGGTAAGTCGTAATAGCTAATTTGTAATACCTAATTCGTAATAACTATTTCCTCATAGCTAATTCGTAATAGCTAATTCGTCATAGTTGATTAATAATATTGTATATCGAAGAGGTGGCTCCTCACAATCAAGAGGAAGATTCAACCATAATCAAGGATACAACCAAGGCTACAACAACAATTACAATAACTATCAAGGAGGATACAATTCATGAAAGGACTACATCAATTACACAATGTATCAAGAGTATTCTCTTCTCATTATGAATATGACTTTAAAACAATGTATGAATGATGAGCACCTCTTCTACATTGACTCAGGATGTTCAAACCATGTAGTAGGCAATGTAGCTCTTCTCTCTGATCTTGAGGAACCCAAGGAAAAGCACCAAGTGCAAACAGGTGATGACACCAAACATTCAGTGTTCAAGGTAGGAAATGTCAAAATTTCTTATGGGAATAGAAATCTGTTGAGCAGAGTTCTTTATGTACCTACAATCACCAAGAATTTGATGAGTTTTTGTTAGATAGTGGAAAAGGGTTTGCAAGTTAGGTTCAACAAATATGGAGCTTTTTTGGAGGATCCCTAACATGGATTCAAGAGAATTGCTAAGCGAGAAAACTCACATAGACTAATTACATTTGAACTTGAGGACACTAGAAACATTGCACTTTACAATTACAAAGACCAAACCTTGTTACAGCTTGAGATTTGGCATAAAAGGTTAGGGCATATTGGTGAAAGAGCCTTGAAGCAAATATGAAGAGATCAATGTGTGCTTGGGATACCTAATTTATCCAAGGAACACATGATCTATAAATGTGGTGCATGTTAGTTTGGTAAATCACACAGGTTACACTTCTCAAAGAAAGGCTATATGCTTGAGGATTACTTGGAACTTGTCCACACTGATGTGTGGGGACCAAGGACCCTTCAATTTCTGGTTCAAGGTACTATGTGTCTTTCATTGATGATTTTGGTGGGTGGACTATCTTATATGTTAAGAAGCATAAAGATGAAGTGTTCAGTTGGTTTAAGAAGTATCTTGCACTTGTGGAAAACCAAATAGGAAAGAGCCTAAAGAGACTAAGGTCAGATGGAGGAGGTGAGTACTTCTCAGATGATGTTAATGCATTCTTGCAGGATAGAGGAATCAAAAGGGAGATTACAAAAAGAAACACCCCAAAACAAAATGGGGTAGCAGAGAGGAGAAATAGGTTGATTGTTGAAACACATAGACCAATGCTTAATGAAAAAAGGTTGCCAAATTATTTGTGGGTAGAAAGTGTATCTACTGCCACTTATCTTATTAATAGGTTGCCATCCAAATCCCTTGATGGGATGACCCCATATGAAGCATGGCATGGTAGGAGGCCATCAATCGATCATTATGTGCATGTTCCATCTCAAATCAGCAGTAAGCTAGACCCTAAGGCAGAGAAGTGCATCTTCATAGGGTGTGATTTAAATCAGAAAGGATATAGAATTTATAATCCATCCAACAAAGGAATTATGGCCAGTAGAGATGTTGTGTTTGTTGAGAACGATTCTTTGTTTGAAAGTGAATGCAGGAAGGTGTGAGTTGGGGGAGGAATTTCCAAGCCTCACCAAGGATAAGCCAAGCCAAATTGAAGACATCAAATCAGATGATGAGCACATCATTAACTTAGAAGAATTCAAAGCAAGTAAATCAAAGGGAAAAGCAAAAATGAAGAGGTTGGAAGAATTTCCTGAATGATCCAACCAAGCTCTAAGGAGATTACAGAGGGAGAGCAAGAAGCCAATGAGATATGGGTATGACATTTCACTAGCTACTAAGCATTCCATTTATGTTGTGAAGGATTTGCCACTTCAAGAACCTACTTCATATGAATAAGCTAAGACCAAGGCAAAATCGAGGGAAGATTTGGATGAAGAAATACAAGCACTCCAAGAGAATGATACAACACTCCACCTGCATATGACAAATCAGGCCTAGTTAATGTAGCATAGATTAGACTACCAACTAAACTTTGATATAACTTCATATCATTGAATTCTTCTCCTCCATATCTACCCAATTTGTGATTCACCTCCATTGGAGTAGGTGCCACCTTGCAATCTTCCATTTTAAACTTGATTAACAAGTTCTTCAAATACCTTTCTTGAGTTACATATACTCCATATTGAGTATATGAGACCTCCATGCCCAAGAAATATGACAAGTCTCTCAAGTCACTAATCTTGAACTCTTTCTCCATTTGCTTCTTTAGTCTTTGAATTCCCTTCTCATCTATACATGTAAGAATTATAATATCAACATATATGCACATGTAAATGAACCCATTGTCACTTGCTTTGACAAGCAAGCTACTATCAGCTTTATATTCTTGGAAACCAAGTTCCTTCAAGAACTTCACAAATCTATAATTCCATGCCCTTGGGGCCTGCTTCAAACCATACAAAGCTATCTTGATCTTGCATACATATTCTGAATACCTTTTATCTGTGAACCCTTGTGGTTGATCCATGAAAACATCATCTGAAATATAACCATTAAGAAAAGAATTCTTCACATGTAATTGACATAATCTCCAACCTTTACATGCAGCAATGGCCATGAGTGTCTTGATGGTTGTGATGTTTGCCACAAGGCTATAGGTCTCATCATAATCTATAACATATGTCTGAGCATACCCTTTCACAACAAGTCTAGTTTTATATCTAGACACACTTCCATCTGCATACCTCTTTGTCTTGTAGACCCATTTGCATCCAATGATCTTCTGACTATTTGGTTTAGGAACCAAATCCCAAGTCTCATTCTCCATCAATGCATCATACTCTTCCTGCATAGCTTTCTCCCAAATTTCCTTACCTTTTACCCCTTCATATGTAGAAGGGTCTTCACCTGCTTTCACCATGTAAGCATTATCTTTAATAGTAAAAAAAGAAGTGTCATAGCTATACCTTGTAGGTTGCCATTTTTGCCTTGATGACGTTCTAAGTTCTCCACTTCTTGAAGTTTCTAGTTCATCACATTCAGGATCAAAACTTGGAACTTCTTCAACTTAAAGTTCTACTTCATTGTTCCCTTCTTCATCAAATATCTGAACCTTTGATTTACCTCTCTTTTGATTCAAAACTTCTTCATTAGCTGCATGATTATTGATTGTACCTACAGACCAAGTACCTTGCTCATCAAATGTAACATCCTTTGATACAACAAATCACTTTGTGGATGGACTCCACAACCTATAACCCATCTTCTGATCATCATATCCAATCAACGCATACTTTTGAGCTTTAGGTTCCAATTTATGCCTCAACTGAGATGGCAAATATGCATAAGCCAAACATCCAAACACTTTGCAATGATCTAAGGTAGTTCTCTTACTCCACCAAGCCTCGTATGGTTTCATACCGTACAAAGCTATACATGGTAACCTATTGACCAAGTATGTAGCTCTATTTACACCCTCACCATTTTTTTGAGGAGAGTACGTGCAAGTAACTTCCCTCTTGTACCGGCATTCCATCAGTAATCATTGAACTCATTAGAGAAATACTCCCCCCCTCCATCTGACCTTAGTCTGTTCAACTTTTGACCTGTGATTCTTTCTGCATACACATGCTAATGTTTAAATGTATTGAATACCTCTGATTTAACTTTGATCACATATATAGTGTTCCACATTGTAGCATCATCAACATAAATCACATAATATCTTGAACAATTTATACTCAAATCCTTTGATGGTCCCCACACATCTGTGTGTACCAACTCAAGCTTCTATGAATACATGAAACCATGTTTAGAATATGATTGCTTATGAGCCTTACCTAATTGACATGCCTCACATCTGTATGTCATATGTTGATCTGCAACATTAGGCTATCCAAGCACTGAACCATTGCTAGCCATATCCTTAATACCTCTTTCATTGAAATGTCCAAGTCTTTTATGCCAAAGATCTAACTCAGAGATCTTATGTCCTCCGTAAGTGAACAAGGCATGACCAAGATTACCTTGAATCTTCAATCTGAAGAGTCTTCCTTCTTTCTTTCTTGAAACAATTTGTTTTTACCCATTGCTAGGGTCTTCCACAAAAACTCAAATCATTAGTAAACCTTACTTCATAACCTTTTCAACAATTTCCCTACACTTATCACATTCTTTGGAAATGTAGGAACATACAAGACCTTACTAAGCAGAATACTTCCATCCTTGGCCTTCACTGATCCAATTGACTTCACATTGTGCTTTGTATTATCACGTGTTTGAACTACATGATTAGTTACCTTATTCTCCAAATCGGTCATCAAGGCTATATTACCACTCAAGTGATTGCTACATCCTGAGTCAATGTAGAAGAATCTTTGTTCTTCACTTTGTTTTTCACAAGTTGCATTCATAATCAAAGTTGATACCTCCTTCTGATCTAAAGCATAATTGTAATAGGTATTGGTGTAAGATTGACTTTGGAAACCTCTACCTGCATTTCTTCCAAAGTAACCTCTACTACCTCTACCTCTGAAATTACCTCTTTGGTTTCTACCACCTCTTCCTCTTGAGTTAAAGTTCCAATTATATCCACCATTATTCTGATTATTATGCCAACAATCATGAGCTAAGTGATTTTTTTACCACAAATTCAGCAAGCTTTAGCTCCATCTTTATTGCTTCTGCATCTTCCTCTTCCTTTGCCACCTCCTCTTCCTCTTAGGAAGTTGGCTTGGCTAATTGTACTTTCTTCTTCATTTGCTTGTTGCTAGCATTTGCCATTCTTCTTCTTATCCTTTGAATACATTGCTTGACTTGCACTATTATCACCATCACCTTTGACAAAATGAATGGCTTCCATTTCTCATCTCCTCTCAAAACTTTGAGGATTTTCCTTACCAATTTATCCTCCTCAATATCTTCATTAACTGCTCCTAATGCATCTACAATGTCTTTCATCCTTGTTACATAATTAGAAATGGATGAGAGGCCTTCTTCTTGAATGTAGTAAGCTCTGCCCATAAAGATGCATTCCTTGACTTTGTAGTGTTTTGGAAATGCTTCTCCAAAGCATTCCATATGTCACTTGCACTTTCAAGTCCTCTAATATGAGGTAGCAAGTAGTCATTGCCTCCCATGTAGATAATGCCCCTTGCTCGAACATCTCTCTTCATCCAAGTCTTCAAATCTGAGAGTTCATCCCTAGTTGGAACACTGGGATCTCTGAATTGTGGTTTCTCTTCTTCACCTCTGATGTAACCTATCAGGTCATTTCTCATGAGATGAGCTTCCATCCTCATTGACCACGCTGGATAGTTTTCTCCATCCAATTTCTGAAGAGAATCTCCCATCTTTTCTTCACCAGTGTAATGAATTATTCAAACTTTATGAGTAATAAGTGTACCTTTATTTTAGATGAAGTTCCTTTTGATCTTCGTGATAGCCTCAGACCTCCTTCTCAGGATTTCTCTTTAAACTTTCACCTTTTGAACCTTCAAGTGTAGATTTCTGTATGAGTGCAGCACTCGGGGTCCTCCTTTCTTCTATTTTGATGATTTCTACTCTGATACCATTGACAAAGGGTATTAATCTCCAAAAGAACAAGCTATCCTTGATGTTAAAGCTAATTGTGAAGAGAGTCACTACTCAAAGAGTCTGCTGCACATAACTCACTCATTGACTAATCAGATGTGTAAAGTCTTTAATAAGCTTTGCATAACGTTTCATCTAAAGATTGCGCACCATCTCCAGGCTAAATCATCTCAAAAGACTCATTAGACTTGAGAAATGATTCAAACAGTTCACCTATATCTCAAACTGTTCTCCAATATAGTCCATTTTGACACCTGCAACTTCTAAAGCATGTTTCTCCCAAATTACAACCCATTTAATCAAATGCTTTTAGCCATAGGTAACTTACCTTCCAACTAAAAGAATGAGTGCTTGCCTGATCAAAACATTAATCTGTAGAGGGAGAACTAACCAAAACATTAGTATCAAATTTTGCGCATGTTCCAACTTCACTTCTTTACATTTACACATGTAAATGTTCCTACTCTCAATTCTCTCAACCTGATCACAATTAGGAACTGAAAACTTGTACAGAGGTCAATCAACTATAGACTTATACTTGAAAAAAATCATTTCACAAAGGATTAAACACAGAAGGAGTACTCAGCAAAAGATCGGGTGGAATTTTTCTTCTATTCAAGAAACATTATATCTAAGTAATGAGAGAGATCTTATTCATTTCTAAAAGTGTCTAATAACCCTTAAAACTATTAATTCTTCTCATATAATGCTCTCTCATATTTGCCCCAACTTTTTACTTGTATATATAGGCATATACGTACAAGCTCATGACCATACAAAAGGTATAAGTGAGCTAAGTACAAATTAATGTACATATGTATAGAAGTCTTCATTTCCTGAACATACTCTATCTTCAATCCTCAATTCTTGATATTTTCTTCATCTTTTGACTTCAAGTTTTTATCCAAAACATCAATTGGTGATTGACTTGCACCAAAAATTAATCACACTAGCAAAACTCTTCCATGAGTGAGGGAGAGGCTTGGTCGTTTTACAATGTCTCCCCCATGTACCACTACAAAAACATTTAGAAAAGCCTAAAAATTAAAGAATGGATTTAATTATAGATCTTTTCAAGGGTCCCTTCTCGTCTCTGATAGAACTACTCTTGAATATATATTTAGAACTCTTAGAAACTACTGTGGTTGCAAGAAATTAACAGAAAACTCTATGCCACAACAATTGAGTATCCATTGCCAACCCGTGATCCTTCCCTAGGACAAACATATGATAGAAGAAGATATGGAGGATGGACTAGAGGACCATTTCCTTTAGCTGGAGAGGTTTCTAACTTTTGGGGTAATCACTATATGATTGCTCCCTCCTCTTTTAATAGTGCTAGACATGATGTCTTTACTATAGAGGATTTGTATGTGCCTCTAAACTTTGAAGTCACTCATATTTGATTTTGTGGTCATATATATAAATGCAAAGATCTGCATCAATGTACACATTATGTTCAAAGCATGAGTACTTATGGATTTGCCTGAATGCCGCTTCTCTTGCTAGTAGAGGGTCTTCACATGTAGAAAATGAAAGATTATGTATTGATGGAAGACCTTACATGTATGGAAATATAGCTCGTTTAATAAATAGTAGTGAAGGATATAATACTTCAATGACTTATTTCACATTTGACGAGTGTGAAAATAGTTATGAATCAGCATACATGAGTAGAGATGTAGCAAGATACATACTTTTCAATGGTATTACTTCATCACATGTTTGTGATGAATTATTAGTGAATTATGGATGGCGTAGACCTCCAACAGTATATTCTAGCCAAAGAGCAATAAAAAATTCCTATCCACCTATCATGTGTTGCATTTGAAATCTCTAATTCATTGAAACTCTTTTAAAATTTGAATTACATATTTAAACCTATGTTTAAAGTTTAGTTTTAATTCATTTATGGAATATTAATGATTTCTATTGATGTGTATAGATTCCAAATTAATGTATGATATGGATGATCTCCCACCACACCATTTAGAGTTGCTAGTAAGTCCTCATTTATCAGAAGCTTCTAGGAGGCTACACAAAAGTGATCCTATGGGATATGAAAGATTGAAAGACCTATATTCAAAATAAAATAAAGTACAAGATTCTTGGGATAATGATGAAGATGATGGCATGGAAAATTTTATTGAGTATTGGTATCAAAATGATAGAAAAGCATTGATATTTAAAAATGGGAAATATCTTTGAGAAAAATATCTAAAGCATATATAAGAAGGAAGTTGCTTGACACAACTAAGTGCAAGCTTACTTATAGTCAATCTTCAAAATCATTTATGGAGTAATGTATCTATTTCATACACATATACATGAATCATACACTCATACAAACATACACATACATACACATACATACACATGTTATGAAAGTAAGGCCAACGTTATAAAGAAAAAATTCTTCGAATGAACACTCTTGTTTTCAACCTTTAGAATCTTCTAGATACATTTGCTTCTCCCATTTTCTAGTCAACCTAATACCTGCAATGCACTCCCATTTGGTTCCAAAAGATGAGTAGCCAAAAAATGTTCATTCGATACACATATGTGTATGTGTCTGTATGCATCTCTGTGTGTATGTGTGTGTATGTATGTGTGTGTGTATATTTGTGTATGTATGTGTTTGTATGAATGTGTGTATGTATGTGCATGTGTCTGTATATATGTATCTATGTGTGTCTGTATATATATATGTGTGTGTCTATGTGTGTGTATGTATATGTGCAAGTATCTATATGTGTATGTGTATTCATGTATGTGTATATGTGTGTATGTGTATGTATGTGTGTATATGCATGTGTGTGTATGTATGTGCATGTGTGTGTATGCATGTGCCTATCTATGTATGCATATGCACATGTCTATGAATGTATGCACATGCATGTCTCTATGTATGTATGCATATGCATGTGTATGCATGTGTGTATGTATGCATGTGAGTGTATGTGTGTGTGTCTATGTGTGTGTATGTATATGTGCAACTATCGATATGTGTATGTGTATACATGTATCTGTATATGTGTGCATTTGTGTATGTATGTATGCATATGCATGTCTATGCATGTGTGTCTATATGCATGTGTGTGTTTCTATGTGTGTGTATGTATATGTGCAAGTATGTGTATGTGTATGTGTATGCATATATGTGTATCTGTGTGTATGCATATGTGTGTATGTGTGTTTGTATGTATTTGTTCATGTGTATATGTGTGTACATATGTGTGTTCATTCATATGTGTGTATGTATGTGCATCTGTGTGTATGCATGTGTCTATGTATGTAGGCATATGCATATGTGTGTGCATATGTGTGTGTGCATATGTGTGTATGTGCTTGTGTATATGTATGTATACATATGCATGTGTGTATGTATGTATACATATACACATGTGTGTACAAATGTATGTGAGTATGTATACATACCTTCCCTCTCTTTCTCCTTCACTCTCTCTCTCTGTCTCTCTCTCTCTCTCTCTCTCTCTCTCTCTCTCTCTCTCTCTCTTTCTCTCTCTCCCCTTACTCCTTTGCTTTTTCACTTGATCCTAGCACAAATGTGTCCATAGAAATATTTTCTTTTTCAAGTCCCCGTGCAACGCTTATGTGATTCTAAGGCATCATACCTAGTTTGCCACCATCGCTACAGACATCGCTAGGCTCTGATGCTATTAGCAATGGTCATTATGAGCATTGTATAAGCAATGCTTGACTTTGCTTATGCCACATTCTCGGTTTTTTTATTCTTCTTTTCGAGCATCGATTTTGCAATGCTTTCTGATAGGAGCATCACATAAGTGATGCTCCCCGCTCTTTTTTTTTTCGATTGGCGGAATCATTACACCCCCATTATCCTTGTAGTGCCTATGTACCACTATAAAAACATTTAGAAAAGCCTAAACATAAAATAATGGAGTCGACTATAGATCTTCTCTTGAGAGGGCCCTTCTCCTCTCTTACAGAACTACTCTCGAATATACATTTACAACTATTAAAGACTATAGAAGTTGCAAGAAATTAATATAGAACTCTATGCCACAACAAGTTTTCTGATTTTCTCGGTTTTCCTTCATATTGTACCTTGTTCCAGGAGTCTAAACGAATTTCAAAATTTCATAAGTACTACTTTAATACTCTCGCTCTCCATTGTTATAAGAGTTGAGCAAGAACTAGCGTTCATATGTAAAGTCCCTATATAGATACCTTATAACATCGACCTCCATATTTCATAAATCCGTCCTCTGTTTTTTTTATTTAATTTGTTTTATGTACAAGCATTCCGAAAAAAAAGGGTACTTTCTGTATCAAAGCAAGTTAGCCCAAAGGCTTGCTTCACAATGGAGCTAGCCATAACTCCAAATTCTCTACAACCTTTACAAATAACTATCTTTTACATCTAGACTTATGGCAATGATTTGCAAAGCAAGTCCAGCAGAAGGTTCATGCACTATTCCAACGAGGAATTGAGCTCAGACTATCTCTTTCTCCGTTGATCCTTGCGTTACCTAAGCGAAGTTCTTTCCAGTTCAACGTAATTTCTAGCTCAATTCACAAATCTTGTAGCGTTGAACCACAAATAGTGAGAATTCATGTCCAATTTATTGTTTCCTCTTTTTGTATATATCAATGATGCTCATTGGATAGACTACGAATTCCCAGAGCGACATCAATGCCGATTCGCTCGTCTTTTAGAATACCATGAGAGTTAGGTGGAAAGCCTTTTCTCACGTCTTTTCTCGCGTTGATGTACGTTTGCATTGTAAGAAAACGTACATATATTGTATGTACGTTTGCACTCACATGTCACATTGAATATGGAAAGTTGTTTGGATCCTTGTCCTGTCCGTCCACTGTGCGTATATTGTATCGACATATTGAAGAAACTTTTCTAGTGATTATTATTATTACTTTTTAATTTCCAGGGTTAAGAGGTCATCGAAATCTAACAAAACTGGTTGGATGTACTCTATGATACCCAAATCTTAAAATGAGGTCATTCACATTCAACAACTATTGTTGGATGTGCTCAATGATACCAAACTCCACATAATCATCACGGTAGTTGTCATTTCTATTTTTCTTTTTTTCATAAAATGAAGTTCGATCCTAGCCTATACTCTCATGCTTAAATTAATAAAAGAACAATTGTATATCCCACAAAGCGGGGTATACCAGTCCAAAAGCGCAAGAGTTGTCATAGACAAAAACTAGTAGCCACTTCAACCTTGATCAAGATTTAGTGGAATTCAAAAACACAAGTGGCTTCTCATGGTCGAACCTACAAAACTTAAACTAATCTTTGCAAAGGGAGAATCGCTAGGATATGCACATAAGAACACATTCACATGCATACAAACATAGTACAATTATATTGCACATGAACACACGTGATTAATGCTCATGGATTCATATCTTCAGTTAAGCACATACTTGCACAGTAGATCACACTCTTGAACACATGCATATTTGTGCATACACTTATATGATTGAACAAATATAACAACACATAATTTGTAATATTATATAAAGGTCTAGACGATAGTAAAGGAAATGAATGAATGAAGATCACATTATTCAATCAAGGAGAAATAAATACAATATATCCAGAACTAACGTACAATTAAAAACTCTTTCAAGGGTATAAATCACCAACATTCATTTGTTTTATTAATCTTTCTCTTGTATGCTTTATCATGGAGAAAGGAAACCATAATGAACTTGAGATTCCATGTGGCTATTTTTATCTCATGATTGGGTCAGAATTTGTGAAAACTAATGCTTCCATTCTGTTCGAATCATAACAATACCATAAGATCGACTACTTACTTGCTAGATTTTGACATTTGGAGGTCCTATTTGGATTGCTGACATCATCAATGATATCATGAATTCATAAACCCCTTTAATAATTGCCCTTGAACACCTATATAAGGAGGGCTTGTCAACAAACATTCTTAGTCTTTACAGTACCATCCTTGAGAGCTCAACGAGTCATGATCACTAAGTAATTATTCTCCAACTTTGAATTCGAGTTCTAGTCATGTTCCTTGTTCTAGTCTTGTCTAGTCTTGTATGCTAGACATCCTATCTTATCCTACTATATTCTCATAGTACCAGATATTTTCTAGTTATTCTTTGTATCTAATTCATTTGCCTTAAGGGAGTTTTTGTAATCCATATATCTTGCTTCATACCTACACTCTTGGGGTATGAGATTTGTTGTACCATCTCTAGTCAAGTTATCCATACCTATCAATCCCCGACTACAGAGCTTCTTGTATTAGTTACATATTCTTGTATCATTTTCACTATCTGGGTGATCTGATAATCATAATTATCATTTTTGAATCTTCACTACTCTATTCAAAGGGCATAATGTAGTGCTCTCGTGACATTTTGACAAGTCCTACATACATGTAGTAAGCAATGAAACAATATATATGATCTATGCCATACCAGCTCAAGAGTCCAAGAAAGATGATCTAGTAAAGCTACCTAGTCAATACAAAGATTTTTAAGATGTCTTTGAGAAGAAGAATTTGGATATCCTCCCAAACCTTAGACCTTATGATTATGCCATTGAAATTCAAGAGGGAGCGAATCGGCCCTTTGGACCAATCAATAGACTATATCTAGAGAAGCTTATATATTGCATATCAATAATGATCATAAACTAGCCAAGGGGTTTATCAAACACCCATAGTCTCCTACAAGGGCCCCTATCGGATTTGTAAAGAATAAGGATGGAGCTCTCCAAATGTGAGTAGACTATTCTAAGTTAAATAAAGTCACTTGGTATTCTCCCTTGATAGTATACATAAAGCTTTCCCTTGAGACTGAGCTATGCATGTCTTCAAAGGCCATGGGCATTTCTTCCTTTGAGTCACTAGATGTGTCAAAGTAGATAGAATGATGGCTCGTTGGATTGCACCTCCTACAGACGAGATGATGCTTCTTCGACTGCTCAACACTCGTCTCCATCTCAAGTTCATTCACCACCTAGTCGCTAGGTCTTCTCTTGGTTCTATTGTCTCCCGTCCCTTCTCCCTCTTCTAGTTTTGCTCTCACTTTTCACTTAACTCATCATACACAATACCGGTCTTAAGATGATACCATACCGAATTCCTTGCTACATGATACCACTTAACTCATCATACACAATATCGGTCTTGAGATGATAGGTGATACCATATGTGAGTGACACATGATACCTCACCCAAGCAATACCAATTTTTGGCGATACATGATACCACTAGAACGATACAATATCGCTCAGCTCGCGATATGCAATACTTCTCTAGATGATTTGATGTCACTCTTCATATGATACTTGGGTCTCTAGCGATATGATAACACTCCTCTAATGATATGATATCTACCTACAAACAATAAACGATACAAATAGGCTCGTGATACATGATACTACTATGGTACGACACGATACCGAGTGCCTCACAATACACAATACCTCTAGGGCCAATGATATAGGATACCATTCTTTGATGATACAATATCACTTGTTGCTTATGATACGATACCACTAAATTTGTGATACGTGATACCTCAACTTAGCAATACACGATACCTTGCTGATATCACGATACCTCAAGGAGGGGATACATGATATGCAATGTCTGGCAAGTATCGTAAACTAGGGAGTTTCGGTATTGCGATACCAAAACTCAACCTACCATGATACTAGAGCAAAATTAGATCTGAAACTTAAATATTTTTTGCAATGTGTGTCTCACACTCTTCCTTTCTCTCTTGGCCCATTGTGAATGATAGAAACTCACTCTAATCCCTCCAAGCTACACTGCAATACTACTGGCGTGTTGTGTCATGTTTGTGGCTGATTTGATTTTCTAAGATTATGGGGGTAAATTGCTCACCTTCATGAATATCTCTTCCAAATATTATGTGCAAAAATCAGCAACTAAAGAATAGATACCCTCTATCATGCATATCAGAGCTGTTGGGATGCCTTGGAAAAGCAAAGTTATTCACAAAGATTGACATTTTATGAGCTTATAATCTTTTTAGGATCAGAGAAGGACATGAATGAAAAAAAAAACATTTCTAACAAGGTATGGACATTTTGAGTATGTAGTTATGCCATTCAGTCTCACAAATGCTCTATCTATCTTTTAAAATATGATGAACAATATCTTTTGAGATTATTTTAATTTTCTTGTTGTAATATACCTCAAAAATATTTGAATATTCTCTAAATTTCTAGAGGATCACAAATTTCATGTGAAGAGAGTCTTGGAGAAACTAAGAGAAAAAGATTTATATGTGGAATTAGAGAAGTGCTCTTTCCAATAGAAAGAAGTGGAGTTTTTAGGGTGTATTGTATCACATAAAGGAATCTTTATGAACCCTATGAAGATCAAGATAATCCTTCATTGGCAACCACCTTCATGTGTTTGAGATGTACAATTTTCTCTAGGGTTTGACAATTTTTATACGATATTCATGAGAGATTAATCCAAGATAGTGAAAACTCTTATCAAGCTTACACAAAACACAAACCTCTCCTAGAACAAAGATGCAGAGAAAGCCTTTCACGCCTTCGAAATCTTCATTTACCATAGCTCCCATTCTAGTTCACTCTCATTCTACCAAGACTTTTTTCATGGACACAAATGCATTAGACTTTGCTTTGGGAGTGATTCTACCCCAAAATTTGGATGATGGAAGCCTACATCAAGTTGCATATCATTGAAAGAAATTATACCCTCTAGAGATTAGTTATAAGATCCATGATATGTGATATTGGATGCCTATGATACCTAGTGTCACCATCTAGAAGGAGAATCTGATAGAGTTACTCAATGCATAGATCATAAGAATTTATAGTACTTTATGACAAGCCACATCCTCAATAGAAGGCAATCTCAATGGAGTAACTTTTTAAGAATTCAAACCATGACCTATCGGCTAGGAGTAAAATGGGCTAATCACTTTCCCTAAAAGCCATGCTTGAGGAGTAATTCCTAATCCTCCCTCTTAGGGTGTGGTTTAACCCTCTCTTGCCTATCATTTCTTGAGTCTTACACTCTCTTATACTTCTTGAGATCATTTTCCGCAATGATGAGTCCTTGATTACCCCTTGAATTGACGTCGTCACCCTTTTCATAGTCTCTTGAACCTTCTTGTTCTCAAACTGGGTCTCTTGAATCCTAGCTCTCAACCTTGGTGAATTAAACCTTTTCAACACATTTTCTGATGGTCACTTGCCTATAAACTTATCTTTTTCACAACCTTGGCCCTTGTTCTCAACCTCAATATCTTAAAACTCCTTTAGACCGACGATAGTTGTCTTGGATCATCAATCTATTGATTCCATTGCAAAGCTAGTATGGAGATCTTTATATCTGTATCCATCCAAAAAGGATGGATCATTCACGATGTATATCTGTAAGAACCTATTGTATTTCCCTCCAAGATAGCCTAGGATCCAAGTACTTTAACAACGTCATGACAACCTTGCAGGAAGACACTTTGTAGTGAATAAAACAATAGATCTTATATTAAGGGTTTTTGGTGGTTTCAAAGGTGGACGGAAGTCAAATGATATATCTGAACTTCTCACACTTGCAATAGATCTAAGGTGCCCTGACATAAAGCTCATGGACTCTTGCAACCATTACCTATTTTAGAAAGGCCATGGTCTTCATTATCTATGGATTTCATTATAAATCTACCAAAGTCAGATAAGTATGATGCCATTCTTGTTATAGATGATATATTTACTAAGATTGAACACTTCATTCTGGCTACCAAGCCAATCATAGGTCTAGCCACTACTAGTCTTTTTTTGAGATACATCTTTAGGCTTCATCGATTGCTTAATGATATTCTTAGTGATCCCGCTCTATAGTTCATATCAAGTTTTTGGAACACTCTCTGCAAGCTTTGTGGTGTTCAAGTTAAACTATCTATATCTAGTCATCCATAGAGTGATGGAAAAATAGAACGGGTGAATCAAATCCTAGAAGAATATCTCCATTGCACCATTAACTATCATCAAAATGATTGGTATGAGCTTTTATCCTTTGCAAAGTTTAACTATAACATTTGGAGATCAAAAGGGGTCTATTATTCTTGTTCATATCTGTGTATAGGACGAAGGATTGATTACCTTTTCAGCTATCTCCATTCTTCAAAAGCTTTGCCTCATGTGTGAACAATTGTTCCATGAGTTTGTTAAAATCAGAAACCTGCATATCCATGTATAAGCCCATGGCTGTGGTGAATGCTTCCCATTTGTCATCTGCCTTTATTCCATTGATCACATGTGTCACTATTTGCTGTTCATTTATGACTTCTTTAATTCTCCCAAGTAGGTCAGCTAGGTCCTTCATCTTGGTGACAAAACCATTCACACTTTTCTTGGGCATCCTCTTGATTGTTGTAAACTCCATCCATAGTTTATTCGTTCTAGCTTGTGTGATTGATGAAAAAAATGATTCAAGTGCATTCCATGTATCTTGTGAAGTCTTAAACTCTTAATGTGTGGAGATAAAAGATCAGAGACTCAGTTAAGAATGTATGACCTGGCTAGAACATCCTTTCAGCACCATGTGGTTAACCTCTTTTGATCTTCAATTGTTGGTTGTACTTTGATTCTAAGGATTGGCATCATCTCATGTCCAGAAATGTAACCACAGAGGTTTCTCCATTGAAGGTATGATTCCACTCTCAATGACCATGTTGGGTAATCGCTTTGATCCAATTTCTCAATGGCTGATGGGAATCCATCTCCCATGTTGAATTGTTATAACTATCATACCACTATGAGGCGATGGTTGCACACACTCTGGAGATGGACTGGTGTTGCACAAAACCTACTCTAAACCTCCCAATGGGACTTTAGAAAACCTTTGTAGACCCCTATGGGAATAGTAACCATTACAAAGGACAATGATGTAAGAGGGTGAACAGTGGTACTATTCTTTCAAAAGATCCTCTATATCAGGTGGAATGCCTCCATTCAAGTGTGACCGAGTAGTGTGATGCCTTGTAATTGGGTGCAAATGGCTTGGCTTTTTGTGTCGTTTCAGAGGTGCTTGCAAATTCCTTTTTGCATTTTTCATAAACACCGCTATATTGGCATCCTCTTATACATCAACACCCATAGCCTTTGTTGGGGATCCATACATGTCAGAAATTGACATTGGGTTACAATATTTTTGCTTCAAGAAGGTTTCATTTGGAGCATTCGTATGAAGAACATCTCTATTTGGACTCTGATTAGGATCAAAAGTCGGATTCTGCAGATGACCTTTGTTTGAACAAACAAGCGGATCATTAGTTGCTAGATGAGCTTGCTTTGAAAGATCAGTATTTGACCCTAGGCTGGATTCAAACCGAGTAGTGACAGACATGTGGATAGAAAGACGAACCTCTTTATCAACTAAGGAGTTCTGACTAGCTAGATGACTATCTCAGCTGCTAACTGTATCAAGAACATTCTCAACCATTCTGTCTAGATGACTATGAAAGTCCATGCATGTGGACTCCGCATCATGCATGTTGTCACTTGGACAAGGATCAACACTAGCATCCATTGCACATGGTGTTAGGAGGAGGGATTGAATATTTTCTTTGACTTTTGATGATGAAGATTGGGCATGTGAAGAGATGGATAAGTATGTGTTTGAAGATGAAGAGGTGTTGCAAAATCCTTGATCTACACCAGCCAAATGAACTCCAGGAGTAGATGGTGGGCCCTTTTAGCTTGCCAATGGATGTATTAGACACCCTATGTACCTTGGAAGATCATTCTCAAAAAGATAGATCAAAAGAGATAAGTTGGAGTTAGCTCAGAGGTGAAAACTTGCTATTCTTGGTTCATACACCTGTCCAGTGTTTTACATAATTCTCTGAGCACAGCAGCAATTAGCTTAATTCCTCTTGGTGGAGTCTAGTTAGCTCAAAGAGCTAACTTTCAAGAGTAATCTCATAAAAAATAATGAACCACACACTCAGAATGAGTTTTAACAAGTGATGACATCATCCCGATTTTCACGGGCTGCTACAAAAATAGACCAGTGAGCAGAAAAATCAACATAACTAAAATGTAGAAATCCAATCATTATGAAAATTTGTATGGTTATACTAGACAGTAAGCTGAATCCACAAAGCTTTAAATCACTGAATTTGGATAAGTAACCAATGAGCCATGGCTCTGACAAGATGAGTGAAAAAGTCGGGTACCTGACAGAGAAGTGAAGATGAACAGACCCTGTTGACTTCAAATGAACATAGCTGAAGATTGCAACATCCAAATGACATGAAAATTTGTGCGCATATAGCAGACTTATAGAGCTAACTTTACCAAGTTTAATCACTGAAAATGATGCACGAAGCTCAGAGAAAACATCTCTGCAAGCTGACTGAGAAAACTGAGAGTAATGGCAGTGAGTAGTACACTTCACAAGAACATGGAAAGATGAACTCAAATAATCATGAAAATGAAAGTATATTGCTTGTACAATACAATGACTTACTGATACATATGTGTGCCTTGTAATCACACCTTGATATGGCATAAAGCTCAGCTCTTGGAGGTCTTCACATAGGTCTCTCTAACCACGACTAAAACTGCCATCTACTTATAGTTGAGTTTGGGAGGCTAACTTCCCTCAATCACTCTCCAATCAATCAATGATTGATTTGATTCTCTACCTACCACAAATCATGAATTCGTGGCTCCTCTTTCCATTCTTGATCAAGTGGACTCAACCACTTAAGATTCTCTTACTTTTACATTAAGTAAACTCTTCAAAAGTTACAAGAGGTAGTTCACAAGTGAACTTTACATAGTATTCATTTTAAAGCTTCTTTTATGACTTTGTGGGACTCAAGCCAATACTTAGGCTTGTCATAGACTTGCTCCAACAACTCCCCCTCAAGCCAAGTATGCTTGAGGTCTTCAATCTTCCAAGATTACCTGCAAACCAATCATAGCCTTAAATTTGCAAAGCTTTGTACCATCGAATGCTTTGGTCAGAATATCTGCACATTGTTGATGAGTGGACACATATGATATTTGAATCTCCTTGCTTAGAACCTTCTCGCGTACACAGTGATAATGAACTTCAATATGTTTAGTCCTTGCATGAAAAATAGGATTCGCAGCCAAATGAATAGAACTCATATTGTCACCAAAAATAGTTGGAGTTCCAAACTCCAATCCAAGATCTTTGAATAATGTCTTCATCCACATAGCTTCTTGTGTAGCTATGGCAAGACCTATATATTCAGCTTCACTAGAAGAGAGAGCAACTGTGGGTTGCTTTTTGGATGACCATGAAATAAGCTTTGAACCTGCAAAGGTAAGATAACCTGAAGTGCTCCTTCTATCTTCCTTGGAGCCAGCCCAATCTGCATCAGAAAATAGCTTCAAACCTAAATCAGATACATAAGGATAATAAAGTCCTTCATTTATGGTTCCTTTGAGATACTTGAGAATCCTTTTGGCAGCATCCATATGTGGTTTCCTTGGTGTGTGCATAAATTGACTTAGCACACTCACACTGTAACATATATCTACTCTTGTCAATGTGGCATAGTTGAGACTACCCACTAGACTTTGATATGATGTGATGTCCTCTATGAGTTCACCTTCATGTGAGCTCAATTTGTGATTGACCTCTATTGGAGTACCTGCAATCTTACAATCTTGCATCTTGAATTTTGCCAACATGTCCTTAATGTACTTTCTTTGAGTGAGAAACAAAACATGATCTTTGTAGACAACTTCCAAACCTAGGAAGTAGGTAAGTGAACCCAAATCACTTATCTTGAACTCTTCTCTCATCTGATCTTTGATCTTCTTCATACCATCTGCATCATTTCTTGTCAATTTAATATCATCTACATATACACATAGGTAGATGACCTCAGAATTACTCTTTTTAATAAAGAGTGAAGGATCTGCCTTGCTTGGTTGAAAGCCTTTGTCCTGCAAGAATGAAACAAGCCTGAATGTCCAAGCTCTTGGAGCTTGCTTGAGACCATACAATGCTTTGTTAAGTTTACACACATAATCAGGATAAACTTGATTCTCAAAACCAGGTGGTTGTGCCATATATACCTCTTCTGTTATCCAACCATTCAAGAATGCATTCTTTACATCTAGTTGAAGTATCTTCCAATTCTTGGAAGAGGCAATACTAAGCAAAACCCTAATAGTAGGCATCTTTGCCACAGGAGAGAAGGTCTCCTCATAATCAATTCCCTGAGTTTGTGCAAAGCCTTTTGCTACAAGCCTTGCCTTATACCTGTTAATGGAACCATCAGAATTCTTCTTGAGTTTATAGACCCATCTTGAGCCTATTACCTTCATGGATGAGGTCTTGGGCACCAAATCCCAAGTGTTGTTTTCCTCAAGTGCTTCAATATCTTCCTTCATTGCATGCTTCCATTCAGTTTTTGCTTTGGCCTCTTCAAATGATGATGGCTCCTCTTGGTTTATGTCCTGTGCTATGTAGATAGAATGTTTAGTTACTAATGAGGTGTCAAACCCATACCTTTCTGGTTTTTTCTTTTCCCTCATAGATCTTCTTAGGCCATGATGTGATGATTCTGCCTCATGTCCAAGTTCCTGCAATTTTGCTTTACCTTTAGACTTCCATGCTTTGATCTTTTCCATATGAGATTCTTCATCATCCTCCGAGGTGTCTTGTTCTTCAATCTTTGATTGTTCTCTACCAAGCTTTGGAAAATCTTCTTCAAGATCATATGGTAAATTGATCTTCCTGCATGAATCTTCATACCATGAATTGTTCTCATCAAAAACTACATCTCTGCTTACCAAGAATCCTTTGTTGGTAGGGTTGTATAACCTGTAGCCCTTTTGATTGTTGTCATATCCAATAAATACACACCTTTCTGCCTTTGGATCCATCTTGCCTCTAACCTGTGAAGGAACATGAGCAAAAACAATACATCCAAAAATTTTACAATGATCTAAGCTTGATCTTCTTCCATTCCAAGCCTCATATGGAGTCATCCCATCAAGGGATTTTGAAGGCAACCTGTTAATCAAGTAAGTGGCTGTAGATACAGCCTCAGCCCATAAGTAATTAGGTAAATGCTTTTCATTTAACATAGACCTTGCAGCTTCAAGAATTGTCCTATTCCTCCTTTCTGCCACTCCATTTTGCTCAGGAGTGTACCTTGTAGTTACCTCTCTTTTGATTCCTCGTTCTTGAAGAAAAGAATCAAACTCGTGGGAGAAATATTCTCCCCCTCCATCTGACCTTAGCCTTTTTAGTGATTTACCTGTTTGATTCTCCACAAGAGCCAAATATCTTTTGAAACATGAAAAAACTTCATCTTTGTGTTTCATAAAGAATAGGATAGTCCATCTGCTGCAATCATCAATAAAGGAAACATAATACCTTGATCCAGATATTGAAGCTTCCTTGCTAGGTCCCCATACGTCTGTATGAACCAACTCCAAGAGATCTCCATGCATATAACCTTTCTTCATGAATGGTAACCTCTGAGACTTTCCAAATTGACATGCACTGCACTTATAAATCATATGTTGTTTTGACAAATTAGGAAGTCCAAGTACACTTTGGTCCCTGCAGATTTGCTTTAATGACCTTTCACCAATATGTGCTAACCTTTTGTGCCATACTTCCAATTCTGTGAGTGTCTGACTACCATAATTAAAGAGAGCAATGTTTCTAGTGTCTTGTAATTCAAATGTGAACAATCTACCTGTCTTTTCACCTTTTGCAATTCTTCTAAATCCTTGACTTGGATCTTCAACAAATGCTCCTGCTTTTGTGAACCTGACTTGCAACCCTTTCTCTACTATCTGCCCAACACTTATCAAATTCTTTGTAATGGTAGGGACATAGAGTACCTTACTGAGTAGGTTGATGTTTCCATCAGGTGCTTTGACATTGCCTATTTTCTCCACAGGATGTTTTGTATCATCTCCTGTTTGTACCTCATGCTTATTCCTTGGATCTTCTAAATCTGATAGGAGTGCCACATTTCCTGCCACATGATTTGAACAACCTAAACCTATGTAGAAAATATGCTCATCAGATTTACCTTGTGGCATAGCCATGTTCATGATCAATAATGAATCCTCTTTGTTTGAGTCTTCTGTGTAGTTATTGTAGTCTCTCCTTCCTTTGTAGCCTTCTTGATAGTTTGAATGATTGTAGTTGTTGTAGTTGCCATGGTAGTTGTTGAACCTTCCTCTTGAGTAGCCATAACTTCCTCTATTGTATCCTCTGCCTCTTTGATTCCTGGAATTCCTAAAGCAATTTTCAGTTGTATGATTAGCTAATCCACAAATAGAACATGAGTTGGAGTCTTGGGATCTCCCCCTGCCTTGTCTACCTCCTCTTCCTCTACCTTTGCCATGTCTTCCTCTACCTGCATAGTTAGCTTGATATGTACCTGCTTCATCATCCACTTTCTTTGCCTTTCCTTTGTTATCTTTAGACTTGCTTTTATCCGTGTATAAAGCTGAAGATTGATTACCTTTAGAGCTTTCTCCAT
Organism: Ceratopteris richardii; assembly: GCA_020310875.1. Classification (NCBI taxonomy): domain Eukaryota; kingdom Viridiplantae; phylum Streptophyta; class Polypodiopsida; order Polypodiales; family Pteridaceae; genus Ceratopteris; species Ceratopteris richardii. Next base: position 231,319,935 of record CM035406.1, on the reverse strand, counting down.
TTTTTATAAGCTTTGCCTCTTGAGTAAGTAGTTGTCCAATGAGTGTGTTGAAATCAGGTACATGCATGTCCATGTACAAATCCATAGCTGTGGTGAATGCTTCCCACTTATCATCTGCCTTCAAGCCATTGATGACCTGCCTTACAATTTGCTCTTCATCTATTACCTCTCCAATGCTTCCAACTGATCCGCTATATCCTTGAGCTTTGTGACAAAATCAGTCAAATTTTGTTTGGGAGCCTTCTTGAGAGTTGTGAAATCTAGCCATAGTTGATGCTTCCTAGCTTTGGTACTTGAAGAAAAGAAAGCTTCAAGTGCATCCCACACTTCCTGAGATGTCTTACAACTTCTAATGTGAGGCAACAAAAAATCTGAGATAGAGTTGAGGAGATAAGACCTTGCAAGTGCATCCTTGGAGCACCATGTGCTCAATCTTTCTTGCTCTTCTTGTGTTGGTTGACTTTTGTTCCTGAAACTTGGCATAACTTCATCTCCAGCCACATAACCATATAAACTTCTACCTTGGAGATAAGCTTCCATCCTTAATGACCAAGCTGAGTAGTTACCTCTGTCCAATTTGTCAATTGATGAAGGAAATCCATCTGCCATGTTGTCCAACCTTGCTCTGATACCACTGTGAAGAGATGGATAAGTATGTGTTTGAAGATGAAGAGGTGTTGCAAAATCCTTGATCTACACCAGCCAAATGAACTCCAGGAGTAGATGGTGGGCCCTTTTAGCTTGCCAATGGATGTATTAGACACCCTATGTACCTTGGAAGATCACTCTAAAAAAGATAGATCAAAAGAGATAAGTTGGAGTTAGCTCAGAGGTGAAAACTTGCTATTCTTGGTTCATACACCTGTCCAGTGTTTTACATAATTCTCTGAGCACAGCAGCACTTAGCTTAATTCCTCTTGGGGAAGTCTAGTTAGCTTAAAGAGCCAACTTTCAAGAGTAATCTCATAAAAAATAATGAACCACACACTCAGAATGAGTTTTAACAAGTGATGACATCATCCCGATTTTCACGGGCTGCTACAGAAATAGACCAGTGAGCAGAAAAATCAACATAACTTAAAATGTAGAAATCCAATGATTATGAAAATTTGTATGGTTATACTAGACAGTAAGCTGAATCCAAAAAGCTTTAAATCACTGAATGTGAATAAGTAACCACTGAGAAATGACTCTGACAAGATGGGTGAAAAAGTCGGGTACGTGACAGAGAAGTGAAGATGAACAGAGCCTGTTGACTTCAAATGAACATAACTGAAGATTGCAACATGCAAATGACACGAAAATTTGTGAGCATATAGTAGACTTATAGAGCTAACTTTACCAAGTTAAATCACTGAAAATGATGCACCAAGCTCAGAGAAAACATCTCTGCAAGCTGACTGAGAAAACTGAGAGTAATGGCAGTGAGTAGTACACTTCACAAGAACATGGAAAGATGAACTCAAATAATCATGAAAATGAAAGGATATTGCTTGTACAATACAATGAATTACTGATACATATGTGTGCCTTGTAATCACACTTTGATATGGCATAAAGCTCAGCTCTTGGAGGTCTTCACATAGGTCTCTCTAACCAGGACTAAAACTGCCATCTATTTATAGTTGAGTTTGGGAGGCTAACTTCCCTCAATCACTCTCCAATCAATCAATGATTGATTTGATTCTCTACCTACCACAAATCTCGAATTCGTGGCTCCTCTTTCAATTCTTGATCAAGTGGACTCAACCACTTAAGATTCTCTTACTTTTACATTAAGTAAACTCTTCAAAAGTTACAAGAGGTAGTTCACAAGTGAACTTTACATAGTCTTCATTTTAAAGCTTCTTTTATGACTTTGTGGGACTCAAGCCAATACTTAGGCTTGTCATAGACTTGCTCCAACAGGGCATAAGTCATAGTTTCATCAAATCGTGTACATCCAACATTCTCACTTGTCCCAAGCTCCCTATTGTATGTAGCATCAACATTGTTAGTAATTATTACTATTGAGGTACGAGCAAGTGCTTAGCACAATGAAACCAGCTAGACTAGTGTTTGACTAGAGGGTTAAAGAGTAAGAAAGAGATAGTTGATGGATGACTCATTGCAAACAACTAACAAAAAACTAGATCCTTAGTAATGACGAACTAGTAAGAAGCTAAGTGGTAATAGCTAGTTACTAACAACTATCGAACAATCAGCTACTTAGTCATAGCTAATTACTAACAAGCTAATTAGTGATAGCTAATTACAAACAAATAACCAAGAACTAGTTACTTCATAATAGCTACTTAGTAACAAGATAATTAGTAATGGCTACTTTTTTTATAGCTAATTAATAATAGATAATTAGTAATAGCTAATCAGTAATATCTAATTAGTAATAGCTAATAGTAATGGATAATTAGTAATAGCTAATTTGAAATGGCTAATTCATAATATCTAATTCCTAATAGCTAATCATCAATAGCTAATTAGTAATAGCTAATTCGTACTAGCTAATTCTTCACAGTTAATTTTTCATACCTTATGTGCAATTTGTAATACCTAATTTGTAATAACTATTTCCCCATAGCTAATTTGTAATAGCTAATTCATCATAGTTGATTAATAATAGTGTATATCGAAGAGGTGGCTACTCAGAATCAAGAGGAAGAGTCAACCATAATCAAGGATACAACCAAGGCTACAACAACAATTACAATAACTATCAAGGAGGATACAAATCATGAAAGGACTACATCAATTACACAATGAATCAAGAGTATTCTCTTCTCATTATGAATATGACCCCAAAACAATGTATGAATGATGAGGACCTCTTCTACATTGACTCGGGATGTTCAAACCATGTAGCAGGCAATGTAGCTCTTCTCTCTAACCTTGAGGAACCCAAGGGAAAGCACCAAGTGCAAACAGGTGATGACACCAAACATTCAGTGTTCAAGGTAGAAAATGTCAAAACTTCTGATGGGAATAGAAATCTTTTGAGCAGAGTTCTTTATGTATCTACAATCACCAAGAATTTGATGAGTTTTTGTCAGATAGTGGAAAATGGTTTGCAAGTTAGGTTCAACAAATATGGAGCTTTTGTGGAGGATCCCCAACATGGATTCAAGAGAATTGCTAAGGGAGAAAACTCAGGTAGACTATTTACATTTGAACTTGAGGACACTAGAAACATTGCACTTTACAATTACAAAGACCCAAACCTTGTTAGAGCTTGAGATTTGGCATAAAAGGTTAGGGCATATTGGTGAAAGAGCCTTGAAGCAAATATGTAGAGATCAATGTGTGCTTGGGATACCTAATGTATCCGAGGAACACATGATCTATAAATGTGGTGCATGTCAGTTTGGTAAATCACATAGGTTCCAATTCTCAAAGAAAGGCTATATCGTTGAGGATTACTTGGAACTTGTCCACACTGATGTGTGGGGACCAAGGACCCTTCAATTTATGGTTCAAGGTACTATGTGTCTTTCATTGATGATGTCGGTGGGTGGACTATCTTATATGTTATGAAGCATAAAGATGAAGTGTTCACTTGGTTTAAGAACTATCTTGCACTTGTGGAAAACCAAACAGGAAAGAGGCTAAAGAGACTAAGGTCAGATGGAGGAGGTGAGTACTTCTCAAATGATGTTAATGCATTCTTGCAGGATAGAGGAATCAAAAGGGAGATTACAAAAAGAAACAACCCAAAACAAAATGGGGTAGCAGAGAGGAGAAATAGGTTAATTGTTGAAACAGATAGACCAATGCTTAATGAAAAAAGGTTGCCAAATTATTTGTGGGTAGAAAGTGTATCTACTGCCACTTAGCTTATTAATAGGTTGCCATCCAAATCTCTTGATGGGATGACCCCATATGAAGCATGGCATGGTAGGAGGCCATCAATTGATCATTATGTGCATGTTCCATATCAAATCAGTAGTAAGCTAGACCCTAAGGCAGAGAAGTGCATCTTCATAGGGTATGATTTAAATAAGAAAGGATACAGAATTTATAATCCATCCAACAAAGGAATTATGGCCAGTAGAGATTGTTGGTGCATTTCAAGCCTTCACACATTGGCTTGGAACCATTGAAGGATATCTTCATTTGAAGCAAGGACCATAAGAACTTATGCTTATAAGTTCTTACTTTTTTACTCATTGTAAAAGTCTATATGACTTGGCATTTACATATAATCACTTTAATCACCTACCTACTTGATTGTATTTGTGGAAAAGTAGATGGCTTAGTGGAGAGAATATCTCCCTACTTTTAGTAGAGATATTCTAGGGAGCCTACATTTGAATTTCAAATTCAAATAATCACTCAACTCATATAAAAGTGTAAAGAAAAAACTCGCGGTTGTGTCACTCACTTTAGCTCACTCCTCGAGGCATTCTACTGTTGTAACTGTGTGTGTGTTAGTGCTACTCCATAGCCTACACCACCACACCTCAATTAGCTATGCTTGTCATGCTAATGAGCTTGTATAATCATATCAATCAATAGATATATACACATTCATCATATCTGGTTCTCTATGTTTTCTACTTCAAGTCTGTCAACTTCCAAGGAGCATTTCTCAGTGCTCACTGAACCAAATCAGGCGTTTAATAGCTCGTTGGAACCAGCTCAAGGTGTTCTACGAGCATACAAAATTTCAAAAGATCTCATTCAGCCATTTTCGAGAAATCGGCTTCGAAGTCACCTCTGGTCTATCTCTGCAAGTCTCCTAAAAAGTCGGGGGTAATCATAATTTTGCTAAATCAATTTCTCTGGATGTGGTTTATCATTTCTTCTCATTCCACTTGCAAATGGTAGCTTATTAAGGTACTTTAGTACTCCCAAAAGGAATTGTTTCAATTGCAAGTGTGCTGGTCACACTCAGCATAACACTGAGCAGGTATCATTACAGAAATAGCAAGTTTTCTAGAATTTGTGAAGTGCAAAGTTGTCTGTTTTGATTTGGTCATTACACAAATCATTTGCAAAGCACATATATGCTTTCTTGGTATCATTTTAAAGCTCAAGGTGTGTACTAAGCATTTCTGGAATCAAAGGAGGGCTGGTGTGAAGCAGGTATAGCAGCACCAACTCATTTCTTGAGTGCATCCAACCATCACTCCGAACAGTGGTATCAGAGCAAAGAAGGTAAACATGGGTGATGGATTTCCTTCATTCATTGACAAATTGGATAGGAACAACTACCAAGCTTGGTCATTGAGAATGAAGACCTATCTACAAGGCAGAAGCTTATTTGGATACATATCAGGAGATGAGGAATTGCCCTCATTCAAGACTAGAGGACTACCCACAAAGGATGAACATGAAAGACTCAACCAATGGTGTGCAAAGGATGCTTTGGCAAGGTCTTATCTTCTTAACTCTATATCGGACTTTCTTTTACCTCATGTAAGGAATTGTAAGACTTCCCAAGAGACTTGGGAAACCTTGTCAACATATTTTTCTTCCAACACAAGGGCTAGGAAGAATCAACTGTGGATTGAATTCACAACCCTTAGATTAAATCCACAGTTGATTCACATCCACAGTTGATTGACAAGGGCTTTGTATAATTACAAGGATCAGACACTTTCAGAGTTAGAAATATGGCACAAGGATTAGGGCACATAGGTGAAAGAACCCTAAAGCAAATGTGCAGGGATCAATGTGTGCTTGGGATACCTAATGTGTCCAAGAAACACATGATTTACAAGTGTGGATCATGTCAATTTGGTAAGTCTCACAGGTTACCCTATTCTTAGTGATCCCGCTCTATAGTTCATATCAAGTTTTTGGAACACTCTCTGCAAGCTTTGTGGTGTTCAAGTTAAACTATCTATATCTAGTCATCCATAGAGTGATGGAAAAATAGAACGGGTGAATCAAATCCTAGAAGAATATCTCCATTGCACCATTAACTATCATCAAAATGATTGGTATGAGCTTTTATCCTTTGCAAAGTTTAACTATAACATTTGGAGATCAAAAGGGGTCTATTATTCTTGTTCATATCTGTGTATAGGACGAAGGATTGATTACCTTTTCAGCTATCTCCATTCTTCAAAAGCTTTGCCTCATGTGTGAACAATTGTTCCATGAGTTTGTTAAAATCAGAAACCTGCATATCCATGTATAAGCCCATGGCTGTGGTGAATGCTTCCCATTTGTCATCTGCCTTTATTCCATTGATCACATGTGTCACTATTTGCTGTTCATTTATGACTTCTTTAATTCTCCCAAGTAGGTCAGCTAGGTCCTTCATCTTGGTGACAAAACCATTCACACTTTTCTTGGGCATCCTCTTGATTGTTGTAAACTCCATCCATAGTTTATTCGTTCTAGCTTGTGTGATTGATGAAAAAAATGATTCAAGTGCATTCCATGTATCTTGTGAAGTCTTAAACTCTTAATGTGTGGAGATAAAAGATCAGAGACTCAGTTAAGAATGTATGACCTGGCTAGAACATCCTTTCAGCACCATGTGGTTAACCTCTTTTGATCTTCAATTGTTGGTTGTACTTTGATTCTAAGGATTGGCATCATCTCATGTCCAGAAATGTAACCACAGAGGTTTCTCCATTGAAGGTATGATTCCACTCTCAATGACCATGTTGGGTAATCGCTTTGATCCAATTTCTCAATGGCTGATGGGAATCCATCTCCCATGTTGAATTGTTATAACTATCATACCACTATGAGGCGATGGTTGCACACACTCTGGAGATGGACTGGTGTTGCACAAAACCTACTCTAAACCTCCCAATGGGACTTTAGAAAACCTTTGTAGACCCCTATGGGAATAGTAACCATTACAAAGGACAATGATGTAAGAGGGTGAACAGTGGTACTATTCTTTCAAAAGATCCTCTATATCAGGTGGAATGCCTCCATTCAAGTGTGACCGAGTAGTGTGATGCCTTGTAATTGGGTGCAAATGGCTTGGCTTTTTGTGTCGTTTCAGAGGTGCTTGCAAATTCCTTTTTGCATTTTTCATAAACACCGCTATATTGGCATCCTCTTATACATCAACACCCATAGCCTTTGTTGGGGATCCATACATGTCAGAAATTGACATTGGGTTACAATATTTTTGCTTCAAGAAGGTTTCATTTGGAGCATTCGTATGAAGAACATCTCTATTTGGACTCTGATTAGGATCAAAAGTCGGATTCTGCAGATGACCTTTGTTTGAACAAACAAGCGGATCATTAGTTGCTAGATGAGCTTGCTTTGAAAGATCAGTATTTGACCCTAGGCTGGATTCAAACCGAGTAGTGACAGACATGTGGATAGAAAGACGAACCTCTTTATCAACTAAGGAGTTCTGACTAGCTAGATGACTATCTCAGCTGCTAACTGTATCAAGAACATTCTCAACCATTCTGTCTAGATGACTATGAAAGTCCATGCATGTGGACTCCGCATCATGCATGTTGTCACTTGGACAAGGATCAACACTAGCATCCATTGCACATGGTGTTAGGAGGAGGGATTGAATATTTTCTTTGACTTTTGATGATGAAGATTGGGCATGTGAAGAGATGGATAAGTATGTGTTTGAAGATGAAGAGGTGTTGCAAAATCCTTGATCTACACCAGCCAAATGAACTCCAGGAGTAGATGGTGGGCCCTTTTAGCTTGCCAATGGATGTATTAGACACCCTATGTACCTTGGAAGATCATTCTCAAAAAGATAGATCAAAAGAGATAAGTTGGAGTTAGCTCAGAGGTGAAAACTTGCTATTCTTGGTTCATACACCTGTCCAGTGTTTTACATAATTCTCTGAGCACAGCAGCAATTAGCTTAATTCCTCTTGGTGGAGTCTAGTTAGCTCAAAGAGCTAACTTTCAAGAGTAATCTCATAAAAAATAATGAACCACACACTCAGAATGAGTTTTAACAAGTGATGACATCATCCCGATTTTCACGGGCTGCTACAAAAATAGACCAGTGAGCAGAAAAATCAACATAACTAAAATGTAGAAATCCAATCATTATGAAAATTTGTATGGTTATACTAGACAGTAAGCTGAATCCACAAAGCTTTAAATCACTGAATTTGGATAAGTAACCAATGAGCCATGGCTCTGACAAGATGAGTGAAAAAGTCGGGTACCTGACAGAGAAGTGAAGATGAACAGACCCTGTTGACTTCAAATGAACATAGCTGAAGATTGCAACATCCAAATGACATGAAAATTTGTGCGCATATAGCAGACTTATAGAGCTAACTTTACCAAGTTTAATCACTGAAAATGATGCACGAAGCTCAGAGAAAACATCTCTGCAAGCTGACTGAGAAAACTGAGAGTAATGGCAGTGAGTAGTACACTTCACAAGAACATGGAAAGATGAACTCAAATAATCATGAAAATGAAAGTATATTGCTTGTACAATACAATGACTTACTGATACATATGTGTGCCTTGTAATCACACCTTGATATGGCATAAAGCTCAGCTCTTGGAGGTCTTCACATAGGTCTCTCTAACCACGACTAAAACTGCCATCTACTTATAGTTGAGTTTGGGAGGCTAACTTCCCTCAATCACTCTCCAATCAATCAATGATTGATTTGATTCTCTACCTACCACAAATCATGAATTCGTGGCTCCTCTTTCCATTCTTGATCAAGTGGACTCAACCACTTAAGATTCTCTTACTTTTACATTAAGTAAACTCTTCAAAAGTTACAAGAGGTAGTTCACAAGTGAACTTTACATAGTATTCATTTTAAAGCTTCTTTTATGACTTTGTGGGACTCAAGCCAATACTTAGGCTTGTCATAGACTTGCTCCAACAACTCCCCCTCAAGCCAAGTATGCTTGAGGTCTTCAATCTTCCAAGATTACCTGCAAACCAATCATAGCCTTAAATTTGCAAAGCTTTGTACCATCGAATGCTTTGGTCAGAATATCTGCACATTGTTGATGAGTGGACACATATGATATTTGAATCTCCTTGCTTAGAACCTTCTCGCGTACATAGTGATAATGAACTTCAATATGTTTAGTCCTTGCATGAAAAATAGGATTCGCAGCCAAATGAATAGAACTCATATTGTCACCAAAAATAGTTGGAGTTCCAAACTCCAATCCAAGATCTTTGAATAATGTCTTCATCCACATAGCTTCTTGTGTAGCTATGGCAAGACCTATATATTCAGCTTCACTAGAAGAGAGAGCAACTGTGGGTTGCTTTTTGGATGACCATGAAATAAGCTTTGAACCTGCAAAGGTAAGATAACCTGAAGTGCTCCTTCTATCTTCCTTGGAGCCAGCCCAATCTGCATCAGAAAATAGCTTCAAACCTAAATCAGATACATAAGGATAATAAAGTCCTTCATTTATGGTTCCTTTGAGATACTTGAGAATCCTTTTGGCAGCATCCATATGTGGTTTCCTTGGTGTGTGCATAAATTGACTTAGCACACTCACACTGTAACATATATCTACTCTTGTCAATGTGGCATAGTTGAGACTACCCACTAGACTTTGATATGATGTGATGTCCTCTATGAGTTCACCTTCATGTGAGCTCAATTTGTGATTGACCTCTATTGGAGTACCTGCAATCTTACAATCTTGCATCTTGAATTTTGCCAACATGTCCTTAATGTACTTTCTTTGAGTGAGAAACAAAACATGATCTTTGTAGACAACTTCCAAACCTAGGAAGTAGGTAAGTGAACCCAAATCACTTATCTTGAACTCTTCTCTCATCTGATCTTTGATCTTCTTCATACCATCTGCATCATTTCTTGTCAATTTAATATCATCTACATATACACATAGGTAGATGACCTCAGAATTACTCTTTTTAATAAAGAGTGAAGGATCTGCCTTGCTTGGTTGAAAGCCTTTGTCCTGCAAGAATGAAACAAGCCTGAATGTCCAAGCTCTTGGAGCTTGCTTGAGACCATACAATGCTTTGTTAAGTTTACACACATAATCAGGATAAACTTGATTCTCAAAACCAGGTGGTTGTGCCATATATACCTCTTCTGTTATCCAACCATTCAAGAATGCATTCTTTACATCTAGTTGAAGTATCTTCCAATTCTTGGAAGAGGCAATACTAAGCAAAACCCTAATAGTAGGCATCTTTGCCACAGGAGAGAAGGTCTCCTCATAATCAATTCCCTGAGTTTGTGCAAAGCCTTTTGCTACAAGCCTTGCCTTATACCTGTTAATGGAACCATCAGAATTCTTCTTGAGTTTATAGACCCATCTTGAGCCTATTACCTTCATGGATGAGGTCTTGGGCACCAAATCCCAAGTGTTGTTTTCCTCAAGTGCTTCAATATCTTCCTTCATTGCATGCTTCCATTCAGTTTTTGCTTTGGCCTCTTCAAATGATGATGGCTCCTCTTGGTTTATGTCCTGTGCTATGTAGATAGAATGTTTAGTTACTAATGAGGTGTCAAACCCATACCTTTCTGGTTTTTTCTTTTCCCTCATAGATCTTCTTAGGCCATGATGTGATGATTCTGCCTCATGTCCAAGTTCCTGCAATTTTGCTTTACCTTTAGACTTCCATGCTTTGATCTTTTCCATATGAGATTCTTCATCATCCTCCGAGGTGTCTTGTTCTTCAATCTTTGATTGTTCTCTACCAAGCTTTGGAAAATCTTCTTCAAGATCATATGGTAAATTGATCTTCCTGCATGAATCTTCATACCATGAATTGTTCTCATCAAAAACTACATCTCTGCTTACCAAGAATCCTTTGTTGGTAGGGTTGTATAACCTGTAGCCCTTTTGATTGTTGTCATATCCAATAAATACACACCTTTCTGCCTTTGGATCCATCTTGCCTCTAACCTGTGAAGGAACATGAGCAAAAACAATACATCCAAAAATTTTACAATGATCTAAGCTTGATCTTCTTCCATTCCAAGCCTCATATGGAGTCATCCCATCAAGGGATTTTGAAGGCAACCTGTTAATCAAGTAAGTGGCTGTAGATACAGCCTCAGCCCATAAGTAATTAGGTAAATGCTTTTCATTTAACATAGACCTTGCAGCTTCAAGAATTGTCCTATTCCTCCTTTCTGCCACTCCATTTTGCTCAGGAGTGTACCTTGTAGTTACCTCTCTTTTGATTCCTCGTTCTTGAAGAAAAGAATCAAACTCGTGGGAGAAATATTCTCCCCCTCCATCTGACCTTAGCCTTTTTAGTGATTTACCTGTTTGATTCTCCACAAGAGCCAAATATCTTTTGAAACATGAAAAAACTTCATCTTTGTGTTTCATAAAGAATAGGATAGTCCATCTGCTGCAATCATCAATAAAGGAAACATAATACCTTGATCCAGATATTGAAGCTTCCTTGCTAGGTCCCCATACGTCTGTATGAACCAACTCCAAGAGATCTCCATGCATATAACCTTTCTTCATGAATGGTAACCTCTGAGACTTTCCAAATTGACATGCACTGCACTTATAAATCATATGTTGTTTTGACAAATTAGGAAGTCCAAGTACACTTTGGTCCCTGCAGATTTGCTTTAATGACCTTTCACCAATATGTGCTAACCTTTTGTGCCATACTTCCAATTCTGTGAGTGTCTGACTACCATAATTAAAGAGAGCAATGTTTCTAGTGTCTTGTAATTCAAATGTGAACAATCTACCTGTCTTTTCACCTTTTGCAATTCTTCTAAATCCTTGACTTGGATCTTCAACAAATGCTCCTGCTTTTGTGAACCTGACTTGCAACCCTTTCTCTACTATCTGCCCAACACTTATCAAATTCTTTGTAATGGTAGGGACATAGAGTACCTTACTGAGTAGGTTGATGTTTCCATCAGGTGCTTTGACATTGCCTATTTTCTCCACAGGATGTTTTGTATCATCTCCTGTTTGTACCTCATGCTTATTCCTTGGATCTTCTAAATCTGATAGGAGTGCCACATTTCCTGCCACATGATTTGAACAACCTAAACCTATGTAGAAAATATGCTCATCAGATTTACCTTGTGGCATAGCCATGTTCATGATCAATAATGAATCCTCTTTGTTTGAGTCTTCTGTGTAGTTATTGTAGTCTCTCCTTCCTTTGTAGCCTTCTTGATAGTTTGAATGATTGTAGTTGTTGTAGTTGCCATGGTAGTTGTTGAACCTTCCTCTTGAGTAGCCATAACTTCCTCTATTGTATCCTCTGCCTCTTTGATTCCTGGAATTCCTAAAGCAATTTTCAGTTGTATGATTAGTTAATCCACAAATAGAACATGAGTTGGAGTCTTGGGATCTCCCCCTGCCTTGTCTACCTCCTCTTCCTCTACCTTTGCCATGTCTTCCTCTACCTGCATAGTTAGCTTGATATGTACCTGCTTCATCATCCACTTTCTTTGCCTTTCCTTTGTTATCTTTAGACTTGCTTTTATCCGTGTATAAAGCTGAAGATTGATTACCTTTAGAGCTTTCTCCATTTTTTATAAGCTTTGCCTCTTGAGTAAGTAGTTGTCCAATGAGTGTGTTGAAATCAGGTACATGCATGTCCATGTACAAATCCATAGCTGTGGTGAATGCTTCCCACTTATCATCTGCCTTCAAGCCATTGATGACCTGCCTTACAATTTGCTCTTCATCTATTACCTCTCCAATGCTTCCAACTGATCCGCTATATCCTTGAGCTTTGTGACAAAATCAGTCAAATTTTGTTTGGGAGCCTTCTTGAGAGTTGTGAAATCTAGCCATAGTTGATGCTTCCTAGCTTTGGTACTTGAAGAAAAGAAAGCTTCAAGTGCATCCCACACTTCCTGAGATGTCTTACAACTTCTAATGTGAGGCAACAAAAAATCTGAGATAGAGTTGAGGAGATAAGACCTTGCAAGTGCATCCTTGGAGCACCATGTGCTCAATCTTTCTTGCTCTTCTTGTGTTGGTTGACTTTTGTTCCTGAAACTTGGCATAACTTCATCTCCAGCCACATAACCATATAAACTTCTACCTTGGAGATAAGCTTCCATCCTTAATGACCAAGCTGAGTAGTTACCTCTGTCCAATTTGTCAATTGATGAAGGAAATCCATCTGCCATGTTGTCCAACCTTGCTCTGATACCACTGTGAAGAGATGGATAAGTATGTGTTTGAAGATGAAGAGGTGTTGCAAAATCCTTGATCTACACCAGCCAAATGAACTCCAGGAGTAGATGGTGGGCCCTTTTAGCTTGCCAATGGATGTATTAGACACCCTATGTACCTTGGAAGATCACTCTAAAAAAGATAGATCAAAAGAGATAAGTTGGAGTTAGCTCAGAGGTGAAAACTTGCTATTCTTGGTTCATACACCTGTCCAGTGTTTTACATAATTCTCTGAGCACAGCAGCACTTAGCTTAATTCCTCTTGGGGAAGTCTAGTTAGCTTAAAGAGCCAACTTTCAAGAGTAATCTCATAAAAAATAATGAACCACACACTCAGAATGAGTTTTAACAAGTGATGACATCATCCCGATTTTCACGGGCTGCTACAGAAATAGACCAGTGAGCAGAAAAATCAACATAACTTAAAATGTAGAAATCCAATGATTATGAAAATTTGTATGGTTATACTAGACAGTAAGCTGAATCCAAAAAGCTTTAAATCACTGAATGTGAATAAGTAACCACTGAGAAATGACTCTGACAAGATGGGTGAAAAAGTCCGGTACGTGACAGAGAAGTGAAGATGAACAGAGCCTGTTGACTTCAAATGAACATAACTGAAGATTGCAACATGCAAATGACACGAAAATTTGTGAGCATATAGTAGACTTATAGAGCTAACTTTACCAAGTTAAATCACTGAAAATGATGCACCAAGCTCAGAGAAAACATCTCTGCAAGCTGACTGAGAAAACTGAGAGTAATGGCAGTGAGTAGTACACTTCACAAGAACATGGAAAGATGAACTCAAATAATCATGAAAATGAAAGGATATTGCTTGTACAATACAATGAATTACTGATACATATGTGTGCCTTGTAATCACACTTTGATATGGCATAAAGCTCAGCTCTTGAAGGTCTTCACATAGGTCTCTCTAACCAGGACTAAAACTGCCATCTATTTATAGTTGAGTTTGGGAGGCTAACTTCCCTCAATCACTCTCCAATCAATCAATGATTGATTTGATTCTCTACCTACCACAAATCTCGAATTCGTGGCTCCTCTTTCAATTCTTGATCAAGTGGACTCAACCACTTAAGATTCTCTTACTTTTACATTAAGTAAACTCTTCAAAAGTTACAAGAGGTAGTTCACAAGTGAACTTTACATAGTCTTCATTTTAAAGCTTCTTTTATGACTTTGTGGGACTCAAGCCAATACTTAGGCTTGTCATAGACTTGCTCCAACAGGGCATAAGTCATAGTTTCATCAAATCGTGTACATCCAACATTCTCACTTGTCCCAAGCTCCCTATTGTATGTAGCATCAACATTGTTAGTAATTATTACTATTGAGGTACGAGCAAGTGCTTAGCACAATGAAACCAGCTAGACTAGTGTTTGACTAGAGGGTTAAAGAGTAAGAAAGAGATAGTTGATGGATGACTCATTGCAAACAACTAACAAAAAACTAGATCCTTAGTAATGACGAACTAGTAAGAAGCTAAGTGGTAATAGCTAGTTACTAACAACTATCGAACAATCAGCTACTTAGTCATAGCTAATTACTAACAAGCTAATTAGTGATAGCTAATTACAAACAAATAACCAAGAACTAGTTACTTCATAATAGCTACTTAGTAACAAGATAATTAGTAATGGCTACTTTTTTTATAGCTAATTAATAATAGATAATTAGTAATAGCTAATCAGTAATATCTAATTAGTAATAGCTAATAGTAATGGATAATTAGTAATAGCTAATTTGAAATGGCTAATTCATAATATCTAATTCCTAATAGCTAATCATCAATAGCTAATTAGTAATAGCTAATTCGTACTAGCTAATTCTTCACAGTTAATTTTTCATACCTTATGTGCAATTTGTAATACCTAATTTGTAATAACTATTTCCCCATAGCTAATTTGTAATAGCTAATTCATCATAGTTGATTAATAATAGTGTATATCGAAGAGGTGGCTACTCAGAATCAAGAGGAAGAGTCAACCATAATCAAGGATACAACCAAGGCTACAACAACAATTACAATAACTATCAAGGAGGATACAAATCATGAAAGGACTACATCAATTACACAATGAATCAAGAGTATTCTCTTCTCATTATGAATATGACCCCAAAACAATGTATGAATGATGAGGACCTCTTCTACATTGACTCGGGATGTTCAAACCATGTAGCAGGCAATGTAGCTCTTCTCTCTAACCTTGAGGAACCCAAGGGAAAGCACCAAGTGCAAACAGGTGATGACACCAAACATTCAGTGTTCAAGGTAGAAAATGTCAAAACTTCTGATGGGAATAGAAATCTTTTGAGCAGAGTTCTTTATGTATCTACAATCACCAAGAATTTGATGAGTTTTTGTCAGATAGTGGAAAATGGTTTGCAAGTTAGGTTCAACAAATATGGAGCTTTTGTGGAGGATCCCCAACATGGATTCAAGAGAATTGCTAAGGGAGAAAACTCAGGTAGACTATTTACATTTGAACTTGAGGACACTAGAAACATTGCACTTTACAATTACAAAGACCCAAACCTTGTTAGAGCTTGAGATTTGGCATAAAAGGTTAGGGCATATTGGTGAAAGAGCCTTGAAGCAAATATGTAGAGATCAATGTGTGCTTGGGATACCTAATGTATCCGAGGAACACATGATCTATAAATGTGGTGCATGTCAGTTTGGTAAATCACATAGGTTCCAATTCTCAAAGAAAGGCTATATCGTTGAGGATTACTTGGAACTTGTCCACACTGATGTGTGGGGACCAAGGACCCTTCAATTTATGGTTCAAGGTACTATGTGTCTTTCATTGATGATGTCGGTGGGTGGACTATCTTATATGTTATGAAGCATAAAGATGAAGTGTTCACTTGGTTTAAGAACTATCTTGCACTTGTGGAAAACCAAACAGGAAAGAGGCTAAAGAGACTAAGGTCAGATGGAGGAGGTGAGTACTTCTCAAATGATGTTAATGCATTCTTGCAGGATAGAGGAATCAAAAGGGAGATTACAAAAAGAAACAACCCAAAACAAAATGGGGTAGCAGAGAGGAGAAATAGGTTAATTGTTGAAACAGATAGACCAATGCTTAATGAAAAAAGGTTGCCAAATTATTTGTGGGTAGAAAGTGTATCTACTGCCACTTAGCTTATTAATAGGTTGCCATCCAAATCTCTTGATGGGATGACCCCATATGAAGCATGGCATGGTAGGAGGCCATCAATTGATCATTATGTGCATGTTCCATATCAAATCAGTAGTAAGCTAGACCCTAAGGCAGAGAAGTGCATCTTCATAGGGTATGATTTAAATAAGAAAGGATACAGAATTTATAATCCATCCAACAAAGGAATTATGGCCAGTAGAGATTGTTGGTGCATTTCAAGCCTTCACACATTGGCTTGGAACCATTGAAGGATATCTTCATTTGAAGCAAGGACCATAAGAACTTATGCTTATAAGTTCTTACTTTTTTACTCATTGTAAAAGTCTATATGACTTGGCATTTACATATAATCACTTTAATCACCTACCTACTTGATTGTATTTGTGGAAAAGTAGATGGCTTAGTGGAGAGAATATCTCCCTACTTTTAGTAGAGATATTCTAGGGAGCCTACATTTGAATTTCAAATTCAAATAATCACTCAACTCATATAAAAGTGTAAAGAAAAAACTCGCGGTTGTGTCACTCACTTTAGCTCACTCCTCGAGGCATTCTACTGTTGTAACTGTGTGTGTGTTAGTGCTACTCCATAGCCTACACCACCACACCTCAATTAGCTATGCTTGTCATGCTAATGAGCTTGTATAATCATATCAATCAATAGATATATACACATTCATCATATCTGGTTCTCTATGTTTTCTACTTCAAGTCTGTCAACTTCCAAGGAGCATTTCTCAGTGCTCACTGAACCAAATCAGGCGTTTAATAGCTCGTTGGAACCAGCTCAAGGTGTTCTACGAGCATACAAAATTTCAAAAGATCTCATTCAGCCATTTTCGAGAAATCGGCTTCGAAGTCACCTCTGGTCTATCTCTGCAAGTCTCCTAAAAAGTCGGGGGTAATCATAATTTTGCTAAATCAATTTCTCTGGATGTGGTTTATCATTTCTTCTCATTCCACTTGCAAATGGTAGCTTATTAAGGTACTTTAGTACTCCCAAAAGGAATTGTTTCAATTGCAAGTGTGCTGGTCACACTCAGCATAACACTGAGCAGGTATCATTACAGAAATAGCAAGTTTTCTAGAATTTGTGAAGTGCAAAGTTGTCTGTTTTGATTTGGTCATTACACAAATCATTTGCAAAGCACATATATGCTTTCTTGGTATCATTTTAAAGCTCAAGGTGTGTACTAAGCATTTCTGGAATCAAAGGAGGGCTGGTGTGAAGCAGGTATAGCAGCACCAACTCATTTCTTGAGTGCATCCAACCATCACTCCGAACAGTGGTATCAGAGCAAAGAAGGTAAACATGGGTGATGGATTTCCTTCATTCATTGACAAATTGGATAGGAACAACTACCAAGCTTGGTCATTGAGAATGAAGACCTATCTACAAGGCAGAAGCTTATTTGGATACATATCAGGAGATGAGGAATTGCCCTCATTCAAGACTAGAGGACTACCCACAAAGGATGAACATGAAAGACTCAACCAATGGTGTGCAAAGGATGCTTTGGCAAGGTCTTATCTTCTTAACTCTATATCGGACTTTCTTTTACCTCATGTAAGGAATTGTAAGACTTCCCAAGAGACTTGGGAAACCTTGTCAACATATTTTTCTTCCAACACAAGGGCTAGGAAGAATCAACTGTGGATTGAATTCACAACCCTTAGATTAAATCCACAGTTGATTCACATCCACAGTTGATTGACAAGGGCTTTGTATAATTACAAGGATCAGACACTTTCAGAGTTAGAAATATGGCACAAGGATTAGGGCACATAGGTGAAAGAACCCTAAAGCAAATGTGCAGGGATCAATGTGTGCTTGGGATACCTAATGTGTCCAAGAAACACATGATTTACAAGTGTGGATCATGTCAATTTGGTAAGTCTCACAGGTTACCCTATTCAAGGAAAGGTTTCATGCATGAAGACTACCTAGACTTGGTACACACAGATGTTTGGGGACCTAGCAAGGACCCTTCCATTTCAGGTTCAAGGTATTATGTGTCCTTCATTGATGATTATAGCAGATGGACCATCTTATACTTTATGAAGCATAAAGATGAAGTGTTTAATTGTTTCAAGAGGTATCTTGCACTTGTTGAAAACCAAACAGGAAGAAGCTTGAAGAGGCTAAGGTCAGATGGTGGAGGAGAGTACTTCTCCAATGAGTTTGAAGATTTCTTGCAGGAAAGAGGCATCAAAAGGGAGATCACTACAAGGTACTCACCTGAACAAAATGGGGTAGCTGAAAGAAGGAATAGACTCATTGTAGAAACAGCTAGGTCTATGCTTAATGAAAAGAAGTTGCCAAATTATCTTTGGGCAGAGAGTGTATCCACTGCCACCTATCTCATAAACAGGTTGCCATCCAAATCACTTGATGGCATGACACCATATGAAGCTTGGCATGGTAAGAGACCCTCTCTAGATCATTGCAAAATCTTTGGTTGTGTAGCATATGTGCATATTCCCTCACAGGTAAGGGGAAAGCTAGATCCTAAAGCTGAAAAGTGTATCTTCATTGGTTATGATTTGAACCAAAAGGGATACAGATTCTACAACCCAACAAACAAAGGCTTCAAGGTAAGCAGAGATGTCATCTTTGATGAGAATGACTCATGGTATGAGAATGAGTGCAGGAAAGTTAGTCTACCCTATGATATGGAAGAAGATTTCCCAAAGCTCACCAAGGAGGAACCAATCCAGAAAGATGAATCAAGCTTAGATGATGATGATACAATAAATCTTGAGGAGTTCAAGGCTTGGAAGTCCAAAGGAAAGATGAAGATGAAAAAGCTAGAGGATATACCAGAATCCTCAACTCAAGCAATTAGAAGATCTCAGAGAGAAAGCAAAAGACCTATCAGATTTGGGTATGACACATCACTTGTAACTAAACATTCTGTATATCTTGCAAAGGACTTGTTGAAAGAAGAACCAGGTACCTATGAAGAAGCAATTACCAAACCAGAATGGAAAGAAGCCATGGATGAAGAGATGGAAGCTCTCAAGGAAAGTGATACTTGGGACTTGGTACCCAAGAAAGACTCTATGAAGGTAATAGGATCCAGATGGATCTACAAACTAAAGAAGAATTCAGATGGAACAATAAACAGGTACAAAGCTAGGTTGGTAGCCAAGGGTTTTGCACAAACCCAAGGCATTGATTATGAGGAGACATTTTCTCCTGTGGCCAAGATGCCAACTATCAGAATATTGGTGAGTGTAGCTGCATCCAAGAATTGGAATATGTACCAATTAGATGTCAAGAATGCTTTCTTGAATGGATGGATATCTGAAGAAGTCTACATGTCACAACCACCTGGCTATGAAGATCCAAAAAAGATACATTATGTTTGTAAATTGAAGAAGGCTCTGTATGGCTTAAAGCAGGCACCTAGAGCATGGAATTACAGGTTGACAACCTACCTCCTAGACCAAGGATTTGTGATGAGTAAAGCAGAAACTTCTTTGTTCATAAAGAGGAGTAGTACAGAGGTAATCTACTTGTGTGTTTATGTTGATGACATCATCATTATAGGTAATGATGTCAATGGGATTAGACACATCAAAGGACAGATGATGAAAGAATTCAAGATTAGTGATCTTGGATTATTGAAGTACTTCTTAGGTCTTGAGTTAGTCTACACCAACTCAGGTATATATATCACTCAAAAGAAGTATGTGCAGGATATGGTCAAGAATTGCAGGATGCTAAAGTATCTACTACTCCAATGGAGGTCAACCTAAAGCTAAGTGCTCATGAAGGAGAAGAAGTCCAAGACATCACAGGATATCAAAGTATGGTAGGTAGTTTGAACTATGCTACCTTGACAAGAATTGACATAGCATATGGAGTTAGTGTGCTAAGTCAATTTATGCACAAACAAAGGGTACCTCACCTAGAGGCAGCAAAGAAAATATTGAAGTACCTCAAAGGAACTCAGAACCATGGTTTGTACTTTCCTTATACATCAGATATTGACATTAAAGTTTACTCAGATGAAAATTGGGCAAGATGCAAGGATGATAGGAGAAGCACCTCAGGATACATTTGTTTTGCAGGAGATAAGCCTATTTCTTGGTCAGCCAAGAAACAACCTATAGTGGCATTGTCATCCACTGAAGCAGAGTATAGAGGGCTTGCCTATGCCACTCAAGAAGCTATCTGGTTGAAGCTTCTATATACAGAGTTAGGCCTATATACAAGGCCACCAATCATCTTTGGAGATAACACTAGCTCTCTTCACCTTGCAGCCAACCCAATATATCATGCCAGAACCAAACACATAGAGGTTCATTACCACTATGTGAGGGAGAAGTTACTTAGCAAAGAGATTCAATTGACATATGTGTCCACCAATATGCAATGTGTAGATTTACTCACTAAAGCATTGGGTGGAAGCAAGTTATGGAGATTCAAATCTATGATTGGATTGCAGGAAGTAATTGAAGATTGAAGATGAAGACTTAAGCCAAAGTGCTTGGCTTGAGGGGGAGCTGTTCGTGCATTTCAAGCCTTCACACATTGGCTTGGAACCATTGAAGGATATCTTCATTTGAAGCAAGGACCATAAGAACTTATGCTTATAAGTCCTTACTTTTTTACTCATTGTAAAAGTCTATATGACTTGGAATTTACATATAATCACTTTAATCACCTACCTACTTGATTGTATTCGTGGAAAAGTAGATGGCTTAGTGGAGAGAATATCTCCCTACTTTTAGTAGAGATATTCTAGGGAGCCTACATTTGAATTTCAAATTCAAATGATCACTCAACTCATATAAAAGTGTAAAGAAAAAACTCGCGGTTGTGTCACTCACTTTAGCTCACTCCCCGAGGCATTCTACTGTTGTAACTGTGTGTGTGTTAGTGCTACTCCATAGCCTACACCACCACACCACAATTAGCTATGCTTGTCATGCTAATGAGCTTGTATAATCATATCAATCAATAGATATATACACATTCATCATATCTGGTTCTCTGTGTTTTCTACTTCAAGTCTGTCAACTTCCAAGGAGCATTTCTCAGTGCTCACTGAACCAAATCAAGAGTTTAATAGCTCGTTGGAACCAGTTCAAGGTCTTCTACAAGCATACAAAATTTCAGAATATTTCATTCAGCCATTTTCGAGAAATCGGCTTCGAAGTCACCTCTGGTCTATCTCTGCAACTCTCCTAAAAAGTCGGGGGTAATCATAATTTTGCTAAATCAATTTCTCTGGATGTGGTTTATCATTTCTTCTCATTCCACTTGCAAATGGTAGCTTATTAAGGTACTTTAGTACTCTCAAAAGGAATTGTTTCAATTGTAATTGTCACACTGAGCATAACACTGAGCAGGTATTATTACAAAAATAGCAAGTTTTCTAGAATTTGTGAAGTGCAAAGTTGTCTGTTTTGATTTGGTCATTACACAAATCATTTGCAAAGCACATATATGCTTTCTTGGTATCATTTGAAAGCTCAAGGTGTGTACTAAGCATTTCTGGAATCAAAGGAGGGCTGGTGTGAAGCAGGTATAGCAGCACCAACTCATTTCTTGAGTGCATCCAACCATCACTCCCAACAGAGATGTTGTGTTTGCTGAGAATGATTCTTTGTTTGAAAGTGAATGCAGGAAGGTTACATTGCAATGTGACTTGGGGAGGAATTTCCAAGCCTCACCAAGGATAAGCCAAGCCAAATTGAAGACATCAAATCAGATGATGAGCACATCATTAACTTAGAAGAATTCAAAGCAAGTAAATCAAACAAAAAAGCAAAAATGAAGAGGTTGGAAGAATTTCCTGAATGATCCAACCAATCTCTAAGGAGATTACAGAGGGAGAGCAAGAAGCCAATCAGATATGGGTATGACATTTCACTAGTTACTAAGCATTCCATTTATGTTGCGAAGGATTTGCCACTTCAAGAACCTACTTCATATGAATAAGCTAAGACCAAGGCAAAATGAAAGGAAGATTTGGATGAAGAAATACAAGCACTCCAAGAGAATGATACAACACTCCAACTACATATGACAAATCAGGCCTAGTTAATGTAGCATAGATTAGACTACCAACCAAACTTTGATATAACTTCATATCGCTGAATTCTTCTTCTCCATATCTGCTCAATTTGTGATTCACCTCCATTGGAGGAGGTGCCACCTTGCAATCTTCCATTTTAAACTTGATTAACAAGTTCTTCAAATACCTTTCTTGAGTTACATATACTCCATGTTGAGTATATGAGACTTCCATGCCCAAGAAATATGACAAGTCTCTCAAGTCACTAATCTTGAACTCTTTCTCCATTTGCTTCTTTAGTCTTTGAATTCCCTTCTCATCTATACATGTAAGAATTATAATATCAACATATATGCACATGTAAATGAACCCATCATCACTTGCTTTGACAAGCAAGCTACTATCAGCTTTATATACTTCGAAACCAACTTCCTTCAAGAACCTCACAAGTCTATAATTCCATGCCCTTGGGGCTTGCTTCAAACCATACAAAGCTCTCTTGAGCTTGCATACATATTCTGAATACCTTTTATCTGTGAACCCTTGTGGTTTCTCCATGAAAACATCATCTGAAATATAACCATTAAGAAAACAATTCTTCACATGTAATTGACATAATCTCCAACCTTTACATGCAACAATGGCTATGAGTGTCTTGATGGTTGTGATATTTGACACAAGGGTATAGGTCTCATCATAATCTATAGCATATGTCTAAGCATACCCTTTCACAACAAGTCTAGCTTTATATCTAGACACACTTCCATCTGCATACCTCTTTGTCTTGTAGACCCATATGCATCCAATGATCTTCTGACTATTTGGTTTAGGAACCAAATCCCAAGTCTCATTCTCCATCAATGCATCATACTCTTCCTACATAGCTTTCTCCCAATTTTCCTTACCTTTTACCTCTTCATATGTAGAAGGGTCTTCACCTGCTTTCACCATGTAAGCATTATCTTTAGTAGTAAAAACCGAAGTGTCATAGCTATACCTTGTAGGTTGCCATTTGTGTCTTGATGACGTTCTAAGTTCTCCACTTCTTGAAGTTTCTGGTTCATCATATTCAGGATCAAAACTTGGCACTTCTTCAACTTAAAGTTCTACTTCATTGTTCTCTTCTTCATCAAATATCTGAACCTTTGATTTACCTCTCTTTTGATTCAAAACTTCTTCATCACCTACATGATTATTGATTGTACCTACATACCAAGTACCTTGCTCATCAAATGTAACATCCTTTGAATCAAAAAATCACTTTGTGGATGGACTCCACAACCTATAACCCATCTTCTTATCATCATATCCAGTGAACACATACTTTTGAGCTTTAGGTTTCAATTCATGCCTCAACTGAGATGGCAAATATGCATAAGCCAAACATCCAAACACTTTGCAATGATCTAAGGTAGTTCTCTTATCCCACCAAGCCTCGTATGGTTTCATACCCTGCAAAGCTATACATGGTAACCTGTTGACCAAGTATGTAGCTCTATTTACACCCTCACCATTTTTTTTAGGAGAGTACCTGCAAGTAACTTCCCTTTTGTACCCACTGTCGGAAAGATTTCAACCTTTCCATTGACGACCAAGAAAATAAAAAAAAATGTTTATTGGTCAATTCTAATCTCATTATTACAAAGTTTTTGCTTGGAACTAATCTCTTGTTAAGTGTTTGCAGGTTCAAATGGATAAAGAAAACAAAAGTTGATATTATGGTTTATCCTAAACTGCTCGTATAATGTGTGTTTAGGTCAATAAAGTATTGAATTATGGGTATTAGAACCCTAGGATTATGTTCATTAATGTGTATTTAAGTTAAGAGCATTAATTCCTGGTTAATGTTAGGGTTTAACTAGGTTTTCAATTAATTTCCAAAGGCTTTCAATGGGTTTTTGAAGGGTTTCAAGTAGGTATTTTAGGGTTTTAGTATATTTAAAGGGTTAGAATAGTTGTTATTTAAATATATTAATCTATACATTAAATATTTATGTATTAAAAATTAAACTATGATATAATTAATTAATTTACTCATGTGTGTGCATTTAAATACTAAGGTATTAGTTAAATAAACCCCTAAACTAAGCTTAAAGTAAATAAAATAATTTAATTATGCAAAATTAGAATAATTAACTTAAAATGCTAAATTAAATGGATAAATATTTAGTGGTGTGTGAGAGTGCTAGATTAAAGAGTGGTTTATATAAGATGTGGAATTAAAGTGATTTAAGGAGTGGTATGAAAGGATGATGCACTTAAAGTGAATAAAGTTGGTTAAGAGAAAAGAATGATGAGAATTAGAGAAAATGAAAAGAGAGGAGTAGAAATGTTGTGTGGTTAAAGTAGTTAAAGTAAGCTGAAAAGTGTGGAGAATGAAAGAGAATTAAAGTGTGGCTAAGGAATTAAAGCAAAACCTAAAGGAGTGGTAAACTCATGACTTGTATATGTATTTATATGTATGAAGAGCTCTCTTATTTCCTAATGTTTCTTGCAGACATTGAAGTAAAGAATACTGAAAGAAGAGTTGATAAAGATTGAAGAAAAGTATCAAGCCATGTAATGATCAGAGAATAGGAGCTGCTCATTCATAGCTTCACCTCATTATCTTTGTATCGAATACACTAGGATTCATTATCTTATTAGCAAAATGTATCATGTAGAAAGATTTAGCATTTGAATAACTATTGTTGAAAATTATTCTTATGACATTGATCAATTTAGTTATTATTTTCCATCTTCATTGTCGATTTTCATAGAGTATTATGTGTATTCAAAAGTATTGCACATTAGTTGACTTTAAAATATTTTTATTCCTTTAAGAATGTAGGTAAGTAAAATTGTTTCCATCACTTATTTTCCGTATCTTTCACACGTTTAATTCTTAGAATTTCTTTTACCTAAGATTAAAGAAAAAAGAGAATTTAGAATTTAGAATTTCAGTGACCTTAGAGGAAAGAAAAATATACCTAAAACACCTGCGATTGTCTCATACACCCTGCATGTGCCGAGGGATTTAGTAGCTGACTGATACACCAGCCGTATGTCCGCAACTTCCTGACAATTTGGTGAACCCGATGTGAAGGTTCGGCATGACACCATAGGTAAAAAGGTATATTTACTTTCTGTTTTGCGTATGCATATATAGGCAATTTGGCGATTGAAGAAGAAGTATCGACATCCTTTGTAGGTTCAGTTGATTGTTCCTCGTCATATCATCTTTATCCATCAACTTTCGTGAAAATAACGATTGCACATGCATGTAAAGATTTTGCATTGAGCACATTCACAAAGAGCTTCTTCATCAAGGTTGATCAGGAAGTAGGAACAATTTTTGTACTTTTGTTTGCAAAGCAGTAGGAAACTTTTCTTTAGTTTTGTTGGCAAAGGAGTAGGAATATTTTTTGTATTTCTGCTTCTTTTACCACGGAGTCGTATCAGGATCAAGAAATAGACATACTATTACGAGAATTATATACTTATATTTCATATTTATTTGTAAAGTTAGACTTATCTACCATGGCTGACCATTTCGAAGAGCAACGTATTTGGAAGATCATAGATGCAATTAAAGCGGATAGGGGGGAATTTAATGGAACAAATGCAACAACTTATCTTAAATATTATGAACAATTGAGAGAACAATATGGGTTACCTGAAGACAATAAAAAAGACACATTTATACGACTTGCTCATGGTTTCACTAGAGAGAGAATCCAATTGAGAGTAGTTCAACCAAACATGACTTGGGCGGATTTCAAGACTCGGCTTCTTACTGAATTTTCGCATGAAGATTACAGTAAGAATAATAGAGCCACATTCATGCGATGGGTATGAACAACGAAACTAGACCAACACATAACGCAGGGATTAACTCAGTTTGATATAAAATTTAACCAAATGCCTGAAGCAGACCGAACAGCTCTAGAACCGGATAAATTACGAAATTTCCTAAACATGCTAGATCCTTCTCTTAGATGTGAGCTAGAACCGATGCTTGAGGATGGAGCGACTACGAGTGGGCTTACTGGAAATTGGGATAACATTCGAGCAGCTGTCCATAGGTTAGCCCAAAGGCAGGAGCGAAATCAGATGCAAACTCCAAGAATATATGAAAGAGATGTGCCAAGAAAGATAGATTATGACCTCACTTCTCATAACCCTAGAAAGGATGACTGAGAAATTATAATGTTAAAAACATCAGTAGAATCACTTGTCAAACATGTGGAGACTTTGGCGACTGAAATAGCTACTATAAAGAGTATGCAAGAGCTTAAATTGAGAGATGAGGAGAAACCAAAAGAATTAGAACAAAATCCTAGGAATCAGATGCCAGCTAGAAGACCATTTAACCAAGCACGTAGATGTCTCTGGTGTGATGATTTGGAGCATCCACACTGGACATGCAACTTATTCAAAGAGGCCAAGGATAGGAATTGGGTCACAGAAGGAGATCGAAAGATCTATGACTATGTAACAAAACGGCCTTTGGCATCAAACTATGGCAAAGGGGGTATGAAAACCTTCTTTGAAGCCTCCACAAGCCAAAATACATATGCTTGTAGGCTTGATAGTGATGACTCTAATTGTGACTTGTTGAATCAAGTTTATGATACTGCTAGTCGAGGAAAGTTATCAATTGAGAACTTATATGCTACGAGCTCAGATATTAGATGAAAGACATGTTGGAATGAGCCGGTAGATATGTTCTCAGTATATGCTCATGAAATTAATGTACACGAGAAAAGAAAACGTGATGAAGAGGGACAATCTAAACGAACAACTAGGGCTAGAAAAGAGGGTGAACCTACTGAGACAATTAATGAACCAACTAGGACTGAGCTTAGTCAGGAATCAAAACAACAAGAACAAGAAAAGAAACCTCAAAATAAGGGTAAAGGAAAGAAAGTAGGAGAAAATTTAGAAAAGAAAACTACAAGTGAAGATAGAAGTCAGGATAAACCAAATGAAATGCAACCCATACGTGAAGAAGGTACTAAGGAAGAAAAACCGAAAAAGAAACCTCCGACTTTCTGATTGATCTCACAAATCGAGAAACAAATAGACATTCGGAAGGTTATGGATGAAAAAATTATGAAAGCAGAGGTAACCATGACATTAGAAGAATGGTTAGCATTTTCACGAACTGATGTGAAGGAAGATTTCATGAGTATCATCAAAAGACGAAGAGAACCTATAGAGTATAGAACAGAAGATATAGAAATGGAGGAAAGGAAAGATCAGGATGAACCAAAACTGAGTGTTGTACAAATTAATGAATGAGAGTATCGAGAATCTACTCATCGTAGAAATTATTTGGGCCCCGTTATTGGACATTTGGAAAAAGGAAATGATGACCCAAATAGCCATTACACTCAGAAACATTGGGCTAGGGGTACCACTAAAACTATGGTTAAGATAGGTATTAATAATAAACCGCAAGTAGCATTAATCGAGTCAAGATCAGAAATCAATGTAGTCTCAAGGGAGATTTATAACGAAGGTAAATGGCCTATTGATCGGGACCATGGGTGGAAAATGAAGGCAGCCAACAATGCTTCTAGCTATTTACTAGGAGCTTGTGCAAATGTTCCTATTACTATTGGAGATGTTAAAGAGGAACATAATTTCTTCGTTCATGATGACTGGCAATTATTTTGGGGCAGCCATTCATTTGTGAACAAAGAATGGAGACAAAAGTATTGGACGATGGAAGTGCTTTTGCAAGAATTCGTTCTCGTGATGGCCTTAAATCCGTCCAATTCATGACGCTTTGTATGAACCATCCTCGAAATTGTCGGTCTTTACGAAAAACTCCTTTAAGACACATAAATCAGGATTTCGGATAGATGCCACTATTGTGTGAGACAACGGTGGTGCTTGATTTGATGTCTCACACCCATCTGTAGATATTCCAGAAATTTTTTTATTATATTTTTCTTCCTCGTATTTAAAATTCATTCATTATAACAAAATTCCTAAAAAAACTTATAAAACATTATGAAAAATTTTCCAACTGTTAAGAATTTAATTGCAGGTAAAAGAGTTAAAATATTTAAACAAAGAAATGAAGAATTTTATGATTTATTATCTTATGAAGAAAATGATAAATGAAGTTTTAATAAAAATAATGTTTAAATTTTCTTTTAAATATGTTTTTTTCTTTTATATGTATGAAAATAAGAATTTATTTAAGAAAACTAATTTTTCTTGTGAGTTTATATGTTGTTAATTGATAGCAGGAGTTGAAGATGCTTTTTGAACCAATAAGACTGATTTATGATAAAGATGAAGCGCACGAGATTGAAGATAGTACATGAAGTTTAAAATTCAAGCAATCAAAGAGATATTTGGATCAAAGGCAATGCTGAAGATGGAGTCAATATAGATCAGGTGAAAAAGTTCTAAACCTGATTTATGTTTTAATTTATTATGAAAATTCATGCATTATCATAATTAGATATGTACATTCTTCAGATAGGTTAAGAAACCTCTTAAAATTATGAAAAGTAGAATTTACACTGAAGTAGGAATGTGCTTGAAGAGAAGATAGGGATTAGAGACCTATGGCTGTCATATGAATAGTTGAAGGAACCCTTAACTTGCAACTTCTAGTAGAAGTAGGCTTGTTTTATATAGGTAAGCTTCTTAAATCTGACCCATTTAGCTAAAGAGATCCTAGTTCTTGCTTTAGCTTACCTCTAGATCCTTTGCTCTGATTAGGGGTTAAGCCTTTCCCCTTCATCAAAAAAGTTGCGAAGAAAAATTGAAAGCAGTACATTAATGGTTGCTGCATATGAAAAGAGGAAAAATGACAAAAAGAAAAATGATGAAAACAAAATGAAAGAAAAATCAAATGACTTCATAAATCAGTTGTGGTCTTGAAATCACTTCTGAATTAAAAAGCGGGCTATATAAGGCGGATGTATGCTGGAGGGGGATTAGTTTTTTGTATCTTAAAGGCAAGTGGCTAGGAGATGAGGATAGAAGGCTTATATAACATATGCTTTACTTGTGAACAGAGTTAATAGAAGAGTTAGCACGAACACTATTTGAATGACTTCTATAGTTTCTTTCTAAAACCTGTTTTCAAACTCATGCATTGAACGAAAAGGTTGAAATTCAAACTTACATAATTTTATAAGTTTTCTTTGTTATTAGAAGATGTACTAATGATAGAAGCATTTTTTATAGTCTATTTGCATTTGAATCATGAATAATTTTCAAAAGAATTTGATATTGCCTTCTATGATCTGCACGTTTGGCCCATCGAGGACGATGTGCAGGTTTGGTCGGGGCGAATGTCAAATAGATTTCAACCTTTCCGTTGACGAACAAGAAAATAAAAAAAAATGTTTATTGGTCAATTCTAATCTCATTATTACAAAGTTTTTTCTTGGAACTAATCTCTTGTTAAGTGTTTGCAGGTTCAAATGGATAAACAAAACAAAAGTTCATATTATGGTTAACCCTAAAGTGCTCGTATAATGTGTGTTTAGGTCAATAAAGTATTGAATTATGGGTATTAAAACCCTAGGATTATGTTCATTAATGTGTATTTAAGTTAAGAGCATTAATTCCTGGTTAATCTTAGGGTTTAACTAGGTTTTCAATTAATTTCCAATGGATTTCAATGGGTTTTTGAAGGGTTTAAAGTAGGTATTTTAGGGTTTTAGTATATTTAAAGGGTTAGAATAGTTGTTATTTAAATATATTAATCTATACATAAAATATTTATATATTAAAAATTAAACTATGATATAATTAATTAATTTAATCATGTGTGTGCATTTAAGTACTAAGGTATTAGTTAAATAAACCCCTAAACTAACCTTAAAGTAAATGAAATAATTTAATTATCCAAAATTAGGATAATTAACTTAAAATGCTAAATTAAATGGATAAATATTTAGTGGTGTGTGAGAGTGCTAGATTAAAGAGTGGTTTATATAAGATGTGGAATTAAAGTGGTTTAAGGAGTGGTATGAAAGGATGATGCACTTAAAGTGAATAAAGTTGGTTAAGAGAAAAGAATGATAAGAATTAGAGAAAATGAAAAGAGAGGAGTAGAAATGTTGTGTGGTTAAAGTAGTTAAAGTAAGCTGAAAAGTGTGGAGAATGAAAGAGAATTAAACTGTGGCTAAGGAATTAAAGCAAAACCTAAAGGAGTGGTAAACTCATGACTTGTATATGTATTTATATGTATGAAGAGCTCTGTTATTTCCTAATGTTTCTTGCAGACATTGAAGTAAAGAATATTGAAAGAAGAGTTGATAAAGATTGAAGAAAAGTATCAAGCCATGTCATGATCAGAGAATAGGAGCTTCTCATTCACAGCTTCACCTCATTATCTTTGTATTGAATTCACTAGGATTCATTATCTTATTAGCAAAATGTATCATGTAGAAAGATTTAGCATTTGAATAACTATTGTTGAAAATTATTCTTATGACATTGATCAATTTATTTATTATTTTCCATCTTCATTGTCGATGTTCATAGAGTATTATGTGTAGCCAAAAGTATTGCACATTAGTTGACTTTAAAAAATTTTTATTCCTTTAAGAAAGTAGGTAATTAAAATTGTTTCCATCACTTATTTTCCGTATCTTTTGCACGTTTAACTCCTAGAATTTCTCTTACCTTAGATTAAAGAAAAAAGATAATTTAGAATTTAGAATTTCAGTTACCTTAGATGAAAGAAAAATATACCTAAAACACCTACGATTGTCTCATACACCCTGCGTGTGCCGAGGGATTTAGTGGCTGACTGATCCACCAGCCGTATGTCCGCAACTTCCCGACACCGCATTTCATCAGTAATCACTGAACTCATTAGAGAAATACTCTCCCCCTCCATCTGACCTTAGTCTCTTCAACTTTTGACCTGTGATTCTTTCTGCATACACATGATAATGTTTAAATGTATTGAATACCTGTGATTTCACTTTGATCACATACATAGTGATCCACCTTGTAGCATCATCAACATAAATCACATAATATCTTCAACCATTTATACTCAAATCCTTTGATGGTCCCCACACATCTGTGTGTACCAACTCAAGCTTCTGTGAATACATGAAACCATGTTTAGAATATGATTGCTTATGAGCCTTACCTAATTGACATGCCTCACATCTGTATGTCATATGTTGACCTGCAACATTAGGCTATCCAAGCCCTGAACCACTGGTAGCCATATCCTTAATACCTCTTTCATTAAAATGTCCAAGTCTTTTATGCCAAAGATCTAACTCAGAGATCTTATGTCCTCCATAAGTGAACAAGGCATGACCAACATTACCTTGAATCTTCAATCTAAAGAGTCTTTCTTCTTTCTTTCTTGAAACAATTTGTTTTTACCCATTGCTAGGGTCTTCCACAAAAACTCAAATCATTAGTAAACCTTACTTCATAACCTTTTCAACAATTTGCCCTACACTTATCAGATTCTTTGGAAATGTAGAAACATACAAGACCTTACTCAGAAGAATACTTCAGTCCTTGGCCTTCACTGATCCAATTGAATTCACATTGTGCTTTGTATTATCACGTGTTTGAACTACATGATTAGTTACCTTATTCTCCAAATCAGTCATCAATGCTATATTACCACTCAAGTTATTGCTACATCCTGAGTCAATGTAGAAGAATCTTTGGTCTTCACTTTGTTTTTCACAAGTTGCATTCATAATCAAAGTTGATACCTCCTTCTGATCTGAAGCATAATTGTAGTAGGTATTGTTGTAAGATTGACTTTGGAAACCTCTACCTGCATTTCTTCCAAAGTAACCTCTACCTCCGAAATTACCTCTTTAATTTCTACCACCTCTTCCTCTTGAATTAAAGTTCTTATTATATCCACCATTATTCGGATTATTATGCCAACAATCATGAGCTAAGTGATTTCTTTACCACAAATCCAGCAAGCTTTAGCTCCATCTTTATTGCTTCTCCGTCTTCCTCTTCCTTTGCCACCTCCTCTTCCTCTTTGGGAAGTTGGCTTGGCTAGTTGTACTTTCTTCTTCATTTGCTTGTTGCTATCCTTTGCCATTCTTCTTCTTAACCTTTGAATACATTGCTTGACCTGCACTCTTATCACCATCACCTTTGACATCCAAAAGATCAACTTGCAGATATGATGACAAGAAGCTTGGATGGACCAAAGTTGCAGAGGTTTAAAGATATGTCAGGTATAAAGAAGATGCAGGTAATCACAAATGATGATTGGGGGGGAGTTGTTGGAGCAGGACAATCAACAATTGGTGATTATATAAAGCCTAGAAGTGAAGAAATGAAGAAAAGATTGAAGTTTAACTTCATGGAGTAAAGAAAAGATTCAGATAGTAAAGTTCTTAAAACATATGTACATTAGCTTTGTAAATACTTCAATATACTTGAAGTAATGACGAATCAATACTCATATGTATATATAGATACGTGTAGATGGTCGTAAGCGAAGAATGAGGTGAAGCATAGATGAATAGATGATGTGTATTGGATGTATCATCCATCAGATGTATGAAGAGTTGAATAGAAAGAATGTTTAGAGAATTGCTCGTCAATATTTTCTCTAGTTCTCCTTCTGTGTTTCATTTCATCAGAAATCCTTTTGTACACATCTAAGTCCATAGTTAATCTATGTATGGTTGAAGTTTGAGAGTTCAATTGCAAACACGCTGAGAGAATTTTGTGTAGGAACATCTATATGTGAGAAAGTGTTGAGTGTCTTCTGAAATAGGCACAGTTTTGATGGTCAAAGAAATGATTAGTTCTCATTGCATAGTGTAAATTTTTACACAAATGAGGAGTCAAAATCTAAGTTGGAAGGTAAGCCATCTATGGCTAAAAGCATTTGCTTAAACGGATTCTAGATTGGGAGAACTATGTGTTAGAAGTTGCAGGTGTCAAAATCGACTCTACAAGAAGGCACTTTCAAACATAGGTAGATTGTTTGAAGCATTTCTCATAATCTACTAAAGCTTTTGAAGTATTTTAACTTAGAGGAGGTGTGCATACTCTAGGCAACACATTCTACAAATTTTCATCAGAATCTTTACACAAATGATTAATCAATGAGTGATTAATGTGCAGCACACTTTCTGTGAAATGACTTTCTTCACAATAAGCTAATTTCTTAATAGTTTGGTGATTGTCTTCCAAAATTGGTTGGAGTTTAAAGTTATTCTTGATATAGAGCTGGACTAACATCAAGCATAGCTTGTTCTTTTGGAGATTAACACTCTCCATCATTTTAATCTCCCTTTGAGATCTCTTGAGTGCTTCATTGGAGTAATCTAGTATGTCTTCTAATCGCTTGAATTTGGTCTTGCCTCTTGACTTCCAAGCCGTGAAGTCAATATGCTCTTCATCCTCTGAATTGATATCTTACGGTAATTTCTGATCTTCTTGAGTGAGAGTTGGAAAGTCATTTTCCAAATCATAAGGTAACTTGATCTTCCTGCAATCATCCTCAAACCATGACTTATTTTCATCAAACACTACATCCCTACTAACTATAAATGCTTTGTTGGTGGGATTGTATAGCCTATAGCCCTTCTGGTTTTGTTCATACCCAATGAATATACATTTTTTGGCTTTAAGGTCAACCTTCCCTCTAATATATGAGGGAATGTGTGCCTAAGGAATGAGCCCAAACATCTTGCAATTTTCCAAAGAGGGTCTCCTTCCATTCCATGCTTCATACAGTGTCATTCCATCCAAGGATTTGGATGCGAGCGTATTAACCAAGTAAGTGGCTATGGAAGAAACCTCTACCCATAGGTAATTAGGTAGCTTCTTCTCATTCAACATTGACTTAGCAGCTTCAACTCTTAATTTGTCCCTTCTTTCTATTACTCCACTCAATTCAGGAGTATATCTTGTTGTTACTTCCATCTTTATGCCTCTATACTATCAAAATGAGTCAAATTAATGTGAAAAATACTCACCACCTCCATTCACATCCTCTTCCAGCTTCTACCTGTTTGGTTCTCAACTAGTGTGAAATACTTTTTGAGGCATGTAATTACTTCATCCTTATGCTTCATTAAATAAAGGATTGTCCATCTACTCTCGTCATTTATAAATGGAACATAGTACCGTGAGCTTGAGAATGATTGATCTTTGCTAGGCCCCCACACATCAGTGTGTACAAGCTCCAAGTACTCATCATGCATCTACCCCTTTCTGTTTAATGGTTGCCTATGAGCTTTACCAAATTGACATGCTCCACATTTGTATATAATGTATTTCTTGGTCACATTGGGAAAGCCAAGCACACTCTAATTCCCACATATTTGCTTTAATGTTCTTTCTCCTATGTGCCCTAGCCTTTTTGTGCCATATCTCTAGCTCAATTAGGGTTTGATCTTTATAATTGAACAGTGCTATGTCCCGGTGTCTTCAATATCAAATGCAAATAATCTACCAGATTTCTCAGCTTTCCCATTCCTTTTGAAGCCTTGTTGAGGGTCTTCCACATATGCTCCATGCTTAATGTATCTAACTTGTAACCCACTCTCAACAATCTGGCCAACATTAATTTGGTTTTTGGTTATAGTTGGCACATACAAAACCTTACTCAAGAGGTTAATGTTACCATGAGATGTCTTAGCATTTCCAATTTTCTTGACTAAGATTTTATTGTCATTACCTCTCTGTACTTCATGCTTCCGTTTGGGATCTTCAAGACTAGATAATAAAGCTACATTTCTAGCCACATGATTGGAACAACCTGAATCAATATAGAAAAGATCCTCATCATCTTTACCTTACATGGATGTCATATTCATGATGGGTAGAGAATCTTCTTGGTCTTCTCTATATATGTTATGATCTCTTGCTCCTCTAAAACCTCCTTGATAATTCTTGCTATTGTAGCCTTGATTGTAGTAATGATTATAGTTGCTTCCTCCATTGTTGTACTTGCCTTTGGATTTCCCATAGCTACCCCTATGGAAGCCTCTTCCCTTTTGATTCCTTGTGTTCTTGAAGCATTCTTCTCGTGTGGTTGGTAAGACCACAAATGTAGCAAGATGGATTGTTGTAGGACCTCCCCCTGCCTTGCTTTCCTCCTCTACCCCTTCCTCTAGCACATCCTCCTCTTCTTGTGAAGTTAGATTGAGAGGCACTAGCCTCATCTTCATTGTTCTTGAGTTTGCCTTTATCTTTACTTTCATTATTATCTCTATAAACGGCAGAAGATTGATAACCTCTAGAATTGTCACCATTCTTGTTGAGCTTTGTCTGAGGGATGAAGGGTTGCCCGATCAAGGTGTTGAGGTTAGGTACTTTCATATCCATGTAGAAGTCCATTGTTGTGGTGAATGAGTCCCACTTATCATCAGCTTTGATGCCATTAATGATCTGGTTTACTATGTGTTCTTCTCCTATCTCTTATCCAATTCTTGCAAGATGGTCATCCACATCTTTCATCTTGGTTACATAATCAACCACTTCTTGTTTTGGTTGCTTCTTTAGATTTGTAAACTCCATCCATAGGTGATTCCTTCTAGCTCTTGTATTTGATGAGAACTATGATGAGAAAACTTCCCAAGGCTCTTGGGAGGTGTTGCAATTCCTAATGTGAGGCAATAAGAAATCACATATTGAGTTTCATAGATAAGACCTAGCAACAGCATCCTTTGCACACCATGTGATCAACCTTTCTTGTTCTTCCCTTGTGGGTTGATGCTTGCTCCTTAATGTTGGCATCTCTTCATCTCCTGAGATGTATCCATATAGACTTTTGCCTTTGAAGGTAGGCTTGCATCCTTAGTGACCATGCTGAGTAGTTGTTTTTGTCTAAATTGTCAATGAAGGATGGAAATCCATCTCCCATCTTGCTTGTTGTTGCTCCGATACCACTATTGGAGGAGATGGTGGATAGTCTTTAGAGATGAAGTGTTGTTGCTTAAACGTGCTTTACAACTACCAATAATGATTGTTGAAGGGTATAGTGGGACTCTTTAGCTAGCTAATGATCATAAGTAATCACATATGTTGCTTGGAATATGTTCCACTAATCCATGGATCAAAATAGATAGGTAGGAATTGATTAAAGAACAAAAAACTTGGTGTTCTTGTCTCTACACCTATTCAATGTTTTGAACAGTTTTCTGAGCACAAGAGCAATTAGATTACTTCCTTTTGGGAATATGTAATTATCTTACATAGCTATCAATCATGAGTGATTTCATAAAAAATGATAGACTACACAATGAGAATGATGTTTACCAATTCACAAAAACTTCTTGACATTTTTGGGGTAGATCATGCAATAGACTAGAGAGTAAAGATGTGTTAATATCTTATGATCTATACAGGCAATGATGATGAGACTTTGTAGTCATATACTAGACGGTATGCTAAATCTATCATGCTTCAAATCATGAAAAAGATCAATCATACACTAAGAACAAGCTCTTAGAAGGTCACTGTTATTATGTAGTCACAACAGAGAAGTGAAATGAGATTGGAATGATAATATATGTATTAAATCCTATACAAATGCAATGTCATTGGGAGGCATATATTGCACAATGTTTGAAAGGTGAATGAGCTATGAGATAGCTGTCAATTCACAATAGATCCCCTTCACAATGATCTCATGGAGTCGAGATATCCCGTAGGTCCTTTGATCCTCAAGTTATAGTTATGTTTGGAGCCAATGTTTGAATTCAAACTCAAAAGTTCTACCTAAAATTGAATCCTAAAGTATATAATATATTCTCTCATTAATCAGCTACCAAATGAATCGTGATTTTAAGCTTCCTAACTCCACATGATTGTAGAACATGTTTACAAAGGTAAATGTGAAGGACGTTTACAAGAGGTTGATCGTATAGAGTCTCATGTGGGTTATGTGAATAAACCAAGTATGTGGGCTTGGTCTCTATTGCACCAACAACTCTTACCATCACATGTTTGTCCTCAAGCTTGATCCCTGGCAAAGACACCAAATTCTATGCGATTTCTATGCTTTACAGATTGCACCCGCTACCGGCTTTTGCATATCTCGAAGTGCAGATTCCAAACAACTCCTTAGCGCTTCGCATAGCTTAATTTCGGCGCACTGATGGAGTTGTACAGATAGGACATTGCAATACTCTCGTATGACATGCTTGCTAAACAACAACGTTCAGGCAGCCATGCTTTCGTGCTCTCACAGGCTTGCAACCCCTACCTGCTTACTAGTACATCACCATTCACAACAATGTTGTGAATGATCGCGATCAGGAAAACTGCATAGCAACAATTGATCATCTCTTCTTTTTGCATGCATGAGCGAACTTCTGTTGGCGCATTGCCATGGGTTTCCTCTCTCGTTCCATCGTTGTCCCTCTGGGCTTCCTCTTCTTATTCTCCAGCATTGTCATCAATGTTGTTTAGGTGTTGACATTGATAGCCCTCCTGCTAATCTCAAGGAGCCTTTATCGAGTACTCTCACAGTCAATGCAACTACCGCAAACAGATAAGTCATCCGCTCACATGCGCAGACAAGAATTTGATGAACGGAGGAGGATGCAAAGCACCAATTACAAGAATAACTACAGCGATGGTGGAGACTGTCTCTCTCTATCTCTCTCACTCTTGTTGCATAGAAGGGCCAGGTGACATAGGTGGCATCGGGTCTCTTTGCAAACGACATCATTGCGGGTGGTTGCTTTGTCGTTAGTTGCTGACAGAGGCTAGAGTCTCATTATCTTGTGGCAGAAATGCCACCAACAGCTGGTCCCTACAGTCTGCAAGTCTTGCACAAAGATGAGGTGGCGACCTTAAGTACAGCTCTCAATTGGCAGAAGCCGCACGCAGACAAGATCTAGACGCGAATAAAGTTTATGATAAAATAATGAACAAGTCAAGCAGACAGAGAACTAGGCAAGGAGTTCATTCGAAGAGATCAAAAGCATGAGGATTACATTTGTCAATGAAGGAATGGAAATCCATCTCCCAGCTTGCTTGTTGTTGCTCTGATACCATTATTGGAGGAGATGGTGGATAGTCTTTAGAGATAAAGTGGTGTTGCTTAAACCTGCTTTACACCTACCAATAATGATTGTTGCAGGATATAGTGGGACTCTTTAGCTAGCTAATGATCATAAGTAATCACATATGTTGCTTGGAATATATTCCACTAATCAATGGATCAAAATAGATAGGTAGGAATTGATTCAAGAACAAAAAACTTGGTGTTCTTGTCTCTACACCTATTCAATGTTTTGAACAGTTTTCTGTTCACAAGAGCAATTAGATTACTTCCTTTTGGGAATATGTAATTATCTTACATAGCTACCAATAATGAGTGATTTCATAAAAAATGATAGACTACACAATGAGAATGATGTTTACCAATTCACAAAAGCTTCTTGACATTTTTGGGTTGGATCATGCAATAGACCAGAGGGTAAAGATGCGTTAATATCTTATGATCTATACAAGCAATGATGATGAGACTTTGTAGTCATATACTAGACGGTATGCTAGATCTATCATGCTTTAAATCATGAAAAAGATCAATCATACACTAAGAACAAGCTCTTAGAAGGTCACTGTTTTGATGTAATCATAGCAGAGAAGTGAAATGATAATGGAATGATAATATATGTATCAAATCCTATACAAATGCAATGTCATTGGGAATCATATATTGCACAATGTTTGAAAGGTGAATGAACTATGCGATAGCTGTCAATTCACAATAGATCCCCTTCACAATGATCTCATGGAGTCGAGATATCCCGCAAGTCCTTTGATCCTCAAGTTATAGTTGTGTTTCGAGCCAATGTTTGAATTCAAACTCAAAAGTTCTACCTAAAATTGAATCCTAAAGTATAGGATATATTCTCTCATTAATCAACTACCAAATGAATCGTGATTTTAAGCTTCCTAACTCCACGTGATTGTAGAAGAGGTTTACAAAGGTAAATGTGAAGGACGTTTACAAGAGGTTGACCGTATAGAGTCTCATGTGGGTTATGTGAATAAAACAAGTATGTGGGCTTGGTCTCTATTGCACCAACAACGCTTACCATCACATGTTTGTGCTCAAGCTTGATCCCTGGCAAAGACACAAAATTCAGCATCACTACATAAGAATAAGTTCCTCGTCCAAGAGCTCCATCGCTTCACTTGTCAATCCATGTTGAGGATGATACGAAAATAATGAACAAGTGATATGCATTGTCCCGAAGGAGGAAGGAGGTCTTAGGGAGAGCGTGAATTCGATTTTTATATTGAATGTTGTGCAAGAAGTTCAGGATTTCCCTTCATATGTTACATGTTTGTAAACTCGCACACATGTGCCTTTATATTATAATAAAATCAAACACTAGAGAGCACAAATTGCTTCTCTTGTGTTTTCCGATGAAGATGTGATATTTACAGTCCTTGCGGACAGAAGATTTCTTTAAATATTGCTTAATAATCAAAAGGAGAGATCGGCTGAGACAGAGAGCTTTCTTTTTCCCTTACTATTGTTTTATCTCCAGTGGCCAGAACCGCTGGATCATAACTCTTCTATGAAGGGAATTCTCTGAGTATTTAGACTGAAGGGTATTCTCTGACTGGATCTAATAGTGCGAGCATACGGCAACATATATTTGGGATTTGAGTACGCTCTTCATTTTCCTTGAATTAAGAGCTCAGTTTCTGTAAAGTAGTGGAATAAATTCTTCATTATCCTAATCCAACTCTTAGTGAGATACACAGTCCATGCATGCAAACTACTTTTCTTCTTCTTGCTTCTTTCTTTAGTTTTTATTCATATATACACGTTTCCCAAGAAATCTACTTACGCAATTCGCAACACTTTCAGGATTGTCCTTTGTAAGCAAGTCTTATCAACTCGCATGCGCATGCAGTCGTATAGTGTTAATTCAGACCATTAGAATGAAGGTCGGTACCAAGACAAGCAAAAGATTACTTCGTTCAATGCATCTACTGTACCTTGCGGAAGTATAATATTATAATTCAGACCATTAGAATGGTGTGGAAAGAGATTATACGATCTTTTTGTCTTGTCCTTTTTACCCTAGACAAGGACTGAAAACACATAGAGATGTAATTATTGTTGTTGAGGTTCTCATATAAGCTGTTCGTTGTTGCTGGAAAAAAGATAGGACATTACCTTTTTGTCTTGTCCTTTTTACCCCAAACGCTAGATAGGAATTGACAACACAGAGACATGGAGTAAGATGATGGAGTTGTCGAAAACGATAATGTCGCCTAATCTCTAGTTATAAATATTTTACCATGCAAGGAAGTTTCCATGGTATATGGACCTTGACTCTGACTAGGGTTTTGTCACTCTATGGGTTTACCAGATACTTGCCATGAAGGAAAATATACTATAAGCTGTTAGACATCACATGAGGGTCAATGGAAACAGTTATAAGTCCGATAATCATGTCAGTAAGGATGTTATTATCATATTGTAATCTAGAAAGCATGTCATACGTGGATATAAGTGGCAATTACAATGAAAATGTACATAAGCTCAAAAATATCCCTTTGAAATGATCTGTATATGGTATTCTAGAATGCTTTATGTTATGAAAGATCATCGTTACATGCTCATTTCATTCATGATGTTTGGCTTTGATAAACATTTGAGATTTTCCAAGAGGTAACAATATGGAAAATCAGGGTTTTGGTTATGCTGCTATCTAATATGTTGGAGGAGGGTTGAAAGGATGCATGGATGATGATGTACTACAGATGAGGAAACACTCGGATCAGAAACACATGGATCATAACAACCAACCCAACATGATGCATAAATAGACTGTAACTTTTTTGGAAATGAATAATCCCCTTGGATGAAATAAAGCACAGAATTACATGGATATCATAGAAGATAATTTCGACAGCATACTAATCTGTTTTTCCTTTAACATGAATGGTAAATATCATCACTTCATAAGGTAAACTTTTACTATGCCTTTATCTATCACATAAACAGATAACACATTAAAAAACTTGCTGATAGAGTGTAGTATAAGATAAGACATTAAAAAACTTGCGGAAGTATCTCTTTTGATATCTCTTTGTTCTTTATTATATTAGAGTCTCTTAACATGGCCCGACGTACATTTAATATTGTCACTATAAGCACAACATGACTAGAAGAAATGGCAATTACTTATTTGTAAGTAGCTTTGGTCGGATTTACCTCTATCATATGAAATTGCATCCCGCAATGTTGTTTGTAACAATCTTGCCATTGGGGGCCATAATTGAACGTCTATGGTCCTTTTAATAGATGAAATGTACTTTCAATTTGGCCACACTCCAGCGAGTAAAGAATAATACGAATAAGTGATCTTTGTTAGCTACCACATGTGCGACGAGCACACTTAGCTGGTGGGTCAAACTATCGAAGTGAGAGCTTACCTCACCACATGATGATTATTACGTCCAATGGTTGAGCAAACATGTACCAAGTGTGAATAGAATCACGCAACCACCTTCTACACTACTATATATACAAAGACAATAGTAACAGTAGGAGACATAGAAACAAAGTTCTATCCCAGCTTTGATATTGGAATATAGTCAAAAGCTCATTCACTTCAGATTTCACGATGAGAGGCATCCAATGGAAGCAATCATTATGATTTTTTTAATGCAAATCTAGGCTAAAACATGCAAGTTTCGAGAATCATCTACATACACCTTGAGCCTTCTACACTTCAAAGGATTAAGAAAAAGGTCAGAAAAGGTAGGGAAGGGGTATTTTTAGTTCTAATCACACATTCAAAACCATATCCCTGCACACAAGCACATGATGAAGAAGACAAGAGATCAAGAAGATGATTATGAGAGTACACTTTTCCAATTTATTTCTTCTATTCGAAATGGAAAACACTCTTTACAAAAGACTCACAAATGATTTTTATACATGTGCCCATATGCATTTCCAATCACTATTTGCTTGGCGTTCAAAGATACCTAATCCACATGATTGGGAGTGTGACACTTGATGACTCCTTAAAGTGCACATATACAAGGCTTTGGAGCATTGATGCAAGTTATGATAAGTTCAAGAAGAACTTTCAAGTAAAGTTTCTAGGACCCTTTTTTTTCTCTTCTCAGTACTTCGAGTTGTGCCATTGATTTGCATTTTCTTTGCTTTCTATTTCACTATAAACACTCTCCCCCTCCTAGTATCTATTTTCCCTTACAAATCTTCAACTCTGTTTGCCTCACATGCCACTTATGCGTTCAAAATACACATATTCTTAGTTATATGTCTTCTTCACGTGCTCTCTAGTAAGGGCTATTCTCATCGGTATGTGGTCTTTTGAAACATCCTTTTTCTAGACGTAAATGCTTTACCATCTATGGATTGACCCTATTCTTCTAACCACATTTTTGGTTCCTTGAATCGACTCTTGCCCCATAAATCTTTGATCTTGATGTGTACCTCTATGAGGCTTGGGGCCGTAGTGACAACTTTACTTTATAAATTAATTTTACATGCATAACCTTTTCCTTTTCAGAAGCTATTTTATTCTGCTTATGCCTTCTTATCTTTATCTTCTTCATGATTCTTGTTGCATCATATGCACTCCAAATCGTAATTGGTGATATGGCTTATACACATCCGTATTCTCACATTCCCTCATGCCCTATAGGAAAACTCTATCCTCCTATCCAGGAATTGAAATTTCTTTGTTCTTTTTGACACGCATCATTGAGAGCTTGTCAATACGTAGAAGGATATTGAGATCTTGTCAAATGTATTCAAATTTGATTTCATCTTCAAAAAAATACTTCCAAATCTTTTAGAAAAGATTTGCAAAGGATGGTTCTAAATATGATCCAATTAAATTCAAGAATATATACTTCATGTGTTCGGAGACGTTTCAAAACGGTGAGTATCGTGCTCAACATTATAATGGTTATCTTTACTCTCAGAATTGCGATACGAACATGGATTTGATTCCAATGTCTAGTTTTATGAATCATATAAATCTTCAATTGGTAAATAACCTTGATGCATGCTCGTTAGTAATGGAAAAGTGAAAAATTTCTTATTGATTTTTCTTTTTTGTTGTGCTTTTGAGATTTCTTAACAATATATGCTTCGTAGCCCTCAAAAAAATATCAATATCCACCTACTACAAATAGGGAGATTCTTGATAGTGTGGGCACTGTCTAGAGGTCTTCTCCAAAAAAATTCTTTCTTGAGGCTAGCTTTTCTTCTTTCAACTACTTTTGCATCTAGTTGAAGGTATTTATAGTGAGATTTAAGTTGACATCTAGATTTCTCTTTATAGATATCTACATGTTTTTCTCTCATAGGATCCCAACAGAAGTGTTGAGTGGTTAGAAAGTGTTTCCTATATAAATATTATTAATCCTCTTTCATGAGTTTGATCACCTCATTCTTGAATTATTGAGAAGACCTCGCAACTAGAGTTGCCTACTTCTTCTCATCTAGAGCTAGTGTATGTAGTATGTTCGGAGATCCCAGATTAC
This sequence comes from Ceratopteris richardii, assembly GCA_020310875.1. Taxonomy (NCBI): domain Eukaryota; kingdom Viridiplantae; phylum Streptophyta; class Polypodiopsida; order Polypodiales; family Pteridaceae; genus Ceratopteris; species Ceratopteris richardii. Next base: position 231,276,135 of record CM035406.1, on the reverse strand, counting down.
ATCATCAGCCCTCCACACTGATGATGGATAAATGGGTGAAAAGAGTGGATGTACCTCTATCTCCACCATATGCTCCAATCGAATGAGAAATACTTGTGGTCCAAAGCAACATCGATTGGTGCATTGGGATAATTCATTGTTGTTCATATTGGGTCAACTCATGTATCAAAATTTCATATTGTTATGTTTTCTCTAGGAATATCTATAGTGATTTCTCTATTTTCAGTTCATCTTTACATAGATCTCATACTTGATCATTGTCCTCATCACACTCTTGAAGGTACAATCGAAGTGATTCCTCTACTTCTGTTTTCATTACATTTTCTTTCGCCTTAGTGACACTTTTTTTAGGTGACACTTTTTTTATCAAGCTAAGCTTTATAGTCATAAAGATATGCTCCTTAAGGGTTCCATTTTGTATTATGATTGCTAGTTATATGAATAGGTTATTTATATAGTAATGATGTCAATATCTTATCATTTCTTTGCCTTCGCAATTTGGGCGCTTTGTATGACTCGTCACTTGTGATTCTATACATCGACATCTATTAAATATGCATACATTTTCCTCTTCGAGAGCCCTACACTTAGCTTTCAACTCTACATTTTTGTAGACAACTTCTTGTACTTAATTTTTTATTCATTTTTTTATTCTTTATTGTAGTGTTTCTCAACATCAATGAGTCTACTATCTCTAAGGTACCATCTATCTCCCCCTTGAGCTTTTCAAGTTTATTTTTAATTGGTGATATGGCTTATACACATCCGTATTCTCACATTCCCTCATGCCCTATAGGAAAACTCTATCCTCCTATCCAGGAATTGAAATTTCTTTGTTCTTTTTGACATTGCAAGTACAAATTGTAAATTCCTTGAGCGCATCATTGAGAGCTTGTCAATACGTAGAAGGATATTGAGATCTTGTCAAATGTATTCAAATTTGATTTCATCTTCAAAAATACTTCCAAATCTTTTAGAAAAGATTTGCAAAGGATGGTTCTAAATATGATCCAATTAAATTCAACAATATATACTTCATGTGTTCGGAGACGTTTCAAAACGGTGAGTATCGTGCTCAACATTATAATGGTTATCTTTACTCTCAGAATTGCGATACGAACATGGATTTGATTCCAATGTCTAGTTTTATGAATCATATAAATCTTCAATTGCTCGTTAGTAATGGAAAAGTGAAAAAGTTCTTATTGATTTTTCTTTTTTGTTGTGCTTTTGAGATTTCTTAACAATATATGCTTCGTAGCCCTCAAAAAAATATCAATATCCACCTACTACAAATAGGGAGATTCTTGATAGTGTGGGCACTGTCTAGAGGTCTTCTCCAAAAAAATTCTTTCTTGAGGCTAGCTTTTCTTCTTTCAACTACTTTTGCATCTAGTTGAAGGTATTTATAGTGAGATTTAAGTTGACATCTAGATTTCTCTTTATAGATATCTACATGTTTTTCTCTCATAGGATCCCAACAGAAGTGTTGAGTGGTTAGAAAGTGTTTCCTATATAAATAATATTAATCCTCTTTCATGAGTTTGATCACCTCATTCTTGAATTATTGAGAAGACCTCGCAACTAGAGTTGCCTACTTCTTCTCATCTAGAGCTAGTGTATCTGGTATGTTCGGAGATCCCAGATTACATCATCAGCCCTCCACACTGATGATGGATAAATGGGTGAAAAGAGTGGATGTACCTCTATCTCCACCATATGCTCCAATCGAATGAGAAATACTTGTGGCCCAAAGCAACATCGATTGGTGCATTGGGATAATTCATTGTTGTTCATATTGGGTCAACTCATGTATCAAAATTTCATATTGTTATGTTTTCTCTAGGAATATCTATAGTGATTTCTCTATTTTCAGTTCATCTCCATCTAAGAATCCGTAAAAAATTGCATCATCATCCTCAAAATTTCCTTTAGTCGATTAACATTTACATTAAACCATGTGGATGTGGAAATAGATGGTTGATCCATGTTGTGTTGCTTGTGTACCACTTATAGTGTGCAATAAATTGTTTAATGGGTGCTTGAATCTTAACGTCAAATCTAGTTGCAATAGTGGACTCAGAGTCATACTTATATGAGCATCATGCGGAACATGAGTTCGTAAGATTGTATCTTTTAGAGCACTTGAATCTACATCTTCTTGAGGTGCAAGCACTTCTACACTTACTTTGATAGTTAATGCTGCATTAATTCCTAAAAAGATTCTTTAAATGATGTTTTTTCGAAAGAGGCTATAGAGATTGTTTTTTCTTGTGGCCATTTGACTCCAACATATGGTTACGTCAATGCATGGGCTAGGAGACCCAACATTGGATTCTTCCATTATAAGAAATTGTTCTTCTTCTAGTAGATGTGCGAGTTGGTGTTGAGAATCTCCTCATAGGTCTTCGAATCCATTTGTCTCCTCGCATTTTCCATCATCATTGGGATGTGCTCTGAATTGTTTGTTGGGTTGCAATTAATTAGTTGCAATTAATTAGTTTAATTGATTCTTCATCCCACTTGTCGTTCCTCTCTTAGCATGCTCCATTGAGGTTAATGATTTCCTTGTACAATTAAATTAACGTTTCCTTTAGAGTACATATCTATATCAAACATGGTAGTTTCAAAGTCTCTTGTGTAAAAGGTGGTGTTTGATCGCATGTTGATGTGAGCAATTAAGAGTTCTTTTGGCCATAGTAGAGTGGTTGATTTCATCCATCTTCTTGGCTTTACGTTTCCCTTTCATCTAAGGTGTTCCACTTATCTCTATACTTGATCTAATTCTTTGGTTCTTCTATTCGGGAAACACAAATTCTTTTATATTTAGTGTCGTTTCCATGGACGTGGTTGTTATAACTAGTTTCATGCCGGCACACATAGCATTATATATAAAAATATTAATTTTGGACCACCACTTAGAGATATTTACTGACCCATTCTTTATTTGATTAAAGAAGTCTCTCTTTCAAATATGGAGCTAGGTTTAGGTGGTCTCCCACTTTTTGGATAGCATGTGACAAAATCCTCACTATAATATTATATAGAGTTGTGTGTATGTTCATGCTTGTGAATCAAAAGTGTTGTTGTACCAATCTCAATGCTTCTTCAATATCATCTCTATTTATATTATTGAAGTTTTTCGTTTTGGAATCATGATCTTCATCCTTGAGATCCACTATTCAGCCCTTGTCCTAGCCAAGGGCTTCCTTCATGAGTCCATTAGTGAACTCTAGTCTTTAGTCTTCCTTCCATGTCTTTTAATAAAGCTTCTAAGATAGAAGGATGCTCTAGTGAGGAATCTAGGGTACTCAATGTTTGTGCACATCTATAAAAATCCATCATGTACATCGGTTGCAATAAGAATGCATCTACCATAGCACTCTTGAAAACTTCTATAATAAACGGCATTTTATGAATGACGCCAAAGTCCTTCCATGGCCTGCACGAAAGATGTAATGCTTGAGCAATTGGCCATTTCCTAGCCAATGTTCACGTTGTGGTCATCATTTGAACTTGAAGCTCGTAGATTGATTCAAAAGTTCCAGTTAAAAGCTTAGTCAAAAGGTACATATTATGCAATCAGAATATGTTTGTGTGTTGATTTGTAGGCTCCATTGGTAAGGGATCGTTGAAGAACATGGTTTTGTGATAAATGGAATTGAATTCAAGATCGCTCATAGAATATAACGGATTTGGTGAATTCTTTTCGTTATTATCTATTTCATCATGTATTCATGACCTGTAAGGTGTGCTGGAAATTTCTTATGATCGATGACATGATTTATCTAAGTTTTCTCTGTAAGTATTTTGTTTGACTTCCCTATAAAATGCATGGATATATTTTTTGGTTTTCATGTAATCCGAGATTCTACATATGCGCATGAATGTATTTTTGTATGTACGTATGCGCATGAATGTTTGTGGTGTAAATCATTATGTATGAAAAATGATGATATATGTGTGCATTATTAAAAATGTGTATATGTAAAAACCTATTGTATTTTTAAGTTTTCATAGAGTTTATTTATTTTCTATGATTCATATTGATGTGTGTTTTGTTTATTCATGGAAAACGGTACACCATGATATTATTGCGGTGAAAAGCTCCAAAATATTATGTCTTCAGTATATCCTACACAATTATAGTCACACGTTTATGAGATTAAAACTCAGACCTTTCTCAGACTCCTCCTTAGTCACTTCCTCATACTCTTTATGACTATGGGGGTCTGTGACCTTAGAGGATGTATATCACGTGTCTCAATTTTTCACAATACACGGGTGTCTATCGTGGACCTCTCAGAATGGGTTGAAGTTATAATGTGTGGTGAGTCTTTAGTTTATCACGAGAGATTCAAAGACTCAAAGTTTTGGGAATGTGTATAGTGGATTGGGATGATGCAGGGAGGCCTATGTCATTTTGCACATGCAACATAAAAATTCAATGGTTTTTTTTTTCTATCACCATTAGGAAAAAAATGATTTTTTGTTTTAGGGTGAGTTTTTTGGGTTTGAATTTGCACTCTTTCAAGTTTCAAGAGATCTGATGGCTAGATTTCCACTCAAGCTTTGCTATTTTAATGTCTCTCTTCTTAGGACTATTTCGATTTTGTCCTTTATTTCTAGAGTGTGTGCTCTTGTTGGCCCTCTAGTTCCCAAGTTTTTCAATTGATCATGGCCATCCAATCAAATGATCTAAAGGCTACAAATGCACATTTATTGCCTTTTGGATTTTATTGATTATTTTATTATACAATACCACTAGTGGTTTTTCCAACCTTCTAATCCACCTCAATAAGCATTTTATTTCCTTAAAAGTAGAAATCCACCCATGCAAGGTTCCATTTTTCCCTTAATGGGACAGAACAAAGTGGTCGGCACAAACTTTGATAAAATAGAGACAAAGTTATTGCAGAATTATACCTAGAATGGTGCTAAAGCATGCAATAGAATGCTAAAAACATGCAGAAACCAACATACAGACATTTTATCTGTTTCTCCTTCGTAGTAAAGCAAAGGAGGGAACTCAAAGGGGACTGGGTAGATATAGAGAATTTTGAATTTTAATGATGAACAAAATGAAAGGCGGCCATGGTGATGGAAGGTGGAGAAGGTGATGATGCGAAAATGTATAAGAATTGTTGCACAATTTAGAAAAACCTACCAAAGTTATTTTCCAACATCAATCTTCCAACACAATTACCATCACATGTTTTTCCTCAATTTTGATCCCTTGCAATAACATCAAATTTGGTGTCTCTAGCAAATGATGAGTTCTAGGTCAAGGAGCTCCACCTCTTGACTTGGCAATCCATGGTGAGGATGATATGACAATAATGAGCAAGTGATGTCTGTGAAGGTCAAGGTGTAAAGTACAATGGATGCACACACACATACACACATGCACACACACATACACACATGCACACAAGGTAGAGACAAAGAAAGATACAATGGAAGGAAGAGATTTTCTATTAGGCTAGCTCTAAATGAATACGAAAGCTTGGAATGTCCAAAAGTCCAACCTCAAAGTCCAACCAAAGCGTACATATTGGCTGACCATTTATCTCGAATTATTAATGAGGAGCCAATCTCTGGTGTGCCCGATGATGCTCCTGATGGGGATCTATTTCAGGTTGATGCTAAAGTACCTTGGTATGCCGACTTGGTGAATTTCTTGTGCACCACTAAATACCCGCCGAGAGCAAGCAAGAGAGAGAAGCAAAAACTGTTAGCACTGGCAAAACACCATAGCATCATTGGTGGGATGCTCTATCGATATTTTGTCCATGAGAGCATTTATCGGAAGTGTCTTGAGGAAGAAGAAGCAACCCTAGTGTTGAGAGCATTACATGATGAACCCTACGGTGGGCATTTTGCTGTTGAGCTGACGGCAAGAAAGATTTTATTGGCTGGGTATTGGTGGCTAACGCTGCTCAAAGACTCTCACACATACTGTAAGAAATGTGACAAATGCCAAAGAATGGGCAAACCAACATTAGCACATGCAGCTCCTCTTACGCCGGTGCTGGCGCTTAAGCCTTTTGAAAAATGGGGAATTGATTTTGTGGGGCCCATTGATCCTCCCTCAAGACGTAGATCCAATAGGTATATCCTGGTCTGCACTGACTATGTTACCAAGTGGGTAGAGGCTAAAGCTCTGAAAACTGACCGAGCTATTGATGTAGCTAAATTTTTGTACGAACAAATTATCACCCGATTCGGATGTCCGTTGGAGATAGTGAGTGATAGAGGAACACATTTTGTCAACGAATTGATCGAGGAATTAATGGAATTGTATAAGATCAAACATAGGAAAAGCACTCCATATTACCCGAGGGCGAATGGACAAGTGGAGGTTACCAACAAGGTTCTTGAACAGATTCTGACAAAGACAGTAGTTGTGCATAGGCGAGACTGGGATGAGAGACTTTTGGAAGCTTTGTGGGCGTATCGAACATCCTATCGAGTGACGACTAAGAGCACTCCGTTCTCCCTAGTATATGGCGAGGAAGCCATCTTTCCCATCGAAAAAGAAGTGCCGACATTAAGAGTGGCCATCGAGGCCAGGCTGGGAGAGGAAGAGTCATTGAAGGAGAGGTACATACAACTGGTGAAGCTAAGATTAAAGCTAACCAATAGGATGAAAAATAACTACCAACGGAGATTTTTTTTTTTTGCAAATTCAGAAATAGATGTTCATACTTTTGCAGAAAAGAACATTATACTTCCTCTGACTTGTCTCAGTATTTGATTATGATTAGCCATCAACTGCATCAGAGATGGACCTCTTGCGTCTTCCTTAATCGCCCTCTTCGAATGATGATTCTCCTCCGTGCCAATAGAACGGCGTGCCTCTTTATTCTCTTCCCCTTCTGTCAGCGTAGCACCAAATTTGTATCAAAAACATGCCAACATGCGTTCTCCTCTCCACTTCTTAATCTCTGGTTTTTCTCGACCCCCCCTTCTCTCTTCTCATGCCCTTTTCCTCCTCTCACGGATGTGCCCCCCCACCAGATGGAACCCCCTTTTTTTTTGCGGCAACTGTCCCCCTCTCGTCTTTTTCTCCGAGACCACTAATTCTTCTCTCACAGCCTTCTAAAAAAAACCGTTTTTGTTTTTTTTTTTTTCCTCTGAGTCCGCCAAAGTCCGTTGCTGCAGCAGCTTGAGATACAATCTTCCCCACTTCAGTGGAGCCCATAAACACCAACTTATCAATATCCAGGTGACTCGATATATCTGCACCAGCAGTATGCCCATATCCAGATATGATATTCAGCACACCTTCAAGGAGCCCAGCCTCGTGCAAAAGCTTGCCAGCTAGCAAAGAAGATAGAGGTGTTTGCTCTAATGTCTTCAAAACTATGGTGTTGCCACAGGCAAGTGCAGGTCCCACTTTCCAGCTAAACATGAGTAATGGGAAATTCCAAGGAATGATTTGTCCAGCAACACCAATAGGCTCATGTAGGAACTAAACGGGTTTAGTATTTCAGATCTAGAATTTTAAGATTAGGGTTTTAATTAAATATATATAATTAAATATATAAAATTAAATATATAAAAATAGGATTACGTAAGGAAAAAAAATCTGAATATATAAATAAATATATATATAAAATAAGATAATTATATACATAAATAATATAAAAAAGAACTAGTGTTTTAAATAATTTAATTAAATATATATAATTAAATATATAATATTAAATATATAAAAATAGGATTAGGTAAGGAAAAAAAATCTGAATATATAAATAAATATATATATATATAATAAGATAATTATATACATAAATAAATATAAAAAGAACTATTGTTTTAAATAATTTAATTAATATTTATACTCAAATATATAAAATTAAATATATAAAAATAATATTACGCAAGAAAAAAATCTGAATATATAAATAAATATATATATAAAATAAGATAATTATATACATAAATAGATATAAAAAGAACTAGTGTTTTAAATTATTTAATTAAATGTATATAATTAAATACAATTAAGTAAAGAAAAAATCTGAATATATAACTAAATATATAAATACACAAACACACATACTTATATACCTATCTATATTCACATATATATACGTATACACATATATATACACATGCATACATATATATACATGTTTTAGTTCTAGGTCATTTGGATTAGGGTTTTAGGGTTTTAACACGTACATAACATATATACACACATACACATACACATATAATACATATATACATGTATATACACATGTGTATAGAAATATACATAATTTAGGTCCAGATCTTTAAAATTAGGGTTTTAGGGTTTAGGCATACATATAACTTAATTAAGAGGAAAAAATATGAATAAATAAATAAATATATATATAAAATAGGATCAATTAAGAAAAAATCCGAATATATAGATAAAATAGGATAGCTATATAGATTAGGGTTTTAAAACTAGGATTTTAAGTTTTTTTAGGTATTTAAGTATTTAGGTCTTTAAGAGTTAGATTTTTAGGTTTAATAAAAAAAGAAATGTTCTAAAATGTTCTAAAATGTCCATATTGTAGTAGATGGCTTCTTTGGATCCTTAAGAGAGAATGGCATGTCCTTGCACACAGTGCAAGTATCAAATTTATCGGAAACGACGGATTTGTACTGCACATGTTAGAGAGTATGGATCCTTTGATAGGAGTCGACTGGAAAACCTACGCTATCATTCGCATGGATGGATCCAAACGACATTGCACCGGTAACATTTCGTGGACAAAAGAGAGCAAAAAAGCACTTAGACGTAGAAGCAAGCACTAATAATATTATACAAAACGAACATATGGAAGAGATGCTTGAAGCATTTTATGAGATGGACGAAGATCATGATGGTCAAGAAGGTGTCGACAGAGTTTCATGGACACAACAGAAATTCTAGGATCAGAAGTTGATGAAGAATATGAAAACATGCGAAGATTAGCTCGTTTACCACTTTACAATGGAGCAAAGATATCTGTACTACGTGCTTCACTCGAGATGCTCAATCTGCAATCCATTTATGGATGGTCAGATAGTAGTGTCACTGAATTGTTCAGGTAAGTGGAGAACAAATTGGCTTTCAGGAGCTGGCAATGGGTCGTCCTCCAACACGATCGGAGGAGTCTTATGGATATAGTCATGGGTTGACTACACTATTGCAGGACTTGGAGGGACGCGGTGCGGTAGTTTCATGGGAGCGTTTGCGATGAGGTAATTAATTTATAAACTTGGTTTTTACTTGTTTGTAATTTTCATGTGAATTTATCTCATTCCATTATTGTTCTTTGTTGCAGGACTGTTGATATAGAACGTTCTTTGCATGTCTATGGAAGTGGAAGACCAATATTTTGTATTTGATTTCCATATGGCAATACATTGCTTTGCCACATTTTGTAAAAGCGTCATATATGACAGTGGTTTGCCACACTCTTGTACATGCTTCATTATTGAAATATATAACTTCTTTTGTACATGGTTCATTGTTCATTCTGATTATCGATCTCTTTTGTATACAATAATACTCTATTTCATGAAATCATATTTCGGTTTTCATTAGAGTACACATCACATGTAGTCGGTTTTTTTTGGGCAGAGTGTATTGTCTTTTGTTCAGCAACATTATGGTAATGTTGTTGTAGCAAAAGACAAAACATTCTGCCCAAAAAAAATTTTGCAGGTATGGTCATCAGTATAAGCGACGGTACTCCCAGTAGTGTCATCGGAATAACCGTCGGTACACCCAGGAGGCGATGCAGCAGAAACCGGTTACCGACACATATACAAACGCATATACCGACGCAAATACCGATGCTTTCACCGATGTCTAGACCGAGGCCTATACCGACTCTTTGGTACCGACGTGGAGACCGACCTTTACACCGGCATCGCGGCAAATAAAGCCGCGTTCATTTTCCTCGGTAAAAACCTCGGTATACCATCGATCTATTGTAGTGATAGAGATGTCCCTCCTATCCAATGGAATCCCATCCATAGAGCTAAAGATGATATCGAGTTAGTGCATCATAGGATCAGGATCCTCATGGATGCATGAAGACATTCACTTATGGATGTGTAAAGTGGCAGTGGAAGAAGAGAAGAGAGAAAAGGCCAGAGAGATAGGTGCAAAAGAAACCCATAGATCAGTTCAAGACCCAACCTATGCACCTCTAGTATTTCCGGACGAAGAATTTGAACCCCACGGCTGGGTAGAGATCCTAGCAACCATGGATGTAGCCATCAATGAAGAACAATGGACACAACACTGTGATGAGGATGGCTATGACATATCAATTTTCTCCATAGAGCCAATCATGGGAGATGCAGTTTTAAAAGAGTGCAAACCTAGCCCTGATGCATTTGAGGATGCAAGTGACTCCGATCTAGACTCAATCAATATGGACCCACCTTTTGCATCAGATGAAGAATCCTTCTATGAAGTAGAATTTCAGCCCAGAGACATGGAGAGCTTACAAATGATGTGAGATTAGCCACACAAGTGACCCCTAAGGATCAGGGAAAGAATAGAAAGAAGAGAGAAGTCACACCAGAAGAGGAAGAATATTTGTTTGAGATCCCAGAAAATTTCAAAAAGTATGAGATAGATGACAGGAGAGTAATGATCCGAATGCCTAAACGAGAGGCACAATCAGGAGAGGCCTATGATAACAAAGAAACCACCAAGAAAATAGTTGTAGCTCTGGAAGAAGGAGAGGAGAGATGCACTTACATAGGACATGACATGAGGGAAGAAGAAGAGCACGAATTGATAGCCTTGCTAAAAGAATACAGAGATGTATTCACTTGGAGCTACAAGGACCTGAAAGGTGTAGACCCTGACATTTGCTCACACACCATTCCCATGACCGCAGATGCCAAACCATCCAAGTAGAAACCATACACTTATAACGATAACTACGCTCCAGAAGATCAGCATAAGACAGCTTTTGCCACAGAGTGGGGCATATTTGCTTTTCGAGTAATGCCATTTGGGCTTACCAATGCTCCTACAACCTTCCAAAGATTGATGTGCCATGTATTTAAAGAGTTCTTGAGGAAGAATTTAGAAGTCTATGTTGATGATCTTTGTGCTCATTCCAACATTATACAAACACATATTCCTGAACTCCGGCAAATCTTTGACAAATGCAGAGAATATCAAGTCTGCTTGAACCCAGAAAAGTGTGTTTTCATGGCTAGACAAGGCAAGATTCTAGGACATATAGTGTCAAAGAATGGCATATCCACGGATGAGGAGAAAGTAAAAGCCATAACAGAGTTACCTAGGCCAAAGAATGTCAAGGAAGTACAAGCTTTCATGGGGCATTGCGGGTATTACCAACGATTTATACACATGTATGCCATCATAGCAAAGCCTCTGTATGGACTTTTGACTAACTTCGAGTGGACCGATGAATGTGAAAACTCTTTCAACGAACTCAAAAGGAGATTGTGTTCAGCACCAATCTTGACCATACCAGATTGGAATACGCCCTTTCATGTTCACTTGGATGCATCCAATTATGCTATTGGATGTGTACTCGCACAACCTACGGGTGAAGGTAATATGGATCTTCCAATTGCCTATGCTAGTAGACAGTTAAATGCAGCTGAACGAAATTATACCACTACTGAGAGAGAAGGATTAGGCATGGTATATGCAGTTAAAAAGTTTAGACACTATTTGTTTGCCAATAAGTTGAAATTTTTTACCGATCATCAGGCATTATTGTACTTGGTAAACAAACCATGCAATACAGGCCGATTAGTAAGATGGTTTCTCTTACTAATGGAATATGACTTTGAAGTAGTGGTGACGAAAGGGAAGACTCACTTGCGAGCAAACCACCTCTCTAGGCTCACTTTTGGAGAAGCCCCACAAGGAGTGTCAGATGACCTTCCTGATGCTTACTTGTTTAATTTGGAGGTTGTACCTTAGTGGGCTAAGCCATTTGTGCCAGTATTGACATACGGGCCCAATCACCCAGTCATAAACACTCAAGATAGGGAGATAATAAAAGCCCAAAAATACCAGATCATGGCGGGAAGTATGTACAAGCACACAGATCAAGGGATCCCAGCTTGTTGTGTGGAAGAGGATGAGTATGCTAAATGGTTGCAATTGGCACATGTAGGAGCATTAGAGCAACACTACTCAAAGCTACAAACCCTACAGACTCTAAGGAGACTCGGAGTGCATTGGCCGTTTATGGAGGCTGATGTCCACATGTTGTGCAAGGAATGCCCAATCTCTTGCACTAAACCACCTGTGGACCATGCCACTCTTTATCAAGTGTCCATAGTGCCAGATTAGAGTGAAACATTAGTAGATTTCCTGAGGACGAAAACATTCACTCAAGATATGACACTGGCCAGACAAAGAAGTCTAGATAGAACAAGAAGCCCTAGATTACTCACTCATTGGTGATAATCTATACAAGCGTGGTAAAGATGGTTACCTCAGACTATGTGTGCATGAGAGCGAATATCTCAAGATCTTGGAAGCAGCTCACCAAGGTGTAGCAGGAGGACATTTTGGACCAGATCGAGTGATCAAGGCAATACTATTTGCGGGCTTTTGGTGGCTGACCCTTCACATGGATGCACATACATATGTGAAACGGTGTGATGTCTGTCAGAGAACTCAGTATCCTATACGCAAAGATGAGATGCCACTGAAACCTATGATGGGTGGACGTGCATTCTCTAAGTGGGGAATAGACTTCATAGGTCCTATTAATCCCCCAGCTAAGGGTTCACATGCTGAATACATCATTGTTGCCACAGACTATCTAACAAAGTGGGTAGAGGTAAAAGCTACGACAAAGAATGATGCTCAGACAACTGCTAAGTTCCTATTTGAGAATGTGTTCACAAGATACGGGCTACCTATAGAGCTGGTAAGTGATAGAGGCACTCACTTCTTGAATGAAGTTATTGAAAATTTGCTCCAACAGTTCTTGGTTGTAGACAAGAAGTCTGCCCCCTATCACCCACAAGCTAATGGACAAGCCGAAAGCACAAACAAGATCCTGTGCAATGTGTTGACCAAACTAGTGAATAACAAACACTCTAATTGAGACAAACAGCTACACCATGCTGTTTGGGCATATCGAGTTGCCTATAAAACGGTACTCCAAGCCACCCCCTTTTAGATGGTATTTGGCCAAAATGCAGTGCTACCGTTGGACTTCTTGATACCTACATTAAAAGTAGCACAAGAACATGAATGGACGGGTCATGAACTCTCCTCTAGACTCTTTGACCTTGAACGATTAGGGGAAACAAGACTGAGGGCAGCTGCGGGGATATATGAAGCTAGGAAACGACAAAAGGCATACTTTGATGCCCATGTTAAGGATAAATGCTTGAAGGCCGGAGACTTAGTGTTGGTGTATACCCTAAAACAACATGCAAGAAAGCTCGAAAAGAGAGGTTATGGACCCATGATCATAATAGGATCTCAACCAGTGGAGCAGTTCAACTCGCTACACTGGAAGGTGATGTTCTCCCTAGCTATATAAGCCGATGCAGAGTCAAGTTATATCAAGAACCCCTGATAGAGGAGATGCTAAATCGACTCAACACTACCAAAAAACGCGAGGAAGAAGAAAAACGAGTTCGCGAAGAGGCACAGGCGGAAGCATTGGAACACATCCAAAGGATGAGGTTGCGAAGACTATGTAGAGATTAGGCCAGGGTAGATGACTATGCGGACCCAAGTTATCATATGGCAATGTGTGAAGTCTCAGGAATAAGTTCTCATAGAATTATTGATAGAAGACCTTTTGTAACCTTAGAGATAGGACAAGGAAAGAGTGCAAGGACTGTAAGAGCCTTGATTGACTCAGGTGCAGCCACTAGTGCTGTTAAATTTTTTTATTGTCAAAAGTTGAAATTAACTGTCAATCCTATAGAAGCATATCTCATAGGATTGGGAGGTGTGGAAACCCCTTGCATGGGCGAGGTGGAACTTCCCCTCTACATTCAAGACAAAGTAATGACAGTTAAAGTGCTAGTGTGTCAAGATGAGGACCTCACGGAGCCTCTTGTCTTGGGTCAAGACTGGATCTATGATCACGCAGTCAACCTAACCTAAGAAGTGGACTCCTTCAGGTCTGCGTAAATCAGAATCGCGTTACAATTGAGTTCGAAAATGAGGCACTCAAGGAATTAGACAAGGCACACACTCCTGGTCCTTCGAGGGATACACATGAAGATGACCATGTTCTTCTTGTCCAAATTTGTGTGATGCAGAGGAATGATGATTTCAATAAAGAAGTCAGGGGCGCAACGGAACTCCCTTCTTTTCCAAAGACCAGAGGGATGCATCAACCAAAGGTAGATCAAATACAGATGGAGTAGAGTAATACCTATGTGGGAGGTCAAAAGAATGTGCGAAGCAGAATGTCTCAGCCATTGAAACAAGTGTGGGTGCGGAAAGGCGAACACCCTATCGCGATCAAGCCAACCACACGGGCAAAACTTCTTATTAGTAATCAACAACACAACACTAATAAGAAGTCTTTCAGAAATTCTTCTGTGAAAGTAAAGTCTATTTGGGTACCCAAGAAGTCGATGAAGACCAGCCCACAATCATGACAAATTTGGGTGCCTAAGGCTTGCTTGCGGGCTCAAATAGCTACACTAAAACCACATCCCGTACAACATGGTCCACTCATCCTAACATCTGATACCCATTTGTATACACCACGCATGAACACATATTCACCCATGAGCACGAGTAGAATCACTTGTAAATGGGTCCCTAAAAAGCCTCATTTGCAAGCAGATTCTCTCACCAAGCCCTCCAGAGTCTCCACAAAATCAAGACCAACAACCATTTTGTTTCTTTGGCAGCCCAAAACGTGTAGTAAACCCCCCAACCCTCATTTGTAAATTCATATCCACTTACTAACTTCATCACTCATACACCACACCTTTCCATTTAGCTCTTATGATTATCCATTCTCTAAGTACACACACGGTTATCGAGCACTTGTTGACCTACTAACCTCTCACTAAAATCAGGTTAATGTTGTAATGGGGACGCAAGAACGCTTGGGTCCATTTGCAATGTTAACATTCATTTGTCTATTCTCACAGAACCGGTGACCAGTCTCTTCACCATGGCTGAGGCAGGAACTAGCTCCCAGGCAGGCACTAGCCCCCAAATCATGGACATTGAAAGTCTTCCCATTGAAGAGGAATTAGAGGAATGCCCAGTGGCATTGAGGGCATTACACGCCATACCGATTCAGAATCCTCCACAGGGGCACACAATGCCGTTCAGCAAAAACTCACATTGGTTCAGTGATGTGGCCGGATCTCTGGGTGAAGGCACTTACATGTGGGAGGCTGAGATAGAGTTCAACAGGCGATGGGGCAGATATCATTTTTCCACCAGGGAATTTGAGAGGCTTCAAAATGATGAAGGTGTGAAACCCATCTGGAAGAAGGCTGGACTCTACAACAATTTCAAGGCTCAGTTACCCAAGCTAGATTTTCTACGGTGTTCCTACTTAATTAGCACTCTGACCCCTAGTAAAGAGAAAAAGGGATATAGTACCTTCGTTCTACCATCACTGACTAGAGGTAATGAATTAAAGCGTTTCAAATTGACGAACAACTTGGTGAGGGAAGCTCTTGACATGAAAGGCATGCATATCCCCACCGAAAAAGAGACGATGGTCCGGATAACGTGAAAAACAGGAACCTGACTAAGCTCAAAGACATGGTAATAGCAATAACACCCACCATCGCCATCCAGTTGCGAATGGTCATGCAACATTTCGTGTTCCCAGCTCAAGAGCGGTTCACCATGCCACCGAAGAAGATATAGTTCAGTCTATATTTGGTAGATGCCTTCAATTTGACAATCAACATGCCACATTGGATTATCAACCAAATCCACTTGGCACATCAACTGTGGTATAAAAAGCAAAAGTCGGTACTGTATGGATGTTGTGCCCTCACCAGGATTGTGTATAGATGTTTGGCTTATGATGTGCTAGTTCAAAGGGCATTAATTTGGACCAGGGTACAAGAATTTCAACGTAGACTATCAACCGTAGGGCCGCCATCAAAGAAAATGAGAGGCGCAGTTCAGATGCCCTGTGCACAGGCCTGTGGTGCGACACTGACACCTGAGACAACTCCACGACTTCTGAGGCGTGTACAACCCTTCCTATTAGATTACCAAGACACAACACTGATGGACCAAATCTGGTGTTTCCACTTGTACCAACCGACCTAGAGTTTCCTCATGGATTCACATTAGAAGACCTAACTGATGAGAAGGTAGCCAGGATAATCGAGGCTGTTAATGCGGAAGTCGAGGTAGAACAGGCAAGCAGCCAGCAGACAGTCACAGACCAACCCCATCCAGTCCAACCAAGAGTAGTTGAAGTGGAGGATGAAGAAGAAGAAGAGCAGGAGGAGGAACGAGGAGGACAAACAGAGGAAGAAGAGCAGGATTATGAACAAGAAGTTCAGGAACTTGAGGGTGCCCCAGCTTATACGAAGGAATTGAAAAAGCTGTATGATACCATCAACAGAGTTCAAGAACTGCACAAACTGTACCTGGCAGCAGGAAAAGCCCTCATGAACCAAATCCTTGAAGAGGAAGGTGTGGAGGAGCAATACCGAGCAACCCTTGATATGATTCTGATGTGTTGGGGTTACCTGAGACGGTGCATACAGCCCTTGCTCACTCGAGAAGATCAGAGCGACGATACGGTAGATGCCCCCCTTGATCAGGAAAGCAAATGAATATATTAGTATCAGAACCACAGGGCACCATATCCACTACCACGGGCACAACTCATATCATTCGGGAAACTGAGGAAGCCCATACATCCAGTGCACCCCCATCAACCCCTTTACCACCCCTACCTCCAACTCCACCAACTTCACCTCCCACTACCAGTGTAACCACTACTGTCACCACCTCAGAGTCCACTGCCCATACCGAAGCACAGACTGTCGGTCAACCCACACAACCCACACACCCTATCACCACCTCACTTGTATACACTACCACTGACACTGTAATTCTAACCAGTGTCGGGAAGATTTGCATCTTCCAGTTGATGACCAGAGAAACGGAAAACAACTTATTGGTGAACTCTAACCTTTTATATCACGGTTAATCAGTTGTGTTGATTAGAATTAACTACTTTGAAAGTGTTTACAGGTGTGAATGATGAAGCGAAACATATGTTCATATTAGGGTTTACCCTAACTACTCATCTAATGAGTGTTTTATATTTATACATGCAAGAAACATGGGTATATAAACCTAGGGTTTCATAAGTTCATATGATTTTATGTTAGTTGGGTGAAGTCGAAGGGTCTCAAAAGATTCTAATGGGTTCATGCTAGAGTTTATTTAAGTGTTAATGGGCTCATGATAGGGTTCAGAAGGATTATAATGGGTTATCAGGGGTTACCAAAGGGTTTCAAGTAGGATTTCAAGGGTTTTATTGAATTTTAAGGGTTAAAATAACATGTATTTAATTAAATTAATGTTTAAAATGAATATTTATGTATTAAAAATTAAAATATGAATTAAGTATTTAATTTACTCATGTGTGTGCATTTAAATACTAAGGTTCTAATTAATTAATTTCTTAACCTAAGATTAATTTAAATAAATTATTTAATTAAGAAATTTAGGATAATTAAATTAAAATGAAAAATGAAGTGGATAATTAATGAGTGATATATGTGAATGGTGTTTAAAGTGTGGTGTGAATTGAGTGTGTAACTAAAGTCGTTAAAGTGAGTAGTTAAAAATGTGGTAATTATGTGTGCAAGATAAAAGAGTGGCCTAAATAATTTATGCAATTAAAGTAGGAAAAGTGAATGGTAGAAAGAATGGTATGTGAGTGAAGGTATTAAAAGATAGGTTGAGAGAGAAAAGTTAAATAAAGTGTGGTTGAAGATCTCTGTGTGTATAAATATGTGGGCTTTGCTCCATATTTTGCGAATGTTTTTTGCAGGTCCAACTTCAGGTTATTTTGGACAGCAATATTCTGTTGGGGAGGAAAAACGGGATTTGTATAGGGAAATTGATGTGCGAGGGCAAAGGAGGATTGCTAGAGAGAAGAAGAAGTGCCACTTTGATCTTCTATACGTGTGCATCATGATGAAAGATTCGGAGGCCTCAGGCCAATTGTTTTCCTCTTCCAACGCTCGCGAATAGCATCTGACACAACCAAAAAAGGAGATGGAACAGCTACGTTGATACATGCAGAAGATACGATGATATCCGCGTGCGCAACATCTGGATGTTGATGGAAAGTTCTATTGAAGACGATCTTAGATGAAGATGTTACTGTTAACGTCCGACGCCACTCTATTTCATCTATACTACAAAGCATCTCTAATGACTGAGACAAATTTGTGCTTAAGCAATTAAGCCGCTAAAAGCAAGAATGAAGAACTGAGAACGTTGAAGGCATCCGAAGGGTGGTCTGAAGAAGGAGAGAACGTAAAATTCTAGGGTAAAAGCTGACAACAAGATGATAATAATGAAGGGCGCAGCTGTGGGAGACATTGAAGACTTCATCGCTGATCAATATCGAAGCACTCCTCTGATGTACTTAGACTTTTAAGGAAAATAATTCATAGTCAGCTGATCACGAACGTTCTGAGAGGAGCTGAAGAGATAACACTCCATGGAATTTGTGTAATGCTGAAGGAGTTAATCCCTGAGGTGACTATGATCTGATGCGAAAGATCTTACAGATAGCATGTCAAGTTATGATGAAATTGTCAGCTATGTTTGATCAAAGTACTGGTGCTTTTGATATTCATCACCATAGTAGCTATGTTGTGCTTTCGGGACCAGTATCCGCACACTGATCTATTAGCTTACGATGATGCATAAAAGTATGATGCTCTGTTTTATAAAAAACAATTATATATGCTGCGCAAAAATTCGATGCACAAAGTCTCAGTTTCATTTGCATCAATATATATGTTCTGTGTTTTTTGTCATCACATATAGAGATTAATATGCAGATAGAATGTGAAGGACTCTAATTGAAAGTTTGAGAGAACAGACATCGTATATATAGAAGTGCCACGATGATGTGAGTCCCGCATCAATTGATTTTGTGTTTCTGTGGTGAGACTTTTAGCTAATGATCAATATAACATAATGAATGTGCTCTTAGCTTTTGAGATAATGTGGAGTAATTGAATCGCTTGGCATTGTGAAGATAAAAATGATATATAGCCATGTAAACATTCTTTCCTAAAACAAAAATAAATTTTGAGATCTTTGTTAAGTTGTTAAACACTTGAACATATTTATTAACATAAAGTTACTAAAGTAAATCAAATGTAATTGAGTTCTAGTCATGATTGAAGATTTGTCAACTCTAGAAAAACATTTATGAAATCAATTTATTTTGAATTAGTGATTACAACTTGTACATCTTCAATCTCTTTACAAGTCTAAGGTTGGAAATGATAAGCATGATGAGTGAATGATTATCATGAAATTTTGCTACATTTCTTAATGAGAAAAGACAATTTTGCAATTGTTCGACTAATAATCTTGTGAGTCTCCATTGTAATTGAGATTGCTACAGACACCCCGCGTGTGCCGATCAATTTTGGCGGATGAACCGATCAAACATCCGAGCATCTACACGCCCCGACATTGGTGAACCCGACGTGAACAACGGCATTGCGACTCAGGTACATCCGACGGGAAACAAATTCCAGGTATTTATATTTGAATTTTCGTGGCTTGCACATAGTTAAACGAAAATGAAATCTAATGTAGAAAATCTTCTGCATGATATGGAATCACGATTAGTTTCCTCTATAGATTTAAAGCTTAATTCCAAGTTTGAGTCCTTAAACTCGTTTCTTTCAATCTGAACTACAGTAGTATCTGATTTTAATGCAACTCATAAATCAATAGATACTCAATTTGATCACGAGTTTAGGAATTTAGAAAGAATTCTTCATTATGAACTATCAAATTTGAATGAAAATATGGAAAGAATAACAAATCATGTAAAAGAAATTTCATCATTCAAAACTATTGGTCATGAAATTGCAAGTTTAAAAGAGAACATTGAAAGGTTAAACAATCAAATACAAGAAAGTGCTACATGTGAATGCAAAGATAAATATCAAGTACGAGTTCAAAGTAGATCTATGTATTCGATTGACCAAAACCCTTTACCCGGTCATAGAAGAGTCGCTCCTAGGTCTTTATATCAAAGACCAAAGAGAACTGTAAGATGCTTCTGGTGTGAACAACTAGGTCATACTTATGGGAATTGTATGGCCTATGAGAAAGCATGTAGCCAACAATTGGTACTAGAAAGTGAACAAAAAATATGTGATTATCAAACACAACTACCTTTGAGATTAAACTTAGGTAGAGAAGGGATGATAGACTATTTTGACCAAACAAAATTTGGTCCTAAAACCAAACTTCAAAAACAATGGAAACTTAAGAGTCATAATGAGAAAAGCAGTGTATGTCAATTACATTCTATGAACACCAAGATTGTGACTAAATGTGAATGCTTGGACAATGATCAAACCTTTCTTAAACCTAAATCTATGAGTAACATTGATATTCAAACTACATCTAAGGATCAAGATACATTGAAAAAGATTAAGAAAGACGAAGATGTAAGGATAAAAGATGATGAAAACGAACAATCAATTGATGAAAACAAAGACATACATGCGGTTAAAACAGAACCTAAAGTCATAGAAAATGACAATAAATGTGACAAAAATAAAAATGATCAAAGAATACTACAAACATCTGAAGATGAAAATCTTCAAATTCAATTAAAACATGACAAGAATATGGGACAATGGGTACAAGAAGCTATATGGAAGATTGAAAATAATATCAAAAACTCATCTAAAGTTAAGAAAAAGGAGAAGAATTTAAGAGAATAGTTTTATTGTGATGGAATTGTTTATTTTTTATTTTTGATATTGCTTGCTGCATATATGCCTGTTTTTCTAAAGTTGAGGAACATATACCTAAATTGTTTTGTTTAATGAAATTTTTATGCTTGGAAAAGCTACTTAAAAGCTTATGATTAAGTTTTACATTATCATTTTCTTAACCAAAAGAATAATAAAATATGAAAAGACAAAGGTTTTTTATTAAAAATTAAACTAAAACATGTTTGGAATTGTGTTTGCAAATAAGTTTGAGCAATATGCTTGTCATTTCCTAAATTTATGATGAACTTATGATTTTCTTTCTTTCATAAATAGGAAGAAATCTATTGTGATGAACAATTATGAAGAACATTATTAAAATGAAATGATGAATATTTTGAACAAAATGATTTTTGTTTACAACAATTATGATGGTATACTTTTAAAAGAATGAAATATACATGATATAAATATGATTATGATATATATGAAGAACATGAAAATATGATACAATATGATGATGAGTATATTGACATACCATATGATGAGGAAGAGGAACTTTCATAATCCAGATATGAATTTTTCATTGATATCAAAATATGATGCTCATTTATAAAGATACAAGTAAAAAGAAAACTATGAACATTATGATTTTTCGTAAAATTTATGAACTTTGTTACAAAGGTTGAAAAACCTAATGTGAAACTTATGATTGCGTTACATAGGTTGAGAAACCTAATGTGAAATTTATGAATTTTGTTTCATAGGTTGAAAAACCTAATGTGAAATTTATGAATTTTGTTTCATAGGTTGAAAAACCTATTGTAAAAATTAAGAATGCATTATTTATGACAATTATAACCACTATGAATTTCTTATGATGAAATTTGTGCCATGATGAAGATGAATCTTATAGAATATATGAACTTATATTTGCAAGATACATGATAATGAAGATTACTTGTTTTGTAGCTTCTACTTTATGAATGCTTACAGGTTCTGAAGATGAATTGCTCAAAGCAATTGAAGATGTTATACCAAAAAGTTTAGATGAACTTAAAGAGAGCTGAAGATGGAGTCAATATAGATCAGGTGAAAAAGTTCTAAACCTGATTTATGTTTTAATTTATTATGAAAGTTCATGCATTATCATAATTAGAATTGTACATTCTTCAGATAGGTTAAGAAACTTCTTAATATTATGAAAAGTAGAATTTACACTGAAGTAGGAACGTGCTTGAAGAGAAGATAGGCATTAGAGACCTATGGCTGTCATATGAATAGATGACGGAACCCTTAACTTGCAACTCCTAGTAGAAGTAGGCTTTTTTTATATAGGTAAACTTCCTTAAATCTGACCCATTTAGCTAAACAGATCCTAGTTCCGGCTTTAGCTTACCTCTAGATCCTTTGCTGTGATTAGGGGTTAAGCCTTTCCCCTTTATGAAAAAATTTGCGAAGAAAAATAGAAAGCAGTACATTAATGGTTGCTGCATATGAAAAGAGAAAAAAAAAATATGACAAAAAAAGAAAAATTATGATGAAAACAAGGATGAAAGAAAAATCAAATAAATCAGTTGTGGTCTTGAAATCACTTCTGAATTGAAAAGCGGGCTATATAAGGCGGATGTATGCTAGAGAGGAATTAGTTTTTTGTATCTTAATGGCAAATGGTTAGGAGATGAGGATAGAAGGCTTATATAACATATGATTTACTTATGAACAGAGTTAATAGAAGAGTTAGTATGAACACTATTTGAATGACTTCTATAGTTTCTTTCGAAAACCTATTTTCCAATTCATGCATTGAACGAAAAGGTTGAAATTCAAGGTTACATAATTTTATAAGTTTTCTTTGCTATCAGAGGATGTACTAATGATAGAAGCATTTGTAATAGACTATTTGAATTTGAATCATGAATAATTTTCAAAAGAATTTGATATTGCCTTCTATGATCTATAGGTTTGGCCCATCGAGGACGATGTGCAGGTTTGGTGGCGGTGGATGTCGGGAAGATTTGCATCTTCCAGTTGATGATCAGAGAAAGGGAAAACAACTTATTGGTGAACTCTAACCTTTTATATCACAGTTAATCAGTTGTGTTGATTAGAATTAACTACTTTGAAAGTGTTTACAGGTGTGAATGATGAAGCAAAACATATGTTCATATTAGGGTTTACCCTAACTACTCATCTAATGAGTGTTTTATATTTATACATGCAAGACACATTGGTATATAACCCTAGGGTTTCATAAGCTCATATGATTTTATGCAGTTGGGTGAATCCGAAGGGTCTCAAAAGATTCTAATGGGTTCATGCTAGAGTTTATTTAAGTGCTAATGGGGTCATGATAGGGTTCAGAAGGATTTTAATGGGTTATCAGGGGTAACCAAAGGGTTTCAAGTAGGATTTCAAGGGTTTTATTGAATTTTACGGGTTAAAATAGCATGTATTTAATTAAATTAATGTTTAAAATGAATATTTATGGATTAAGAATTAAAATATGAATTAAGTAATTAATTTACTCATGTGTGTGCATTGAAATACTAAGGTTCTAATTAATTAATTTCTTAACCTAAGCTTAATTTAAATGAATTATTTAATTAAGAAATTTAGGATAATTAAATTAAAATAAAAAATGAAGTGGAGAATTAATGAGTGATATAGGTGAATGGTGTTTAAAGTGTGGTGTGAATTGAGTGTGTAACTAAAGTGGTTAAAGTGAGTAGTTAAAAGTGTGGTAATTATGTGTGCAAGATAAGATAAAAGAGTGGCCTAAATAATTTATGCAATTAAAGTAGGAAAAGTCAATGGTAGAAAGAATGGTGTGTGAGTGAAGGTATTAAAAGACAGGTTGAGAGAGAAAAGTTAAATAAAGTGTGGTTGAGATGTCTGGGCAAAAGTGAGGTTGAGAATTTAAAGCAAATAAAAAAAAGAGTGGTAAAATGAAGATCTCTGTGTGTATAAATATGTGGGCTTTGCTCCATATTTTGCGAATGTTTTTTGCAGGTCCAACTTCACGTTATTTCGGGCAGCAATATTCTGCTGGGGAGGAAAAACGGGATTTGTTAGGGAAATTGATGTGCGAGGGCAAAGGAGGATTGCTAAAGAGAAGAAGAAGTGCCACTTTGATCTTCTCTACGTGTGCATCATGATGAAAGATTCGGAGGCCTCAGGCCAATTGTTTTCCTGTTCCAACGCTGGCGAATAGCATCTGATTCAACCAAAAAAGGAGATCGAACAGCTGCGCTGATACATGCAGAAGATAGGATGATATCGGCATGCGTAACATCTGGATGTTGATGGAAAGTTCTATTGAAGACGATCTTAGATGAAGATGTTACTGTTAACGTCCAACACCCCTCTATTTCATCTATACTACAAAGCATCTCTGATGACCGAGACAAATTTGTGCTGAAGCAATTAAGCCGCTTAAAGCAGGAACGAAGAATTGAGGATGTAAAAGGCATCGGAAGGGTGGTCTGAAGAAGGAGAGAACGTAAAATTCTGGGGTAAAAGCTGACAACAACGTGATCGCAAATGAAGGGCGCAGCTCTGGGAGACATTGAAGACTTCATCGCTGATCAATTTCGAAGCACTCCTCTGATGTACTTAGACTTTTAAGGAAAAGAATTCATAGTCAGCTGGTCACGAACGTTCTGAGAGGTGCTGAAGAGATAACACTCTATGGAATTTGTGTAATGCTGAAGGAGTTAATCCGTGAGGTGACTATGATCTGATGCGAAAGATCTTACAGATAGCATGTCAAGTTATGATGAAATTGTCAGCTATGTTCGATCAAAGTACTGGCGCTTTTGATATTCATCACCATAGTAGCTATGTTGTGCTTTCGGGACCAGTATCGGCACGCTGATCTATTAGCTTACGATGATGCATAAAAGTATGATGCTCTATTTTAGAAAAAACAATTATATATGCTGCGCAAAAATTCGATGCACAAAGTCTCAGTTTCATTTGCATCAATATATATGTTCTGTGTTTTTTGTCATCACATATAGAGATTAATATGTAGATAGAATGTGAAGGACTCTAATTTAAAGTTTGAGAGAATCGACATCGTATATATAGAAGTGCCACGATGATGTGAGTCCCGCATCAATTGATTTTGTGTTTCTGTGGTGAGACTTTTAGCTAATGATCAATATAACATAATGAATGTGCTTTTAGCTTTTGAGATAATGTGGAGTAATTGAATCGCTTGGCATTGTGAAGATAAAAATGATATATAGCCATGTAAACATTCTTTCCTAAAACAAAAACAACTTTTGAGATCTTTGTTAAGTTGCTAAACACTTGAACATATTTATTAACAGAAAGTTACTAAAGTAAATCGAATGTAATTGAGTTCTAGTCATGATTGAAGATTTGTCAACTCTAGAAAAACATTTATGAAATCAATTTATTTTGAATTAGTGATTACAACTTGTTTCATCTTCAATTTCTTTACAAGTTTAAGGTTGGAAATGATAAGCATGATGAGTGAATGATTATCATGAAATTTTGCTACATTTCTTAATGAGAAAAGACGATTTTGCAATTGTTCGACTAATAATCTTGTGAGTCTACATTGTACTTGAGATTGCTACAGACACCCCGCGTGTGCCGATCGATTTTGGGAGATGAACTGATCCAACATCCGAGCATCTACACGCCCCGACACCGCAGCCACAGAAAACCCCATTCCCCCGATCACACTTCCTGGCGGTTCATATTCACAACTACACACACCACTTTACACTTTCACCACCATCACCGCACCCACAATTCCCATGTTCAGAATCACTCCCACGATTGCATCCACTTTTGACCTCATGGACATATCACCCACCTCCGCACCTCTCCCTCCCCCCATATGTCCACAATCTCCCATTCCCCCACCACCCACTTCACCCTTTTCGAGCACAATATACACGCTCCCATTCCCCTTTCCCTTCCCTTCTGCATTCAACACCTTTCCCGCATCCACTCCCATTACTAATGTATTTAATAACATGTACCAATGTATGTCTCAGCTGCAACAGCATTATCAGCACCTAGATGCTCAGCATACAAGTCTGTTCAGAAGCCATGAAACATTACAAGGACGATTCATTGACTTAGAGAAGGAAAAGCAGCTACTACAACAACAGTATGTCACTTTACAGGAACAACATGAGCAGTTAGTGGCCAATCCACCCCAGTCAGATGCGGAAGAAAACCAACAACTTGATGATCTGCTACACTCTCAGATAACAGAGAACCTCAAGCTTCAACGCAACCTGGCCCTACTACGGAAACACATGTCTACAGCACTCGAGGAAAATAAGCGACTACAGCGACAGAACGAAGAAAACTTGGAAGCAGCAATGGAGGGTTCACCACAGGAAATCGACCCAGAGAAATTCAAGGCTATCCCATCTGAAAATATGAAAATCGTCTTGGAAACCCATGCCGACCTCCTAGAAGCCCACACAACATTAGAAAAAGAAAGAGATGACTTACTAAAGCAACTGGCAACCGAGCAGGAATCACCAAGCAAAGTCACAACTGAAGCTGACACATCTGAAGAAGTCGCAAAACTCAGAGCATAATTAGAAGAACTACGAAATAAAGTTCTACAATACGGGCGTCAACCCTCTCCGCTGGCAGAACCAGAACCTGAAGACTTAGTGCCAATTCAAGTGGAGGAGATCTTTGAAGACCCATACGTTCCCATGCCAATACCCGGGGGTAAGCAAACAGAAGAAGGAATGGACACCATTGACATCGAGGCCCCTGAATGGATGCAGAGGTTAGAGAAGGTGGCCACAACCCATGATGAGACAGTTGCAGTACAGATAGCATCAATGTCTCGATTGGAAGAAGTTGTAATAAAAGCGGATTACTTCAGGAACCTCTCCCATCATAGGTGGATTGGCACGTCTGATGATCTCTATGTTCCATTCTATGTATTAATGGCAGATTACAATGCGGAAATCAAGCAACGTACAACAAAAGAACCAACCTCGGCGACACAGTTTGCACCGGATGATATAGCTGCAAGTGCCAAGCAAGGGAATATACATCAACCTACTTGGAGAATCCGCCTGCTTGAAACCTACCCTGAGATGGTACGCATGTGGAATAACATGCCTCTATATATCAAGTATAATCCCAGCTACTGCCCTGTCTTTCGAAAAAGGTCTTGGCCGGAGTACACATAAACAGTTTTGACGGTTAAAGAATGTGAAAAGTGGTTAAATTATGTGTACCTAGCACCTCCTAATGGCCAACCCACAGTCAACTACATGAGTTCCACCATCCGACACTGGGCAGTCCGGTTCAAGAATGTCCCAGACGTCATGGCACAGATGTGCCTAAAAATTTTTGAGCTCATCCTGATTACATTCAGGACATTTAAGAACATCAAAGAACCTCATCTTTCGGCTATTGGATTTAATGAAGGGAATCAGGACCTAGTCTATGACATGAGCACCACGCCCTCCATTAACGTCATCTATGCCTGGCATGCCCGTATAAAGTATCTACCTGCTTGCTTCAAACAGACGTTTGAAGAAATGTTTATCACGCGGTTCTGGGAATATCATTCAGAGATATTCATTCCCAGACCATCTCATCTATTACAGTTATTTGCCGTGGAACAAGCTCCCCATTTAGAAAAGCTACATATACCACATCCAGAGGTTCCCGGGCCTGTAGATTGGGATGCCCTACTCACTGACTTCGCCAAAGGATTGAGAATTGCAGAACATCACTTAGCAAAAGACTTTGTGGAGTACTACATCCAACGACCCATCCAACAAGGGTCTGTCAGGGATGACAGATGCGAGAGAGGGGGGGTGTTGGCAGTCAAGGAACTGAAGGACTCACAAGACAAGGAAGTCAATGAAGGGAGTCGGAGCGAAGAGAAGGTACAAGAAGACAGAGTAGTCAAAGAAGATCGGGCAAGTAGGCCATTATTTTTTCAGGAAGCTAAAGCATATCAAAGAGGTGGACACATAAGGAGAAGGAGCAAGTAGGAAGCTCGAAGATGTGTATGTCAAATCGTTAGAGGAAATCCCTACCAAAATAGTGATTTTCATCACTAAAAGCCATTGTAAATACCATTTCATATTTTTGTAGCTCCATTTTGTGCAAGCCAAGGATTCCTTGAGCTTGACGAGCATTTGAAGTATCTACCTACCAGTTTTCATAATTTTTAGACTCCATTTGAGCCTTCAAATGGGGCCTAGAACCTAATTTTTAACTAGGTCAGACACTAGGTATCGACACGGCCAAAACCGAGTCAAAAACTATAAATAGATCTAGAAAGCTCATTTTTGAGGTTAGCTTGTAATTGATTTGAACTTGTATGAGCATTTTGGAAGTAATCTAAAGAACTCCATTGCTTCTCTCTCTTTTTCTCACCTTGTGTGCGCGTGTGTGTGTATGTGTGTGCACGTTTGTGTGCTTCTCACTCACGCACTTGTGCCTTCACTTCCTCGAGGTCATCATACCATCCTCACATCTTCCCGGATTGACATTAAAGGAGGTCCTACTCATCACTGAGCTACACACATATACATTCATATATACATATACACATACACATATACATACACATGCACATGCATATTCACATCCACATACACATACACATAAGCATACACATATATAAAATTATATGCATATATATATATGTATATTTATTTAATTACTTTTTTTAATATATCTTTTTTTGATGAACTTACACGTTATTATCTGAAAAGTTTTATGAAGTCAGAATATTCCTCCTACCTCACATGATGAAATGAAGAAGATAATCAACAATCTTGGTATAGATTATCAATGTATACATGCATGTCCTAACGATTCTATTTTATATAGAGGTGAATATGCAGACTCTTGACATGTCCCAAATGTCAATCTCCTCGATATAAGGGCGAAGAATGTAAAATCCCAAAAAAGGTATTGAGACATTTTGCATTGGCTCCATGGATAAGACATATGTTTCAAAGCCCCAAATTATCAAAGCTTTTGACATGGGGACATGATCATAAAAGTACTAATGGAATAATGAGAATCCCTGATGATAGTGTTGCTTTTAGCATATTGATTCTACATGGCCTCAATTTTCACAAATTCCACAGAATCTAAAGTTAGGAGTTGCATTAGATGGGGTTAATCCATTATCCATGAGATCGAATAAATGGTCAACATGGCCAGTGGTAGTCATAAACTACAATCTTCCCCCATATCTTAACATTAAAAAGGAACATTTAATGCTTTGACTTTCAATCGCAGGCAAAAGACAAGTTAAAGATATGAATATATATCTTGCTCATCTCATTGATGATCTCCAAGAGTTATGGAGAGGTATTAATGTCATTGATGTATCGAAAAGCATCAATAAGAGACATAATATAGTTCGTGGTATTGTGGCTTGGACTATTCATGACTTTCGAGGATATGGTGTTTGTTCAGGTATTGATGTAATTTTTTTATTCAATATGCATGTAAATAAATATGATTTAATCTAATTATATTTTTATCGTTTTCATGATGAAGGAATATCTACTAAGGGTTATAAAGCTTGTCCATATTGTGGTGATTGGTTGAGATCAATCTATAGTAAGAATCTCAATAAAAATATTTATCTTTGACATCGATGATTCTTGCCTGATGATCTTCCATTAAGATCTAAAAGAGAAGCGATATATTTTAATGGAAAGCTTGAAACATGTCAGTGTCCAAAATCTATGATGCCTATGGATTGGTATAAAAAATGGACAGATGGACCTCTGATAGATCCATAATCATAAATCTTCAGTGATGATGAAGGTAATGAGTATGTGAAGAGAGGTAAAGGGAAATTGTCACTGCAGATAACATATCAATAGGTATTCTTTGGAGTATTGGAAAGAGTTAAAAGTATGTCATGTTCTTGATTCTATGCATATATTCAACAATATTGGTTATTCACTATGGTAGCATCTTCTTGGACTAAAAGATACCACAGCATCAAGGAATGATTTGAAAGATCAAATAGCAAAACCAAAGATATGGCCAGTTTTTGATAGACATCGACAGGAAACGACTTATGCACGTGCTCCTGGGGTACTTACAACAAAAGAGATACAGACTATCAAAAATAGAATTCAATTGATTAAGACTCCTATAAAATATGGAGCATCTTCTCAAAACATGTTTGCTATGGATGATAAGAGCTTATCTCGGTTAAAGACACATGACTGGCATAACTTTTTGAAACATATTTTACCTTTGGTTATCGATGGATGTACAATGAAAGGATGTGATCTATCGTCTTGGATCACCTATAAGGTAATTATGATACTTTTATATTTAATATGTATGAATATTGGATATCTTATTGTTTTGAATTAACTTCCTTATAATTTTTTTTTTGATATGTATAGGTGGATTACATCCAAAGAGATTGACAAAAACTCGATCCTATAAAAAAAAACGTGAATGCAAAGAGCTACTATGTTTGATGGAGAAAGAACTTTCTACTTCATTTTTTGATATTCAGGTTCATTTATTAGTCCATTTTGTGGATGAAATAGAGATTGCAGGTGTTGTCAACACTCGATGGATGTTCTGGGTCGAGCAATTTATGGGAACATTAAAAGGTTGTGTGAAAAAGAGTGAAACCAGAAGGATCCATGGCAAAGGGTTGGATGCTTGAAGAGTGCATGTACTACATTAGTGAGTACCTTGAAAGAGTTCATGAAGAAGCTCCACATTCATGGTCCAATGAGTCTTCTTCAGAAATAACAGAGGTATTATCAGGTAAGGGAGTTCCATTCTTATTTACATTTCAAGAAAAAAATGATGTTTCTACTTTTGTAGCATATAATAGAGAATGCCTGCAAACATTCCTTAGCGAGTAGGAATAGGAACTTCAGAATCTCCGAAGTAAAAGGTGAAAAAACAAAAGATATAGACATAATCTCGATAATAATGAGATTATAGATATATCTTATTTCACGGATTGGCTATATAGTTGTTTGCAATGCGCCAACGCAAATAATCAAGAAATCTCAGATGAGTAGAGAGAGTTAATGATAGGTTGTGAACGAAAGGTAATTTTATTTTAATATTATGTTATTTTTTTCATATATGTACCACGAAAGTTTTTTTTTCGCTTTATAGATATGCAGATAATGCTCCAAGTAGGAGATGGTGATGATCTCCTAATAGCACCAAATTTGCCCTCTCACAAAAGGCACATGAGCTTGAACATTTCTTTCTTACTCTCCAATTATCTTTTGGGAGACGAGAGTTCGAAAAAAAGAAGGGGCATAGAGTTGTAGATGTTGAGAAGGATGCAAGATGCAAGAGTGTCCCATGCCTGTCTCGATGTAGAACATGACCGAATGTGTGGAACTATATGACGCTTCACTGAAAGCGCAATCAAAGCATGAGCTTGAGCATCTTTTCCATCCCATCTACGCTGCTCGTGTGTAGGTGGAGAAGGAGAAACCACTATACTCGAAGAAGACGCTCCATCTGTGACAGTAGATTGTGAAGTAGAAGCACCTGCCGGTCTTCGATCTACATCTTCCACTATG